>JARQOD010000025.1:0-290566 GCA_033576555.1 Oophaga sylvatica
TTTATTTTTTTTGTTTTTTTTTTTTGTTTTTTTTATTTGTTTTGTTTTTTTTTGTTTTGTTTTTTTATTTTTTTTTTTTTTTTTTTTTTTTTTTGTTTTTTTTGTTTTTTTTTTTGTATTTTTTGTTTTGTTTATTTTGTTGTTTTTTTTTTTTTTTTTTTTTTTTTTTTTTTGTGTTTTGATTTTTTTTTTTTGTTTTGATTTATTTTTTGTTTTTTTTTTTTTGTTTTTTTTTTTTTTTTTTTTTTTTTTTTTTTTTTTTTTTTTTTTTTTTTTTTTTTTTTTTTTTTTTTTTTTTTTTTTTTTTTTTTTTTTTTTTTTTTTTTTTTTTTTTTTTTTTTTTTTTTTTTTTTTTTTTTTTTTTTTTTTTTTTTTTTTTTTTTTTTTTTTTTTTTTTTTTTTTTTTTTTTTTTTTTTTTTTTTTTTTTTTTTTTTTTTGTTTGTTTTTTTATTGTTTTTTTGTTTTTTTGTTGGTTTTTTATTTTGTTTATTTTTTTTTTTTGTTGTATTTTTTTGTTTATTTGTGTATTTTTATGTTTGTTTTGTTTTTTTTATATTGTTTGTTTTTTTTTTTATTTGTTTTTTTTGTTTTTTGTATGTTTTTTATTGTTGTTTTTTGTGTATTTGTTTATTTTTTTTTTTTTTTTTTTTTTTATTTTTTTTTATTTTTGTATTTTTTTTGTGTTTGTTTTGTTTGTGTTGTATTGTTTTTTGATTTGATTTATTGTTGTTTTTTTTGTTTTTGTTTGTTTTGTTGTGTGTTTGATTATGTTTTGTTATATTTTATTTTTTTGTTTTGAATGTGTGTGATTTTGTTTTTTGTGATATTTTTTTTTGTTTTGTTATTGTTTTTTTTGTTATTTTTGATTTGTGTTTTTGTGTGTTTGTTTATGTTTTGTTATTTTGTTATTTGATTGTGTTTGATGATGTTTTATGATTTTGTTATTGTTTTGTTTTGTTTGTGTTGTTTTTTATTGAATTTGTGTTTTTTTGTGATGATTTTGTTGTTGTGTTTGTTTTTGATGTGTATGTTTTGAAATTTTTTTTGATATTTGATTTTTTTTTGTATTTTTTTTGTTTTGATGATGATTTTGTTGATTTTATTTGTTTTTTATTTGTTTTTGTGTTGTGATGTGATTGTTTGTTTTTAATGTTTTTGTGATTTTTTTTTGTTGTTTGATATTTGTTTTTAGTTGTATTTTTATTGATTGTTTGTATTTTTGTGATTTTTTATTTTTGATTTTTTGTTTTTTTATTTTGTTGTTTTTTTTTTGATTTATATTTTTTGTTTTTGTTGAATGTTTTTTGTTTATTTTTTTTGTTTTTTAAATTTTGATTTTTGTATTTGTTGTTTTTGTTTTTTTGTTATTTGTTGTTTTTTTGTATTTTTTTTTTTTTTGATGATTTTTGTTTTTTTGTTTTTTTTTGTTTTTTTTTTTATGATGTTATTTTGTTTTTGTGTTTTTTGTTTTTTATTTTGTTTTGTGTGTTTTTTATTTTTTTTTTTATGTTATTTTTTTTTGTTTTTGTTTTTGTTTGATTTGTTTGTTGTTTTTTTTTTGTTTTTTTTTATTTTTATGTGTTTTTTTGTTTATTAGTTTATTTATTTGTTTGTTGTTTTTTGATTGTGATTTTTGATTTTTTGATTGTTTTGTTTTTTGTTTTGATTTTTTTGTTGTTTGATATTGATGTATTTGTTTTTTTTGATGTTTTTTTGATGTTTTTGTGATTTGTGTTGATGTATTTTTTTTGTTTTTGTGATTTTTTGATTATATGTTTTGTTGTTTGATTTTTTGTTTATGTTTGTATTTTGTTTGTTTTTTTGTTTTTGTATATTTATTGATTTTATGTTTGTTGTGTGTTTTGATGTTTGTTGTTTTTTTTGTATGATTTTTGTTTTTGTGTGATGTTTTGTTTTGTTTTTTTGATATTTTGTTTGATTTTGTTTGTGTGTGTTTTGTTTATTTGTTTGTTTTTTTGTGTTTTGTATTTTGTGTATTGTTTTTGAATGTGTATTTTTGATGTTATTTGTTTTTGTTAGTTTTGTGTGTATGTATTTTTATTTTGATGTTTGTGTTTTTTATTGATTTTTTTGATTTTGTTGTGTATTTGTTTGTGTTATTTTGTTGTTTTTGTTTATGTATTGATTTTTGTTTTGTATTGTTGTTGTTTGTTTTTTTTTTTGTTTTTTATGTGTTTGTGTTGTATTTGTTTTGTTGATGTTGTTTTGTTTGTTTTGTTGTTTTGTGATTTATTGTTTTTTGATTTTTTTGTTTATTTGTGTTTTGTTTTGTGTGTTGTTTATGATATTGTTGTGTTTGTTTTTTGTTTATTGTTGTTGATTTTTGACTGTTTGATATTTTTGTTGTTTATTGTTTGTGTTGTATTTTTGATTTTGTTTTTGATTTATATGTATTTGTTGTTTTGTTATTTTTTGTTTGATATGTATTTTGATTTTTTTGTTTTGTATTTTTTTGTTGATATTTGTGTGTTGTTTTGTTTTTTTGATTGTTTGTTTTTGGTGTTGTGTTTTTTTTTTGTTTTTTTGTTTTTGTTGATTTGTTTTTTATTTTTTTGTTATTATATTTTGTTTTTATGTTTTAATGGTTTTGTTGTGTAATGTATTTTTGATTTGGATTTTGTTGTTGATGTGTGATTTGTTGGATTTTGTTATTTGTTTGTTTTGATTTTTTATTGTGATTTTTTTGATTTGTGTATTTTTTGTTTTTTTTTTTTGTATTGATGTATTGTGTTTGATTTGTTTGATGTTGTATTGTATTTTGTGTTTTATTGATTATGTTTTTTGTTTTTTTGATTTTGTTTGTTTGTTATTTTGTTGTTTTTTTTTTTTGTTATTTTTTTTGTTTGTGTTTTATTTTTATTTATGAAATTTGTGTTTGTGGTGATTTTTGAAAATTTTATTTTTTTGGATGTTATTGTTGTTTTTATTTTTGTTATTTTTTATTTATGTTGTTGTGTGTTGTATTTGTATTTGTTTTTTTTTTTTAATATTTTTATGTTTTATTGTTTTTTGTATTGTGAAATTTATTTTGTTTGTTGATATTTATTTTTTATTTGTTGATATTGATATTTTTTTTTTTTGTATTTGTTTTGTTTTATTATTGATTTTTGGTATTTTATGTTGTGATTTTATATTTGTTGTGTTGGTTTGTTGTTTTTTTGTGATAATTGTTTGTTATTTATGTTGTTTTGTTTTTGTTATTTTATGTATTTTTGATATTTTTTTGTATGATTGTTTGTGATTTTGATTTTTATTTGTTTGATATTGTTATTTTTGAATGTTTGTTTTAATTGTTTGTTTTTTGGTTTTTGTTTTTTTTATTTGGATTGGTTTGTGTGTGTTTTTGATTATTGTGTGTTTGTTGTAAAATTTTGTTGTTGATTTTGTGAATTTTTGTTTTATGTTTTATTTGTTGTGTTGTGATTTTGTTGTTTTTTGTTTTTGTTTTATGTTTTGTTTTTTTTATTGTTTGATTTTTTTGATGTTTTTGGTTGTTTGATTGTTTTTTTTGTATTTTTATGTTTTTGTTTTTTTTGTTTGTTTATTTTTTGTTTTGTTTTTTTTTGTTATTTGTTTAATTGTTTTTTATGTTTGTTGTAATTTGTGATTTCATTTAAACTAATATCTAGATAAATAAAGAATTGACAAACATAAACACATACATTAACATGTTGAACAGCAATGCAAACCACAAAATAAATTAGTTAAGGAATCTGCTATACGGTTGTACATCAAAGCATACAAGTACATATCTGAATCCATTAATGATGGATAAGTAACAGTATGTACACCATTTTTATTGTATAGACAATGAATGTCTGACTTCAAAACATCATCAGCATTACAAGTAATCTGTGATATTACTAAAATGTTCCATTTGCTGAATAAATGTCACTAAATATTTTATACAAAATTATACAATTTCCATCATGTAATACAGTCATAATATGTGGCAATAATCATTTTTATTAACAAACATAACCTTTAAAAAGTGCATAGTGCATAGTGAAAATTGCTATTTATGGCTGACTGTCGACTTGGAAGCATGACAACAGATAGATAAGGTATATATAGATGACACTGCATAGCCACAGATGGTGAATGGCGATGTAATACTGTACCTCAATAAAGTGTGCGTCACTACTACATATTTTTTTTTTATATAGCTGTATAAACAGGGTACATGGATGTATGCTTGTGCCTTTGTTTTGACGCACAGACTGCCTTCCTGCTGAGACGCATTGGGTAGTGAACAGTTGTGTGCAGTGTTCACTGCAGTCTCTGCGGAATAACCACACTTAGACCTTATAACTTTTCAGACTTTCTTTATCAATCTACCAAGATGAAGAAGGCAGGGAGTAAGGCACGTGGTCGTGGAGTTTCTTCAGGGAGAGGACGTGGGGATTCTGTGGCTGCTGCGGCCCCCAGTGACACAGCATCCACCAGTTTTCCCGGGCCGTGAGCGTTCCTTTATGCGCACTTTTGTAGGAGCTCGGAGTACCCCCTGCTGCGGGAAGAACAAATTGAAGCCGTTGTTGTTTGGATCTCAGCCAATGCATCGACTTCAATTGCTTCCACCTCCTCTCAGGACCACAGCACTGTTGGGCAACCATCTGTCTCTTCACCGCCTGGCAAATTGCGCAGGCAGTCAGAGAGTTCTGTACAGGAGCCAGCTGAGTGTCTGCTTCTGTTCTCAGAATCTATTGGCTTGCAAACAGGGGCCCAGCCAAGCAGCATTCTGTAATGTGAAGAGGGAGTATGCAGTGATGCGCAACAGCTGTGTCTCTCTGAATCTGAAGAGGCGGGTGAGACAGTGCCGATGGTCAGCACACCGCAGAACGCATCTGATGATGATGATGAGACCCAGGTGCCAGTTTCTGTTGAGCATGGTGCTGGCCAGACCACCCAACAGCAGGTGTTGGAAGAGGGTAGTGGAGATGATGAGGTCCAAGACCCAACATGGCATGAAGAACAGGAAGGTGGTGGGAGCAGCTCAGAGGAATAATAATAATATTTATTTATATAGCGCCATCATATTCCGCAGCGCTTTACAGTTTAGCAGTTTCAGAACACAAGTCATAAGTAACAACGTTAACAATACAATAATTTAAGCTAAATAAGTCGCCCCTGCTCGTGACAGCTTACAATGTACAATGAGATGGGGGAGATACAAAGTATAGGTGTTTATATACAATGGTGCATTTACAATGATGTTCCAGCCATCTTAAGGGACTGAGGGATGGAGATAGTGAATGGGCTAGAGACACACACACACTTACACAGAATACATAGAATGACTTTGATTAGTGAATGTGATAGGCCGCTCTGAACAAATGTGTTTTGAGGGAGCGCCTGAAACCATGCAAATTGTGGATAGTCCTAATTTCTTGGGGTACAGCATTCCAGAGGATTGGCGTAGAGCAGGAGAAGTCTTGGAGTCGGGAGTGGGAGGTACGTATTAGTGCAGAGGTTAGTCGAAAGTCGTTTGCAGAGCGCAGCAGTCGGTTAGGCCGATAGATAGAAATGAGGGAGGAGATGTAGGAGGGGTGCTGCACTGTGGAGAGCTTTGTGGGTGAGAACCAGTACTTTGTTTGAAAGCTGGGAGAGGCCTAGAGAAATGGTTAGTGATAGAAGGAAGATAGAGGAAGACATTGCCCAACGGTACAAACAGGAGGGAGAGTTAGGCTGCAGACTCGGTTGCCTGTAGCCTCCAGTTTGGCACCTGTTCGGAGCAGTTGTCTTCCAAAAGTCAAAACGTGCGCTCCCAGGACTTGCACTGCGTGGTCCTTTTTTCACACACTTGCACATGATATTTGCTATGTGAAATGCAAGCTGTGTAATTAAAAATTAAAAATAGCTAAAAGTGTCAGTCACCTCAATACCACAAATATGTGGAAACATGTGCGGACAAAGCACGTAGTTGAGTTACAAAGACACACTAGAGATGTAGGCCAACCTACAGCAGCACCTACATCTTCAGGTTGTGTTGAAGCCTCTTCATCGAGCTCACACACAGCTGGTTATGCTTCCTCACAGGATCGCCATGGAAGAACCTCGGCCACTGTTGTCCAGAGACAAACTGTTATTCCACACACAGCAGCAAGTTCCCTGTCATCCTCACACTCCCAGGCCACAAAACAGCCAGCGGTAGCACAGGCATGGGATAAAAGACGGCCATACTCCGCAAACCATGCACGAGCACAGGCTCTGAATGCTGGCATTGCAAAACTCCTGTCCCTTGAAATGCTGTGATTCAGGCTGGTGGAGACAGACAGTTTCCGTAACTGAATATCATTGTCAATCCCACAATACAATGTGCCAAGCCGATTTCATTTCAGCAGGCAAGCCGTCCCTGGTCTGCAAAAGCATGTTGAGGGAAAAATTAAACATGCGCTACTAAAAGCCCTCAGTAGCAAGGTCCACCTGACCACCGATGCGTGGACCAGTACCCATTGTTATGATCTGCTACAACCAGTAAGGAAAGAAGGGAATTCTGTCCCTACAATACAACTAAGCTGAATCCCTACGATGTAACGGGGAACCTGATCCTGCGACCAGACCCGCTAAAGTCCTCATCTAGTGTGAACGAAGACCTATAGTTGCGAGGGAGTAATCCCTACAAGATCTAGGGACTGTGAGAAAAGGTGGACACCTCCTAACATAAATTGTAGCATGGATAATTAAACAGAAAAATAAATACTTTGTGATCCTAACATCAAGCAAAACTGACAGATTAAGGCACCTAAGCACCCGGCTAGCTTAACAGTAGATAATACAATGAAGTGAAGCAAAGCCAGAAGGGCGGAGCCAGACTAAATAGGGAAAAAAGGTCATGTGACCAGCAAACTGAAACAAAATCTAACAAGAGGGTTCTAACACCCATGGCCAGGGACAATACCTTTCCCTCACTGCCCATTGGGTCAATGTTGTGCAGCCGGGTACTGATCTTGCGAGTGGCGCTGTACGTGTTCTGCCAACTCCAAGGATTGCAGGAATCAAGTCTGTACACATTGATTCCTCCTCCTATTCCAGTTCCTCAGAATCATAGCTGCAGGAGCCGTCACGGTCTACCTCCACATGGACCCGTGAACGTTTACCTGTTGCGACCGATATGAGCACAGCCGTGTCCAAATGTCAACAGGCCATCCTGAAATTAATTTCCATGGGGAATCGTAGCCACACAGCGCAGGAGCTCTGTAATGCCATAAAGCAGGAGAGCGACGTGTGGTTTTTGGAAGAGAATCTACAGGCAGGCTTGCTAGTGTGTGACAATGGCCGAAATCTGGTGTCAGCTCTGGGCCTTGGCAACCTCACTCACATACCATGTCTGTCATATGTGCTCAACTTGGTCGTGCAGAGTTTTTTGAGGGACTATCCGGATCTTGATGCACTGCTGCACAAGGTCCGCCTAGAGTGCGCTCACTTGCGACGTTCCAGCATGGCCAGATCGCTGATTGCAGCTCTGCAACGCAGATTTCACCTTCATGAACATCGCATCATATGTGACGTACCCACCAGGTGGAATTCCTCGTTACATATGTTGGAGCGGTTGTGTGAGCAGCAGCCAACAGTAATGGAGTATCAGCTGCATCAGGCGCAGTCAACTCGCAATTTGCGCCGTTCACACTTCACCACTACTGAGTGGGCCTCTATAATAAGAATAATAATATTATTTATTTATATAGCGCCATAATATTCCGCAGTGCTTTACAGTTTAACAGTTTCAAAACACGAGTCATAAGTAACAACGTTAACAATACAATAATTAAAGCAAAATCAGCCGCCCCTGCTGGTGAAAGCTTACAATCTACAATGAGGTGTGGGAGATACAAAGTACAGGTGTTTATATACAATGGTGTTTTTACAATGATGGTCCAGCCATTTTAAGGAAGTGAGGGATGCATGGAGATAGTGAATGGGCTACACACACAGAATTACACATAGAATGACTTTGATTAGTGAATGTGATAGGCCACTGTGAACAAATGTGTTTTGAGGGAGCGCCTGAAACCATCCAAATTGCGGATAGTCCTAATTTCTTGGGGTAGAGCATTCCAGAGGATTGGCGCAGCGCGGGTGAAGTCTTGGAGTTGGGAGTGGGAGGTACGGATTAGTGCAGAGGTTAGTCGAAGGTCGTTTGCAGAGTGCAGTAGTCGGTTAGGCCGATAAATATAAATAAGGGAGGAGATGTAGGGGGGTGCTGCGCTGTGGAGAGCTTTGTTGGTGAGAACCAGTAATTAGAATTGGATCCTATAATGAATGGGCAGCCACTGCCAGTGTAATGAGTGGCGAATAACTCTATGAAGGATATCTGCCACGTTTTGCGTGCGTTTGATGAGTCAACGCGGATGGCGAGTGCAGATGATGCACTAGTCAGCCTGACTGTCCCCCTTATCTGCCTGCTTCAAAAAACACTGCAAGCACTAAGGCATGAGGTTTTGGAAGAGGTGGAGGATGAGGAGTCACAAATTCCATCACCTTCTGGACAGTCAGCGCAACGTGGTTCCTCACAAAGGGCTGGAGGACTTTCAAAGTACCATGCTGTATCAACAATTGAACCTCCAGAGTCGCTGTCTATATTTTCATAACCATTACAAACTTTTAATGTATTTACAAAGCACATAATGTACATTTTTTGTCTATCCTTTTGTAATGCTATTGTGTTTCCATAAACTGATGTTACAGAATTATGATACAAAATTTTTAAATTTTCAGTTTTAAATTTTGTAAATTTATATGTATTTGAAGGACTTTGTGAGGAGGATGAGGAGGAGTCAATGGAGGAGGAAGACATCGCTCCAGAGGGAGGTAGACAATGCTCTAGTCAGTATGTAGACCAAGGGTGGGGTGATGCACAGCAGGCGGAGATGACGCCTCTTGCAGGGGACAACGTTTCTTGGCCAGTTGGGAGTCTGCAGCACATGGTTGATTTCATGCTGCAGTGGCTGAGAAACGACCGCCACATCGAACACATTCACACCACGTCTGATTATTGGGTGTACACCCTCCTAGACCCTCGCTACCGGGACAACTTACAAAGCCTCATCACACCGTTGAACCGGGAGCGTAAAATGCGGAAGTACCAAGACACACTGGTGCAATCCATAATGTTCTCCATTACAGCCGAGAGCACTGCTGCTGCTACTGATTTACAAAGCAGCTCTGTGCGTCGAGGCAGTGGAGACAGCTCTGCAACAAGAGGGAGCACAAGCAGCGCCTCTGCACAGGGCAAGAACAGTATGTTCCAAATGTGTCGAAGTTTTGTGGCAGCGCCACCAATGTCTACACCATCCGAGACGGCTCCAGTCAGCAGGAGGCAACATTTCCGTAAGATGGTTACAGACTACATGTCTTGCCCTCTCAGTGTACTCTCAGATGGCTCTTCCCCATTCAAGTTTTGTGTCTCTAAGCTGGATACATGGCCAGAGCTTAGCCAGTATGCATTGGAGGTGCTGGCTTGATCTGCTGCCAGTGTATTATCGGAGCGCGTCTTTACTGCTGCAGGTGGTGTACTAACAGACCGTTCCATGCGACTATCCTACGATAATGTAGAACGGCTTACTTTTCTGAAAATGAACTAGGCATGGATCTCGCCTGAATTTGCCTGTCCGGTTTCAGATTAACTAACTGGTTGGCAACGTTTTCCATGTCTCCTGTTATGTTCATCTTTCTACCACCTGAGCTATACTCCCTGGGCTACAACACTGCCAGTTGCTGCTCAGAAGTGTCGTGTCCACAGACCAATACACAAGCTATAGTAATAGTGGGGTTCAGTAACGCCTGCTGTTCCCCTGCTGTGTGTCCGGCAAAAATTACTGCTACCTAGCTACACATGTTTAAAAAAACATGACATGTTAAAGTGGCTAGTGCTACACATAGATATCAGGCTACACCCTTATTTCTAAGCTGTAAACAAGTGAAACGTCAAATTTAAAACCATTCAATGATTAGTGTTGGTAACAAATCTGTAACTAAATAATTGTGACATATTATGGCAGATATCCACATGTCTAACACAAATGCTAACACAAAAGCATACTTATGCTATAGGGTACTGATGGTGAACCTTCTCACTCCATAACTTTGACCAATCCAACTCACATCATGCCTCAAATGCTGCAATGTTGGAAGTGCATAATGTGGGTTGAACTTTGACAACAGCTGCAGTGCGAAGGTTATCCTTCTGTGTTCTTGGCTTTTAAATAAAAGCATACAAGTAAATATAATAATACATTGTTGATTAAGGGACATGATGTACACCTGTAATATTGTGCAAACAATGGATGTAGGACTATTCCTCTTCAACATTACTTATATTTGTGTCATTTGAAAAAATACATATTTTAGTTAAAAATTAAAAACCCATGTTCAGTAGCTGTGAAAGGCCCGTTTGTGTACTTCTATATTGTTTGCAACCAATGTATTGTATACGGATGGAAGCGCGTCAGACTAATAGATTAGATTTATTTTAAATGGAATGTAGCAGAACCAATTGGAGATAAATGAAAAGGATGAGCCACTGAGACACGCTCAGCAGAGTACAAGCAGCAGTGCTTGAACAAGTAACTGGAGCGTGATCTGCACTCAAAAAAGTAAAAAACACAGACTGAAGTGAACACTGAAACACAACTGTCCACAATCTGTGAAAAGCTCCTTTCTGTACTTCTATAGTGTTTGCAACCAATGTATTGTATACGGATGGAAGCGCGTCAGACTAATAGATTAGATTTATTTTAAATGGAATGTAGCAGAACCAATTGGAGATAAATGAAAAGGATGAGCCACTGAGACACGCTCAGCAGAGTACAAGCAGCAGTGCTTGAACAAGTAACTGGAGCGTGATCTGCACTCAAAAAAGTAAAAAACACAGACTGAAGTGAACACTGAAACACAACTGTCCACAATCTGTGAAAAGCTCCTTTCTGTACTTCTATAGTGTTTGCAACCAATGTATTGTATACGGATGGAAGCGCGTCACACTAATAGATTTGATTTTTTTCTAATATAATGGAGCTGCACCAATTCCACTAAATAAAATAAAAAAAAAAAAAAAAAAAGTGACACGTGCAGATGCCTACAAACAGCGGTGGATGCAGAGCAAACTGCAGCGTCACCTGCACTGTCACACACACACCCTTGCACAGAGCTGTTAAAACAACACTGGCAAAATGAAGCTTTACACAGCGGTTGGTAAACTAGCCTGCCTCAAGCACAGTAGTACACAAAATCGCAATATCTAACTGTCCCTCAGAGTCAGCACAGCAGCGTTCTGTCCCTAACTGAGTTCACAGCACAGTGACGCTAAAATGGCTGCGGCGCCTTTTATAGTGCATTCTGACATCATTTCAGCAGCCAATCACAGCCATGCCATTAGTTAAGATGACCGCATCATTACAGGATGTGCCCACACTTCGTAGGATTCCTCATTGGCTGACTAAAATCACATTGCCTCTCAAAGAATTATGGGAACTTCCGATTCCGGTATACGATATGGAAAAAGTATCGGAATTAAGTATCGGAATTCCGATAACGCGAATATCGGCCGATACCAGATACTTGCGGTATCGGAATGCTCAACACTACTCGTGGGGTCTATTTCTAAATATGGTGGAATAAAGCACAATAACAGTGTTATTTTTCAATGGTGTGTTTGCATGTACATTTTTACTACTATTATGGTATTTACTTACAAATTCAACTGTCCTTTATAAATTCACATATTTATTATCACACATTCACTCATATTGTCTTCCTTTAATAAATTATTCACATTTTTTCTTAGTAACATCTTTTGCAATTCTTCTTCTACATGTACATATATAAATATATAACTTTTTCTCTCACTTTCACCACACCTATAGCCTTTCCTAATGTACCTATACACGTTAATTTTCTACACAGTACACACTTATATTCAGCAAATCTCATGTACACTATGCATTTTTTAGGTGTAGCATGTTCACGCATCATTACACATACCTTATA
Organism: Oophaga sylvatica; assembly: GCA_033576555.1. Taxonomy (NCBI): domain Eukaryota; kingdom Metazoa; phylum Chordata; class Amphibia; order Anura; family Dendrobatidae; genus Oophaga; species Oophaga sylvatica. The sequence goes on from JARQOD010000025.1 coordinate 12,008, forward strand.
TTTACATTTTTAGTATTCCACTTGATCAATATTATTCATGTGGAGTTTTTTCCCTTCCATTTGCCCTTACACACATTTACATATACATATTATGTATTTTTTATTATTTTTACTCTTTATTATACAGCTCTGGCAAAATTAAGAGACCACTGCACAGTTTTATAAAAATAAGCTTCTCTAAATGACTGACAGCCATTCCATTCCAGTGTCAGTTGAATTCCAACCAGAGTACACCTCATTCTACTTAAAGGGAATCTGTCACCCCATTTTTGGACTATGAGATACGGCCACTGCCATCAGGGGCTTATCTACAGCATTCTGTAATGATGTAGATATGCCCCTGATGTCACCTGAATGATTAGAAAAATTAGTTATATTATACTCACCCAGGGGCGGTCCGTCGTCTGTTCCGGTCCGATGGGCGTCGCGGTCCAGCGCCTCCCATCTTCTAGCGAAGCCGGCCTCTTATTTGCGTACCGTCATGGCTCCTGCGCAGGTGCACTGATCTGCCCTGGTGAGGGCAGAGCAGAGTACTGCAGTGCGCAGGCGCCGGGGAAGGTCAGAGAGGTACAGAAAAATCTTTAAATGAGAAGGTGTCCAAACTTTTGGTCTGTACTGTAACTGTTTATAGGGGCTTCCCACAGCACCTCATCCATCAAATTTTAGTATACTTGCCTGTATTCAGTGTCTATATGTACTCATTGTTCTTACATTATACAGTATATTTAAATAAAAATCTGATTTTTAATATATGTATTGGTTCATTATTTTGTTTCTGGCATATTCTTCTTCAGTTATCAGTCTTCTATAAAGATAGGCAAGTTGATCTCTTTATGACCCCAAAGTGATGCTCTAGCATAGAGAAATCATGATTTGCAGTTCTGCATTTATGTGTTTGGAAGTGCAATGTTTCTCTTACAGCTCCTCAACTTCACACTGTAATCACTGCTTATTGCTACTCGTTTACTTTGATTGACAGATCACTGGTTCAAATAAATGGCAAGAAATACAGTGTGAGGCTGGGGAGCTGTAAGAGCACGTATTAGATGAAACTGTAGTGCTGAAGACTTTGATTCATTCAATGATGACGTGTCCTAAGAATAGCTAATCAATGTCAAATCAGTTGGGGTTCGACACCCAGCACCTCGATCAATCAGCTGTTTGTACAGTAGGTCCTCCAGCAGCTGCCAGAAGTCGACAGTCTACAGAACATGGACAGCACAACTCCGAACCAAATATAGTCACAATTTTGGAAACTGCAGCTATTTATAATGCAATTGATGGGTCAATTGATACAACTTTTCCTGGTGTTTGCAACTCATTTTAGCTGTTTTGGCAGCATTTTTGCCTCCTGAAGGTGTTGTCTACATGTTTAGTTTTGCCTCCCATTGAATTGAATGTGGTTTGGGTATGTTTGTCAAACCGTTTGGCAAACTTGTTCAGTGTACATCAGAACGTTCGCCAATCCAAACCAAACCCAAACTTGAAAGGTTCGCTCATCTCTAGGTGGAAAGGACCTCAAGGGTCATCGTGTTCAACGCCCTGCTCAATGCAGCACAAGATTAAGTAAATAGTCTCAGAAAGATGTCTGTCCAGCCTCTGTTTGAAGACTTCCATTGAAGGAAAACTCACCACCTCTCGTGACAGCCGGTTCCACTAATTGATCAAACTCACTGTCAAAAAGTTTTCTCTAATATTTAATCTATATCATCTCCCTTTCATTTACATTTCATTGCTTTTCATCTTTCCATGTGAAAATGAGAATAAGAATGATCCTTCTATGCTGTGACATCCCTTCAGATATTTGTAGACAGCTATTAAGTCTCCTCTTAGCTTTTTTTGCAAGCTAAACATTCCCAGAACCTTTAATCGTTGCTCGTAGGACATACTTTGCAGTCTGCTTACCATCCTGGTTTCTCTTCTCTGAACTTACTCCAGTTTTTCAATGTCTTTTTAAAATGTGGTGCCCAGAACTGGACACAGTATTCCAAATGAGGCCTTACCAAGGAGGAGTAGAGGGAAATAATTACTTCACATAATCTACACTCTATGTGTCTCTTAATACATCCTAGAACTGTGTTTGCCTTTATTGCTGCTGCATTACACTGTTGACTCATGTGCAGTCTGTGATTTATTGGTATACCCAAGTCTTTTTTACATGTGATGTTGCTTAGCTCTATTCATTCCATTCTATAGATGTAATTTTTGTTTTTCTTGCCCAGATGTAGAATCTTGCATTTCTCTTTGTTAAATATCATTCCATTAGTTGCTGCCCATTGTTCAAGCTTATCTAGATTCTTCTAAATCCTTTCTCTGTCTTCTCTAGTGTTAAGGCCCCGTCTCACATAGCGACACACCAGCGATCCCGACAACGATCAGGATCGCTGGTGTGTCACTACATGATCGCTGCTGAGCTGCCAAACAGGCAGCGATCAGGACAGCGACACTGCGGGTAACGTCGCCTAGTTACCCGCAGTGTACGTTGGATACCAGCGCACTGATGCAGGGAGATGGTAACCAAGGTACACGTCGGGTTTCCAGGCGCTGCGCGGTGCCTGGAAACCCGAAGTGTACCTTGGTTACCAGCTCCCCTGCAGCAGCGTGCTGGTATCCAATGTACACGTCGGGTTTCCAGGCACAGCCCCGCGCCTGGAAATCCAATGTGTACCTTGGTTACCAGGAGATCGCTGGTCTCCTGCCTGTCACACGCAGCGATGCGTGCTGGCCAGCGGGAGACCAGTGATCAAAAAAAAAGTCCTGGCATTTCTGACACGACCAGCGATTCACAGCAAGGGCCTGATCGCTGGTACGTGTCAGACGTAGCGAGATTGCTGCTGAGATCGCTGTTTAGCAGCGATCTCGCTATGTGAGGCGGGGCCCTTAGCTATCCCTCCTAGCTTTGCATTGTCTGCAAATTTGATTAGTTTACCTGCAGTTCCCTTATTTAACTCATTTATAAAAATGTTGAACACTGGGGCCAGCACAGAGCCTTGTGGAACTCTACTTGAAACATCTTTCCAATTGGATGTGCAACCCTTTATTACCACTCTTTGAGTACGATCACTGAGCCAGTTATTAATCCACCTAACAGTAGCCTTGTCAATCCCATACTTGGTAGTTTTTTAAACAAGTATAGTATGATATACTTTATCAAATGTTTTGCTGAAGTCGAGATATACTATACCACATTTCCCTGATCCACCCAGTCCGTGATTCCATCATAGAAGGAAATTAGATTAGTCTGGCATGACTTGTTTGCTACAAACCCATGCTGGCTCTGGGGATTTACTGTATTCTTATCCAAGTACTTACATACATGTTGTTTAATAATTTGTTTAAAGATATTTCCTGCTATAGAAGTAAGACTCACTGGCCTGTAATTATCTGAATCCATCTTCTTTCCTTTTTTGAAGATAGACAACATTTGCCCATCTCCAATCTTCTGGGACTTGTCCTGTTCTCCAGGATTTTTTGAAAATTCTGGCTAGTGGTTCCGCAATTTCCTGTTAATTCTTTCAGTACCCTAGGATGTAATTAATCTGGACTATGAGATTTAAATTCATTTAAATTAGCTAAGTGTTCCCTCACTAGCTTCCTGTTTATAGATAGTATGGATTATTTTATTCCTTTAATGGTTACATGAAGATCAGTTGATGTTACAATTGTTTTCTTAGAGAACACAGATGCAAAATAGGAATTTAAAAATTTGGTCCTCTCAGCATATTTTTTTGACCACTTCACCCTTTTCATCCTGTAAAAGTCCTATAGCATCTTTGACCTTTGACTTTTCTTTTGCGTTTGACATACCACAAAATCCTTTTTTACTGGTTTTGGTCTCCCATGCAAGCCTTACTTTATTACTGGCTTCAGCTCATCTATCTCTTGCCCTGCATTCCCTGCAAACAGCATTATATTCTTCTTTAGCTATGCCCCCTCTTTCCATTTAATATACATTTATTTTGTTCTTTCTAAACAACTGATTAAGTTCTGTGTTCATCCACCCTGGTCTTTTTAAAGGCTTCCAGTTCTTCCTCTTTGTGCAGTGAGAATTTAATTTAGCAAAATATCCCATCCTTCTTAGACATTTTTTTGCTTTAGAACATCCAGCAATTGTCTGAGTCCTTGCTGGTCTTCCTCCTCTTGTAATCCAAAATTTGAGGATAGCATGATCTCTGATCTCTGCCTGTTAAATTCCCAGCCACCTTTACTTCCTCATCCTGTTCCTCCCTGTTGGTAAGACTTAGGTCCAAAATTGAAGATCCTCTTGTTCTCCTTTCTACCTTTTGAAAGATAAAGTTGTCAGCAAGAGAAGATAAGAATTTTCTGGACCCATTACTTTTGCCTAAGAGAGAGGCCCAACAAATATCTGGATAGTTAAAATCTCCCATGATCACTGTCGTACTTTTTTTAAAATGTAGACTATTCCTTCCACACCAGCAGCGCTGAATTAACCCTTTCATTCCTTTTAGATTTTTCCAACCATGGTCTGCAGCAGCCTTGAGCCTTTTAGTGGTTGTGGGTAGACAACTGTTATGTTTCGGTAGCTGAGGAGTGCAGGTAAAAAAGGCAATACACCAGAGCAGTTGGAATCTATGAGATTGCAGTACCCTGACTAACCACCACAACTAGAGGCAGCCGTGGAGCGTTCCTACGTTGGTCCTAGACGCCTCGTCACAGCCTGAGAAACTAACTACACCTAAAGATAGATATAGGAAAGCTATCTGCCCCGGAGCAGAACCCCAAAGATAATAGAAAGCCCCCAAACATGTAATGGCGGTTAGACAAGATGAAATACTGACACAGAAAGAAAATAGTATGAGCAAACGCTGGGGCCCAAACTAACTAAATAGAAAAGGATAGGAAGGGTACTTACTGCAATCCCAGAAAACCCTGAAAAGCACCAACTCTACTAATTTCAAAAACACCTGAGATCACACGACCTCTTCCACCTAAATTAGTTCTCTGGTGTAACAAAATCAAAACAGCAGCCACTGAAAAAACTGGAAAAAGCAAAAGTACAAACATCAGTGGCTGAACAAAACTGAGAGGGCAGAAGCCCCCGGAAGGGACCCTGAAGGCCCCCACAGAAGTGCAGGACAAAATACAAAAATATAGCACAAACACAAAAGAAGAAAATGTCTTATCTGTTAGCAGGAGATGCAGACACGACACAGCAGGCTACAAGGGAAACTGGAATAAAGGATTCAGACCAGAACAATTGATCACCGGCAACCCTGATGGGAAGGTGACTCCCTTATATAAGACCAGTCAGTAACACCTGATTCCCAATCCTCACAATCTTCACAATCTTCACTGGACAGACTAGCACCGCTTGTAACCACCAGAGGGAGCCTCTGCTCAGAACTCATCTCAAACCCATTCACAACAGTACCCCCCCCTTGAGGAGGGGTCACCGAACCCTCATTTGAGCAACCAGGTCGGTCAGGATGAGTTCTATGATACGCACGGATAAGTCTCCTAGCATGGATGTCCGAAGCAAACACCCAAGAATTGTCTTCCTGACCATAACCTCTCCATTTAACCAAATACTGGAGTTTCCGTCTAGAAAAACGAGAATCTAATATTTTCTCAACCACATACTCCAGATGTCCCTCAACCAAAACAGGGTCAGGAGGCACAGCAGCAGGAACCACTGGCTCAACAAACCTCTTCAACAAGGACTTGTGGAACACGTTATGGATCTTAAATGTCCCTGGAAGAAGCAAACGAAAAGAAACAGGATTAATAATCTCCATGATCTTATAAGGTCCAATGAACCTAGGCTTAAATTTAGGAGATGCTACTCTCATAGGAATATTCTTTGAGGACAACCAGACCAAGTCCCCCACTTTAAACCGAGGACCATCAGTCCTATGCCGGTTAGCAAACCGCTGGGCCCTCTCCTGAGAGAGGGACAACCTCTCCACTACCTGGTCCCAAATCAGCTGCATACGCTCCACAACAGAGTCAACACCTGGACAGACAGAAGCCTCCGTCTGTCCTGAAGAAAATCGAGGGTGAAACCCAGAATTACAGAAAAACGGAGACATCAAAGTAGCAGAGCTAGCCCTATTATTAAGAGCAAACTCAGCCAAAGGCAAAAAAGAGACCCAGTCATCCTGATCAGCAGACACAAAGCATCTTAGATAAGTCTCCAATGTCTGGTTTGTTCTCTCAGTTTGACCATTGGTCTGAGGATGAAATGCCGAGGAGAAAGACAATTGAACACCCAGTTTAGAACAAAAAGTCCTCCAAAATCTGGAAACAAACTGGACTCCTCTGTCAGACACAATGTTCTCAGGAATGCCGTGTAAACGAACCACGTGCTGAAGGAACAACGGCACCAATTCAGAGGAGGAAGGCAACTTAGGTAATGTCACAAGATGTATCATCTTGGAAAACCTATCACAAATTACCCAGATGGTGGTCATTCTCTGAGAAACAGGAAGGTCGGAAATGAAATCCATAGAGATATGGGTCCATGGTCTCTTGGGCACAGGCAATGGCATCAACAAACCACTAGAGCGAGAGCAAGGCTTGGAGCGAGAGGAAGTCCCGCAGGACTGCACAAATTACCTGACATCACGAGACAAGGTAGGCCACCAAAAGGACCGACTAACCAAGTCTCTGGTACCAAAAATTCCGGGATGCCCAGCCAACGCGGAACAATGAATCTCAGACATCACACTCTTTTTCCACTGGTCCGGGACAAACAATTTTCCAACAGGGCAGCACTCGGGCCTATCCTCCTGACACCCCTCCAGAGCAAGTCTCAAATTGGGCGAGATGGCGGAAAGAACTACACCCTCTTTCAAAATAACAGAAGGATCAGATAACTCAGGAGAGTCCGCAAGGAAACTCCTCGAGAGGGCATCCGCCTTAACATTCTTAGTGCCAGGAAGAAAGGAAACCACAAAATTAAAACGTGTGAAAAACAAGGCCCACCTGGCCTGTCTGGGATTGAGTCGCTTGGCAGATTCCAGATAGACCAGATTCTTATGGTCCGTAAGGACCTGTAATGTATGTAGTACAGTTCATATAGCGTCTTGTGCTTGGGTGCAATGAAAATACATGAGACACAGGTTTGATATAGAAAGTCTTGTATTACTTCATACAAGTTGGCAAAAATAGTCACACAGTTTGCAGACACAGAAGCAGGAGACACAGCAGGCCAGAGTAATCTAAGCTCAGCAATCACTCTCCACAACAGGTTCAGGATCTTCTTCTCTGTTACCGTAAGTTCATGCAAACGTGGGTCTTTCAAAGAGCAGGGTTCAGAGTCCACAAGTGCTTCAGAGTTCCTCAGTAGGAATAACTGGAGTACAAGGTCCAAGGCTTTAGGAGTCAGGTCACAGGTTCACTGCAGGCTAGGTTCTGAAGCACTGATTGCTCAGCTGTGGCTGCTTAAGAAGCAAAAGGAGAGAATCAGGGCGGGAACATGCAAGCTGGAAACTCCATTTTGACTGAGGGCAAGATAGCTGCAGCAAGACAGAAAGTAAAATGGCTGACGAACAAACTGAGTTTCAGGAACATGTACACAGAACCTTACATTACTCCCCCCTTAGGGACAACCTCCGGATGACCTCAGGCCAGGCTTTTGTGGGTACCTCTGATGAAACTGACGGAGCAAGCGAGGAGCATTAACGTTATTGACTGGTTCCCATGAGTTGTCCTCCACTGGGTAGCCCTGCCATTTAATCAGATATTGTAACTGATTTCTATACAACCTGGAATCTAAAATCCTTTCCACCACAAATTCTTCCTGACCATCGACTAGCACTGGGTCAGGGCAAGGAGAAGAACGTCCAGGAAACGTATTGGGTGTCGCAGCCTTTAGTAGGGATACATGAAAGACAGGGTGAATTCTCATAGTTCTGGGCAGTTGAAGACGACAAGCAACGGCACTTATAATTTTACTGATTTTATAGGGTCCAATGTACTTATGTCCCAACTTAGACGATGGAATCCTTAACTTAAGATTTCTGGTTGACAGCCAGACCAAGTCTCCTACCTTGAAAGCTGGTGCAGGTTTACGAAATTTATCTGCTGCTTTCTTGTACCTTTCCTGAGTCGATTCCAGATTCTCCTTTAGAAGATCCATATTCTTCTGTAAAGACGTGATTCTTTCAGCCACTGCTGGTAAAGGCGTTTCTATGGGAAATCGTGGTAGAATGTTAGGATGATAACCTAGATTAGAGTAAAAAGGAGACTGCTTGGTGGAGGCACTCTGAAAGTTGTTATACGAGAACTCAGCTAATGGAAGTAGATCCACCCAATCATCCTGTAGGTGGCAGATAAAGCAGCGGAGATACTGCTCCAGGGTTTGATTGGTTCGTTCGGTCTGTCCATTAGTCTGGGGATGAAAAGCAGAAGAAAGGTTTACTTTAATGTCCAATGCTGCACAGAAATTTTGCCAAAACCTAGAAGTGAATTGCACCCCTCGATCCGAAATAACCTCATCCGGTACTCCATGTAAGCGAAACACATCTTTAATCATCAAATCTGATGTCTGTTTTGCAGTGGGTAAGCCGACACAAGGGATAAAATGAGCTGCCTTTGTTAGACGGTCAACCACCACTAGAATGGTGTTCTTCCCTTGAGAGGTTGGTAACTCCACAATGAAGTCCATAGAAATGGATCCCCACGGGCGGGACGGGGTGGGAAGAGGCTGTAACAGACCAGTTGGTGAGGAGCGAGGTGTTTTGCATCTTGCACAGACTTCACATGAAGTGACATAGTTTAAAACATCCTTCCTGCAAGTGGGCCACCAAAAGAAACGAGAGAGAAATACCTGTGTCTTTAGAATTCCTCTATGCCCAGCTATCTTGGAATCGTGAATGAGTTGCAATACTCTCAATCTGACTGTTTCAGGAATATACAGGCGTTGTCCCTGAATCCACACACCATTCTTAAAGACAAGACTTACGTCCCTTGGGGGTTGTGCCAAAAAGGAATCCGCATGGTATGCTTCCTTGATGTCCTTATGTAGGTCTTGATTATGAATTACTCCTAGGAATCTAGAGTCAGGAAGAATAGTCTTAGGAGGAGTAATTGGACGTGTCTCTGCTGAGTAAATCCTAGAGAGTGCATCAGCCTTTCCATTGCGCGATCCTGGTCTATAAGAAATGATAAAATTAAATTGGTTTAAGAAAAGATTCCAGCGAGCCTGGCGAGGAGTCAGGCACTTAGCCGACCTGATAACTCAAGGTTACGATGATCTGTCAGGACGACTATTTGCTGTGCAGCTCCCTGAAGAAGGTGTCTCCATTCTTTGAAGGCGGCAATAATGGCCAACAACTCTCTATTGCCCACATCGTAGTTCCTCTCAGCCGAAGACAACTGCTGGGAAAAGAAGGCACAGGGATGCAAGACATTCTTCTCACCTGTTCTCTGAGAGAGTATAGCTCCAACGGCACAGTCTGAAGCATCCACCTCTATTATGAAGGCAAGCTCGGGGTTGGGATGTACTAGGATAGGTGCAGTGGTAAATTTATCTTTTAGACGGGAAAATGCTTCCTGGGCTTGGGGAGTCCAGGAGAACCTAGACTCTTTCCGGGTAAGTTGGGTGATAGGTGACACTACCTCAGAGAAATTTCTAATGAAACGTCTATAGAAGTTGGCAAACCCGATGAAGCGCTGTACCTCCTTCACATTTCTAGGACTTGGCCAATCCTTGATGGCTTGGGTTTTGCTTCCATCCATACTAATTCCTTGTGTAGACAGTACATACCCCAGAAATTGAATTTCGGTCCTATGGAATTCACACTTTTCAAGTTTGATGTAAAGATGATTTTGTCTTAGACGTTCCAAGACCATTCTCACGTGTCCATGATGTTCCTCTGTGGAGTTAGAAAAAATTAGAATATCATCCAAATAAATTACCACGAATGTATCTAGGAGATCCCTGAAGATGTCATTCACCAAGTGTTGGAAAGTGGCTGGGGCGGTACTCAGACCAAAAGGCATAACTAGATATTCAAAGTGTCCATAGCGTGACCTGAATGCAGTCTTCCATTCATCCCCAGGTCTAATACGGACTAAGTTATAGGCCCCACGAAGATCTAGTTTAGAGAAAATTTTGGCATGTCGCACTCTCTCCAATAACTCAGGGATTAAAGGCAATGGATAACGGTTTCTAATAGTAACCTTATTGAGTTCCCTATAGTCTACGCATGGTCTCAGAGATCCATCTTTCTTCTTTACTAAGAAGATGGGTGCACCTGCAGGAGATGAAGAGGGGCGTATGAAGCCCTTGGCTAGATTTTCGTCTATGTAATCCTTTAAAGCCTTTAGCTCGGGCCCCGCCAGGGGTAGATCTTACCAAAAGGTATCTCTGCTCCAGGCAATAATTCAATTGGACAATCATATGGACGGTGATGAGGAAGCTGGTCAGCGTTCTTCTTGTCACATAAATCCACATAGTCCTGGTATACAGCTGGTAGTTCAGGGACTGACATGGTTCCTTTAGGAACAGAGCAAGCTGAAACTTTTGGACTCATCTGTTTCTCTGGAAAGTGTAATTCCTTGGTCTCCCAGTTAATGGTAGGATTCTGAGCCTGCAGCCATGGTAGCCCTAGAATAATGGGAAAGTGGGGAGAAGAGATAAGCATAAAGGACAGTTTCTCTTGATGATCTTTACCCATAAGAACCCTCAAAGGCTCTGTTTCCTGATCCACTGGTCCAGAGGTCAGCAGGGAGCCATCCACAGTTTCCATCTGTACTGGAGTAGCCTTCTTCACTGAACGTATCCCCTGTTTCAGAGCAAAGGAGACATCCATAAAATTTCCACTTGCCCCTGAGTCGATCATAGCAGAGCTAGACACCCAAGCTGAGTCAACCCAGAGTTTGATGGAAAGAAAGCAATGAGAATTGTTTTTCTTACAACTCAGCTGGGACACCGCTGAGGAAACTTGAAAAATGGCAGCGTTTACACAGTCAACGTCCTCAGAGGTAACGGAGTTTAAGTCCGAGAAATCAAGATCTGTTGCTGCAGATCTCTCTGGAGCCTGAGGCTCGGACCTGACAGATCCCCTCTCGCAACACTCACAATGAATGAGTGCTGCAGTAGTCTTACGAGAACGGCTGGGGCAGTTTATAATGAAGTGCCCTGACTTACCACAATAGAAACATAGATTTTCCTTAAAACGATGTTACTTGCGTGCATCACTAACCCGTCGTTGTAAAGAGTCTACCTGCATGGGTTCAGGTTCAGGTTCCCGTGTAATCCTACTCAAAGGTTCCTTAGCTGGAGAGGAAGGTAGGAAAAGGTTAGTGCTATTGCTTTCGAACCATCTCTCTTGCCTGCGTTCAGTCAGACGAGTATCAATACGGATGCAGTAGTTAAGAAAGTCACCTAACGCAGTGGGAGGGTCGGCACGAGCAAGTTCATCCTTAATCAGTGGAGATAACCCTTTTCGAAAAATAGATTTTTTGGCGGAACTGTCCCAGGTGGTATCAAGGGCCCATCTCCTGAAATCCAAGGCATATTCAGCTACCGAGTGCTTACCTTGGCGCAAAGCTAACATGGCTGCTTCAGCTGTTGCACCTCGATTGGGGTCATCAAACACCTGCCCCATGGCTGAAAGAAAAGCATCAAGGTGATTCAAACAATCATCCTCAGTCTCAATCAGAGGGTTTGCCCACATCAAAGCCTTGTTGGTAAGCAACATAATTATAGTAAGCACCTTAGATCGTTCAGTGGGAAATTGTGAAGCATGTGCAGAAAAAAAAGATTGCATTGATTAATAAATCCCCTGAATTTCTCACGTTCACCGCCAAAACGAAAAGGGGGCAACTTGGGAATCCCAGAACTCGGGGCTACGGCAGGAGCCTGGACTCGCTCTTCTAGAACCTCAATCCTGCCTCGCAAATCCTGGGCAGTCTGTCCAAACACTTGCAAATTGTGATTAGTGAGGTCCTGTAGGCTTGAAAAACGGGTCTTTATATTCTGCAAATCTGCAAGGATATTATCAGTCACTCCGCAAAGTTCCTTTATGCGGGCCTCCATCTTCCAGATCTTTTAAGACAGGAGTACTGGAAGAAGAGGAGAGGAGAAAAAAAAAACAATAGTGTTTACCTGTGGTAACACTGCAGAGAGAAAAAAAAATTAAGGGAACTGCTCACCTGGAATGGTTGTGAGAAGTCACAACCACTATCATCATAGAAAGTTCACCCGGACATCTGGAATGGTTGTGAGAAGTCACAACCACTGTCATCACAGAAAGTACAACCGGACATCCGATATCCACAGTTACAGCAGACACAGCCTTTCCAGACCCAGCAGACACTAACGTTTTGGCTTCAGAATCTTGTAATGTATGTGGTACAGTTCATATAGCGTCTTGTGCTTGGGTGCGATGAAAATACATGAGACACAGGTTTGATATAGAAAGTCTTGTATTACTTCATACAAGTTGGCAAAAATAGTCACACAGTTTGCAGACACAGAAGCAGGAGACACAGCAGGCCAGAGTAATCTAAGCTCAGCAATCACTCTCCACAACAGGTTCAGGATCTTCTTCTCTGTTACCGTAAGTTCATGCAAACGTGGGTCTTTCAAAGAGCAGGGTTCAGAGTCCACAAGTGCTTCAGAGTTCCTCAGTAGGAATAGCTGGAGTACAAGGTCCAAGGCTTTAGGAGTCAGGTCACAGGTTCACTGCAGGCTAGGTTCTGAAGCACTGATTGCTCAGCTGTGGCTGCTTAAGAAGCAAAAGGAGAGAATCAGGGCGGGAACATGCAAGCTGGAAACTCCATTTTGACTGAGGGCAAGATAGCTGCAGCAAGACAGAAAGTAAAATGGCTGACGAACAAACTGAGTTTCAGGAACATGTACACAGAACCTTACATTACTCCCCCCTTAGGGACAACCTCCGGATGACCTCAGGCCAGGCTTGTGTGGGTACCTCTGATGAAACTGACGGAGCAAGCGAGGAGCATTAACGTTATTGACTGGTTCCCATGAGTTGTCCTCCACTGGGTAGTCCTGCCATTTAATCAGATATTGTAACTGATTTCTATACAACCTGGAATCTAAAATCCTTTCCACCACAAATTCTTCCTGACCATCGACTAGCACTGGGTCAGGGCAAGGAGAAGAACGTCCAGGAAACGTATTGGGTGTCGCAGCCTTTAGTAGGGATACATGAAAGACAGGGTGAATTCTCATAGTTCTGGGCAGTTGAAGACGACAAGCAACGGCACTTATAATTTTACTGATTTTATAGGGTCCAATGTACTTATGTCCCAACTTAGACGATGGAATCCTTAACTTAAGATTTCTGGTTGACAGCCAGACCAAGTCTCCTACCTTGAAAGCTGGTGCAGGTTTACGAAATTTATCTGCTGCTTTCTTGTACCTTTCCTGAGCCGATTCCAGATTCTCCTTTAGAAGATCCATATTCTTCTGTAAAGACGTGATTCTTTCAGCCACTGCTGGTAAAGGCGTTTCTATGGGAAATCGTGGTAGAATGTTAGGATGATAACCTAGATTAGAGTAAAAAGGAGACTGCTTAGTGGAGGCACTCTGAGAGTTGTTATACGAGAACTCAGCTAATGGAAGTAGATCCACCCAATCATCCTGTAGGTGGCAGATAAAGCAGCGGAGATACTGCTCCAGGGTTTGATTGGTTCGTTCGGTCTGTCCATTAGTCTGGGGATGAAAAGCAGAAGAAAGGTTTACTTTAATGTCTAATGCTGCACAGAAATTTTGCCAAAACCTAGAAGTGAATTGCACCCCTCGATCCGAAATAACCTCATCCGGTACTCCATGTAAGCGAAACACATCTTTAATCATCAAATCTGATGTCTGTTTTGCAGTGGGTAAGCCGACACAAGGGATAAAATGAGCTGCCTTTGTTAGACGGTCAACCACCACTAGAATGGTGTTCTTCCCTTGAGAGGTTGGTAACTCCACAATGAAGTCCATAGAAATGGATCCCCACGGGCGGGACGGGGTGGGAAGAGGCTGTAACAGACCAGTTGGTGAGGAGCGAGGTGTTTTGCATCTTGCACAGACTTCACATGAAGTGACATAGTTTAAAACATCCTTCCTGCAAGTGGGCCACCAAAAGAAACGAGAGAGAAATTCCTGTGTCTTTAGAATTCCTCTATGCCCAGCTATCTTGGAATCGTGAATGAGTTGCAATACTCTCAATCTGACTGTTTCAGGAATATACAGGCGTTGTCCCTGAATCCACACACCATTATTAAAGACAAGACTTACGTCCCTTGGGGGTTGTGCCAAAAAGGAATCCGCATGGTATGCTTCCTTGATGTCCTTAAGTAGGTCTTGATTATGAATTACTCCTAGGAATCTAGAGTCAGGAAGAATAGTCTTAGGAGGAGTAATTGGACGTGTCTCTGCTGAGTAAATCCTAGAGAGTGCATCAGCCTTTCCATTGCGCGATCCTGGTCTATAAGAAATGATAAAATTAAATTGGTTTAAGAAAAGATTCCAGCGAGCCTGTCGAGGAGTCAGGCACTTAGCCGACCTGATAACTCAAGGTTACGATGATCTGTCAGGACGACTATTTGCTGTGCAGCTCCCTGAAGAAGGTGTCTCCATTCTTTGAAGGCGGCAATAATGGCCAACAACTCTCTATTGCCCACATCGTAGTTCCTCTCAGCCGAAGACAACTGCTGGGAAAAGAAGGCACAGGGATGCAAGACATTCTTCTCACCTGTTCTCCGAGAGAGTATAGCTCCAACGGCACAGTCTGAAGCATCCACCTCTATTATGAAGGCAAGCTCGGGGTTGGGATGTACTAGGATAGGTGCAGTGGTAAATTTATCTTTTAGACGGGAAAATGCTTCCTGGGCTTGGGGAGTCCAGGAGAACCTAGACTCTTTCCGGGTAAGTTGGGTGATAGGTGACACAACCTCAGAGAAATTTCTAATGAAACGTCTATAGAAGTTGGCAAACCCGATGAAGCGCTGTACCTCCTTCACATTTCTAGGACTTGGCCAATCCTTGATGGCTTGGGTTTTGCTTCCATCCATACTAATTCCTTGTGTAGACAGTACATACCCCAGAAATTGAATTTCGGTCCTATGGAATTCACACTTTTCAAGTTTGATGTAAAGATGATTTTGTCTTAGACGTTCCAAGACCATTCTCACATGTCCATGATGTTCCTCTGTGGAGTTAGAAAAAATTAGAATATCATCCAAATAAATTACCACGAATGTATCTAGGAGATCCCTGAAGATGTCATTCACCAAGTGTTGGAAAGTGGCTGGGGCGGTACTCAGACCAAAAGGCATAACTAGATATTCAAAGTGTCCATAGCGTGACCTGAATGCAGTCTTCCATTCATCCCCAGGTCTAATACGGACTAAGTTATAGGCCCCACGAAGATCTAGTTTAGAGAAAATTTTGGCATGTCGCACTCTCTCCAATAACTCAGGGATTAAAGGCAATGGATAACGGTAATCTAAGCTCAGCAATCACTCTCCACAACAGGTTCAGGATCTTCTTCTCTGTTACCGTAAGTTCATGCAAACGTGGGTCTTTCAAAGAGCAGGGTTCAGAGTCCACAAGTGCTTCAGAGTTCCTCAGTAGGAATAGCTGGAGTACAAGGTCCAAGGCTTTCGGAGTCAGGTCACAGGTTCACTGCAGGCTAGGTTCTGAAGCACTGATTGCTCAGCTGTGGCTGCTTAAGAAGCAAAAGGAGAGAATCAGGGCGGGAACATGCAAGCTGGAAACTCCATTTTGACTGAGGGCAAGATAGCTGCAGCAAGACAGAAAGTAAAATGGCTGACGAACAAACTGAGTTTCAGGAACATGTACACAGAACCTTACAGGACCACCACCTGATGTTTGGCTCCCTCCAGCCAATGTCTCCACTCTTCAAAAGCCCACTTCATGGCCAATAACTCCCGATTACCCACGTCATAATTACGTTCAGTAGGAGAAAATTTTCGAGAGAAAAAGGCACAAGGGTTACTTTTAGAGGTCTCTGGATCTTTTTGGGACAAAACGGCACCTGCCCCAATTTCAGAGGCATCAACCTCCACCTGAAATGGCAGAGAAACATCAGGCTGCCGTAGAACAGGAGCAGAAGTGAATCTCTGCTTAAGTTCCTGAAATGCAGAGACTGCCTCAGGAGGCCAATTCACCACATCAGAACCCTTTCTGGTCAAATCAGTCAATGGTTTAACAATAACCGAGAAATTACCAATAAATTTACGATAAAAATTGGCAAAACCCAAAAATCTCTGAAGAGCCTTTAATGAAGTAGGTTGGACCCAATCACAGATGGCCTGAACCTTGACCGGGTCCATTTCAATAACAGATGGGGACAAAATGAATCCCAGAAATGAGATCCTCTGTACGCCAAAAAGACACTTTGATCCCTTCACATACAGAGCATTCTCTCTCAAAATCTGGAATACAGTTCGAACATGTTTCACATGAGAGTCCCAGTCATTAGAAAAAATCAAGATATCATCCAAATAAACAATCAGAAATTTGTCCACAAAATCCCTGAAAATGTCATTCATGAAGGACTGGAAGACGGAAGGAGCATTAGTGAGCCCAAAGGGCATCACCAGGCACTCAAAATGCCCTTCAGGGGTATTGAATGCCGTCTTCCATTCATCCCCGTGCTTAATGCGAATAAGGTTATACGCCCCCCTGAGGTCAAGCTTGGTAAACCAAGTAGCGTTTTTCACCCTGGAAAACATGTCAGAAATCAAGGGTAACGGGTATTGATATTTCACAGTAATATTGTTCAAGAGACGATAATCAATACACGGCCTTAATGAACCATCCTTTTTGGCCACAAAGAAAAAACCGGCACCTAAGGGTGAAGAGGATGGTCTGATATGACCCTTCTCCAATGATTCCTTGATATAAGACCGCATAGCGTCATGTTCAGGTACAGACAAGTTAAAAAGGCGACCTTTAGGGAATTTACTACCCAGCACTAATTCAATAGCGCAGTCATAGCTCCTATGGGGAGGCAAGGATGCAGATTTACTTTCGCTAAACACATCAGAAAAATCAATCAAAAAGTCAGGAACATCCTGAGCCTGGGGGGAGGCAGAAAAAACAGGAGTGTTGGTATTAACACATTGGCAGCCCCAACTGGTTACAGACACAGATTTCCAATCCAAAACAGGATTATGGGACTGTAACCTCCTTGGTTAAATTGGAAAACCCAGCACGATAATGTCATGCAGATTATACAGAACCAAAAATTTGCAGCACTCCTGGTGATCAGGTTCAACCCTCATTATCACCTGAGTAGAAAACTGGGGTTTATTCTCAGCCAAAGGGGTAGAATCGATCCCCAGTAGGGGAATAGACTTCTGTAGGGGTATCAAGGGAAATCCACAACGTTTAGCAAAATCATAATCCATCAGGTTAATAGCTGCTCCAGAATCAATGAAAGCCTGAGCAGAAAATGAGGACAGAGAGCATATCAGAGTGACAGTTAATAAAAACTTAGTCTGAACACTACCCAAGACAACTGAGCGTGCAAAATGTCTTCCCCGCTTAGGGCAGACTGAAATTGCATGAGAGGCATCACCACAGTAGAAACATAACCCATTGCGCTTTCGAAACTCATGACGCTGTGCCCCAGACACCACTCTATCACACTGCATGGGTTCAGAAGCTGGTTCATAAGGCAACACCATTCCACGCATACTTCTCCGCTCACGCAAACGTCTGTCAACTTGAATCGCCAATGACATAGAATCATTGAGACCAGAGGGGACAGGGAATCCCACCATAACATCCTTTACATTATCTGACAGACCCTTCCGAAAAAGGGCCGCCAAAGCGTCGTCACTCCATTTGGTCAGGACTGCCCACCTACGGAATCTCTGACAGTATAACTCAGCGTCATCAAGCCCCTGATTTAATGCCAACAAGGCTTTCTCAGCTTGATCAGTGACATTAGGCTCATCGTACAATAACCCCAAGGCCTGAAAAAATGCATCAACATCACTCAAAACAGGATCCCCAGGTATCAGGGAAAAAGCCCAATCCTGAGGATCGCCGCGCAGGAGAGAGATGATAATTTGAACCTGCTGCGCTGCGTTCCCTGAGGACTTAGATTTTAAGGCAAAAAACAATTTACAATTATTTTTGAAATTCTGAAACTTAGCTCGATCCCCTAAAAACAAATCTGGCATGGGAATCCTAGGTTCCACAACAGGCAACCCAGCAAGATAGATAGCAATACTCCGAACCTCAGTGGCAAGCTGATCCACACGGCCAGACAACTGTGCAAACTCCATTGAGAGAAAAGATCCTCCCCAGCACCCAGAGATACAGAGGGAAAAAAAAAATAAAAAAATGCAACAAACAGAAAAATATCTCTGACAACTCTGACAATATTTTTTCCCTTCTGTGAGTACCATACAATTTTCAATTTTTAGGCCGGTGATACTGTTATGTTTCGGTAGCTGAGGAGTGCAGGTAAAAAAAGGCAATACACCAGAGCAGTTGGAAACTATGAGATTGCAGTACCCTGACTAACCACCACAACTAGAGGCAGCCGTGGAGCGTTCCTACGTTGGTCCTAGACGCCTCGTCACAGCCTGAGAAACTAACTACACCTAAAGATAGATATAGGAAAGCAATCTGCCCCGGAGCAGAACCCCAAAGATAATAGAAAGCCCCCAAACATGTAATGGCGGTTAGACAAGATGAAATACTGACACAGAAAGAAAATAGTATGAGCAAACGCTGGGGCCCAAACTAACTAAATAGAAAAGGATAGGAAGGGTACTTACTGCAATCCCAGAAAACCCTGAAAAGCTCCAACTCTACTAATTTCAAAAACACCTGAGATCACACGACCTCTTCCACCTAAATTAGTTCTCTGGTGTAACAAAATCAAAACAGCAGCCACTGAAAAAACTGGAAAAAGCAAAAGTACAAACATCAGTGGCTGAACAAAACTGAGAGGGCAGAAGCCCCCGGAGGGGACCCTGAAGGCCCCCACAGAAGTGCAGGACAAAATACAAAAATATAGCACAAACACAAAAGAAGAAAATGTCTTATCTGTTAGCAGGAGATGCAGACACGACACAGCAGGCTACAAGGGAAACTGGAATAAAGGTTTCAGACCAGAACAATTGATCACCGGCAACCCTGATTGGAAGGTGACTCCCTTATATAAGACCAGTCAGTAACACCTGATTCCCAGTCCTCACAATCTTCACTGGACAGACTAGCACCGCTTGTAACCACCAGAGGCAGCCTCTGCTCAGAACTCATCTCAAACCCATTCACAACAGACAACCATGCCAGGTGAGTACCACTGCTTTGTTCTCTCCTTTGTTACACAGTCAAAACCCTATTGTGCTTGTTATTCCAGTATCTTCAAATCACAGGTGGTCCTTGGCTCTTGGACAACTCTTCTGATTATTCTTTTCACTCCTTTGTATGAATTCTTGGGGGGAGGACATCTGATCATTTCTGGTTTATGCACACATTATGTTCTTTTCCCTTATGGATTATGGACCCAACAATACTCACTGGAGCCTTTAATAGTTTAGAAATTCTTCTACAACCAAGGCCATCAGTATGTTTTGCAACAATAAGGTTGTGAAGGACTTGAGACAGCTCACTGGTTTTACCCATCATTAGATATTTCTTGTATGGCACCTAGATAGTAAGAACTCATTTTATAGGCCATAACTTAAACCAGCTATTATGTTTCAGTAAGTGGCAAAATGGCTTTCTAATTACTAATAGATTGCAGATGGTGTCATGACTTTCCTTGACTTTTGGCATCTCTCTTTCTTCATGTGTTCAATACTTTTTCCCTGTCTCACTTCTCATTATTACACATAACTTAATTTATGGACATCCATGGTTTGATTTATTTTTCTGTGTGGATTGGATGAGTTGCTAGAGAGAGAGAGATTCTGTTCTTGGCATAAATGAGTACACTTGATTTGAAAATTTAAATTTTAATCAATATCTTAGTGTACACAAAAATAATTTCTAAAATTCTGACAAAACTGAGTTACATTTATCATTTCTAATCCATAACATGAAATTAAGTTTAATAAAGTAACTATCATTACAACATCTTCAGTTTTATTCAAATCATTTCATGGAAAAATGAGTACTCCCTAAAACAAAAATTACTTCATATGATATTTTGTATGACGTGCATGATTTTTAATGACAGCACCAAATCTTCTAGGCATGGAATGAACAAGTTGGTGACATATTGCAGCATTTTTCTTTTTCCATTCTTCAAGGAAAACCTCTTCAGCCTGAATGCTGAATGGAGAGTAATGCTCAATTGTCTCTTCAGAAGTCCCCATAGGTGTTCGGTTGGGTCAGATCAGGAGACATAGTTGACTATTGAATCACTTTCACCATGTTCATCTTCAGAAATGCAACAGATGTCAAGGAAAACCTCAGATACACAGCTTTGCCATGTGTAGGAGGAAAGAATCTTTTACGTGAGCACAACGGCACAAACCAGAGTTGGCTACTGTGCTGACAGGGAGTGGAGTAGGGTAGACATGACAAGCTGCTGGACTGTGAGAGATGTGCAAGTGGAGATGTTACGGTGGATTGAGAAAGATGGAGTGTGCTTGGTATCTAAGATCAGTCAAAGACAGCAGGCATGTTCAGTTCCATAACAGCAGATGGGCTCTCACTCACCTCAACTGTAGCGGGTAAACAAGTGGAGGTTCTTCGGCCGGAGACCTGTTTGACAACACTTGCCACGGTGAGGGAGGAGGAAAAAGCAGAATATACAGTTGATGGGGTGGACAGTGGTTGGTGAGGCCCGCTAGTCTGCATTTTAGCAGTGAGATTCACAGATTAATGCATGTTGATCGCGCGTGTGCCAGTTCGTGCATGTAGTAGACAAATTATTGCATTTTTTAACTATACTCTGTTGTTTTTAACAAAGTTGGCAGATAAAGTGAGTTGTGTCATTTTTTGCCAGTCTGAAAAAAAGACCCAATCTTTGCAACTGCAGACCCGCGAACGCTGCTGGCCACTGACATATTTGGGGCTGAGGATGCAGTGCTTGTTATGGTTGTGTAAGCCTGTGTCTGTGCGGGAAGCCACAATGTAACCTCCTCCTCCACCTCCTCTGATGAGTTACTCAGCTGCATGCATCTGGGTTTTCACCAAGTGGGATCTACTACCTCATTGTCATCCTCTCTGTTCTCCCACTCCTCGCCCTGAGAGTCACATCTCTCCTCTCCTTGCCCTGACAGCATAGTACAGTCCACATGCGCCTCAAGTATCTGAGTCTCATCAGAATCACCTCCACACCCTGGGATTAATGTCTTGTGATGAGGGTTTAGATTCTGCTCATATCCTACTTTGGATCAAATTGAATAAAAATTTAGGCATCGGTTCAGATGATATTCTTCTCTTGACTCTGTGAATCTTTGGAGTACACTTCTGATACCCATGGCATAGAATGTGTAAACAGGTCTGCAGACTCAGCCATCTCTGGTTCCCTACAGTCAGTTGGATGGTTAGATAGTTGTGACGTGGGGGAAAACAAGCATAATTGGGTTGCCACCTCTGAAGACTCTACTGTTTGTGTTTTGTTAAGGTGGAGGAAGAGGAGCAGAGGCCACTTGATGCAGCGCTTCCCATCTACTGGAGCACATGCTCTTTCTGGCACTCATCTACAAAGTGTACAGCTATACATCTGCCAAAGAAAGGGAGTAGAGTAGCCTGTCCAGTAACAGAAGTTTCAAAAACGCTACACAATTAGTGACTGCAGCAAAACAAACCTGCTTCTCATCTCTCATATCTTACCTGTCTCACAACCCTAAACAGCTATTCAGTACTTTCCATTCTCTCCTCCATCCACCAGCTACCCTCTCTCTTCTCTCATCTCAGCTGGATAATTTGCCTCATTCTTCAAGCAGATTATTGACAATGTAAGACAAATCTTTTGCTTAAAGTCCCCACAGCCCCTTCTCATAAGTACTCAACTCTCCTCCTCCAAAACCAACTTCACCATTCCGGAAGATCAACTTTCCTCTTTACTCTACAAACCTTGCCACAGTCTTCATCCCAAGCCTAACCCATCTCTTCAGCCTGTCACTAACAACTGGTGTCTTCCTCTCATGATTCAATCATACCTAGATCACACCAATCCTCAAAAAGCCCTCCCTTGACCCATACTCTGTGTCTAGCTATCTCTCCATCTCACTTCTCCCCTATGCCTCCAAACTACTGGATCAACACGTCCATTTTGAATTGTCCATCCACCTCACCTTTTGCTGACTCTTTGACAGCTTACAGTCTGGCTTCCAACCATACCATCCCACTGAAACTGCCCTGACTAAATTCACCAATGACCTACTAACTGCCAAATCCAAGCAACACTAGTTTGTCCTCCTCCACCTGGACCTGGCATCTGCCTTTGACACAGTGGACCATTCCCTCTTACTACAGACTTTCTGATTTCTTGCTATTACAGACTTGGCCCTTGAATGGATCTATTCGTACCTAAGAGACAGAACATTCAGTGTCTCCCACTCACACACCACTTCCTCATTTCACTCCCTATGTGTCCCCCAAAGTTCAGTTGTAGGCCCAGGCACTGTGCTTGGGGCACGCGCGTGGTCCCTCCCTCTTGAAGGGACCACTCTAAATGCCCTAAGGTGTCCCCAACCAATAGTCAGGCGACACGTTCTATTTAAGGTTCCTCCTCCAAATATGGTAATGCCTGAGCAATGTTGTTAGTTTGCCTTGCATGCTTGCTAGTTGCAGGTTCCCCAGGTCCACCGGTCTGCTTGTCTACCCTGTACCAGTTTACTCGTACCTTTCTGTGCTCTTCTGTCCATCAGCCGGTCCAGCCTGCACCTAGCAGTGCTCCTCTGTCTAACACCCTGTCCAGTCCGCTCCTGCCAGTGCCCATCTATTCAACACTCTGTCCAGTCTGCATCTGCCAGTGCTTATCTGTCTAACATTTGGTTCAACCTGAACCTGCTAGTGCCCATCAAACACCTGGTCCAGCCTGCATCTGCCAGTGCTCATCTAACAGCCAGTTCAGCCTGCACCTGCCAGAGTTCATCTGTCTAACACCCGATTGTAAAATATTAATATTTCAATAATAAAATATAGATCATTGAACATATACATTATGTTCAATTAGCAAGCAGAGACTCTGGTTAGTGAATGAATGAGTTAATTCTGAGTACGTTGGCAGAGACATCTGTTCCCTGGTCGTCATAATTGTAAGCCTGTTGTCAGAACTGTCAATTCGAGACTATTTGGAGGTAGTAAATGGTTCCAAAGGTCATAGGCCATAGGCTTAAGTTTTTCAAAATAAGGTATCATATAAATAACTAATGCATATTCCATAAGTTTAGTAGTTCTTCTAGTGGTGTTCTAATATGGTAAAAGAACGAACTTAGCGGCAAATCACCATTTGTGGTTATAAGACAGGAGAAAATAGAAACCAATGTAAGTCTATGGATCGAAATAGAATATAAACCGGTCCGATTCCTGTTCAGGTAGATCGCTCATACTTTGAGAATCTCCAACACGGACCACATCATGCCTCAAGACCATATGTAAGAACCTTTGAATGCTTGTTTTATTTTGTACTTCTTTTTGTGTGCTATGAACTTACTTTTCTTCATTTTTGTAATCACTTTTTCTGAATGAACATTAAACAAGTTTTGTTTTATCCATACAAGTAAATATTCTACTTTTTATCCTCACCGTGCTCTTACTTAAAGAAGTGAGAAAGGTTTTTTTTTTTAACATAATGGCGAGCTCAGTCAGTTCTGAAGCTTCTGTGCTATTTTGAGTGGATTCTTTCACTTGTACACGGGGGAGGTGAAGACTGCTGAAGACACCTGTTGTCCAAGTATCAGGAATTCCACTATTTCACGGCACAAGGATCAGACAGAATCTATAGACAAGTGAGGATTCGTGAAGCTGCCTGCGTCCTATCCAGACGGAGATCTGAGGATTTTAGTAAAGACACAGAGGACCATCCATTGACGGTTGGATCGATCCAGGAGAGGACAAGACATTCTATTGGTAAGAAAAATGAATTTCATTTATGATTATTCTAAGAAAAGTAAAATAGATTTTAAGTTTGTCCATAGCCATACAGATTCACAATTATGGTCTAGTTTGTATAGCCAATGTGAAGCAGAAAATCTTAAAATTGATAAGAGGTTTTCTCAGTAAAAAAGTTACAAGGAAAGCTTCAAAATGTAATGCACATGGTCCGGGTGTATAATAATTTGGTCTTTGAGAAAACTGAAACTCATAAAGCATGCATTATCACACAAGACATTGTTCATACTGACACACAGGATGACACACAAGAGATTGACGGGTTTGGTACTGTCAGAACATATTGAACAATTGGAAGATCAAATTGATACTCGAACAGAGTTATTGTCCAAATTGCATAAAGACATAAAAAAGGCTTCTGTTCTTACTACAAGATCAGCAAGTAAACATGAAGACAATGCTGCCACATCATCATTGATACCAGACACACAAGATCCAGATGTTTCAGTAGAAGATTTACAGGCAGATGAATTACAACGGAAAAAATTGCATGACAGAGCCGCACGAATTAATCTGAAAATACATGATCAGTTAATGAAAATTGTAAAAGACATTCCAAATTACAATGATAAGATGGATGCCTTTTATAATGCGGACATTTTTGAATCAAACACAGATAAATTCAATCTTAATGATGAACAAAAAAACAAGATATTCAAAGTATGGTTACCCTCACATATGGGAAAAAGATTACAGATTACACCCAGATTAGATGAGAATCATGACATGACACACAGTACCAAGGAAAATAGACTTAAACAATTGATATTGTTTACTACTGGCGAAGACACTCCTACAGTTGATGTTTTGGAAAATTTACGAACAAATATTCAGGATGACCCATTTGCTTTTTTAGTACAATTTGAACAGGCCTATAGAATGGTGATGGATCTTAGACCTCATCAGGAGCCAACATCTATGATCAGATGTTTTGTAAAAAAGTTCAAATATTTAGATCCTGCCTCAGTACATTTAGCCAATGCTCAGCCATCATTGCAGGAAGCAACTATATTTATCGATAGAGTACGCAGATCCATTAAGCAAAATCAAGTCAAGGCTAAAATAGCTGTAGTTCAAGAGAAAGAAGACAGTCAGCTAAAACCTAGACCCACAGTAACATCCAAGAACAAAGGTAAAAATGTTACACAAA
Source organism: Oophaga sylvatica (assembly GCA_033576555.1). Taxonomy (NCBI): domain Eukaryota; kingdom Metazoa; phylum Chordata; class Amphibia; order Anura; family Dendrobatidae; genus Oophaga; species Oophaga sylvatica. The sequence continues at coordinate 37,204 of JARQOD010000025.1, forward strand.
GGAACAATATCCATTGTTATTTTTGTGGTATACCTGGACACTTAAAGTGGCAGTGCAGAAAATTCTTGAGAGCAGAGTCAGAGACAGATACACAAGGAACAGAAAAGCTTGGAAAGGAAAACGGACTCATGCCAAAATCATCCACCAAACCTTCTGCACCTCCATTACATTCTTCTGCACCCACTCATACTGACAACAGACAAAAGCAGTCACCATATGCACCATTAATCAGACAGATCAGAGAAATGACAGTGAAAGAGACAGAGTCCAGGGGCAGAATTCCAAACTCTTTTAAAAAGGATACTAGTCTTCTCCCATCTCCTTCATCTTTCTGACAATTACAGACTATCCCTACACCTCATCCATTGGAATTTGTGACTCGAGTTACATTAGATAACTGTGGAAGACCATTTATCAAAGGGAATTTAGCAGGACAAAGTGCTGTTTTTCTTATTGATACAGGAGCTCAATTAAGTGTTACAAATCTTGATTTGAAGCTAGAACCAGATTCACCAGTTTGTACAATTGTTGGTTTTAGTGGAAAAGGTGGAACTAAAGCAACCTTAGTTTCTAATGTGACGTTGGAGATACCTAGTTCTTTTAAAACTGGAATTGACATTTGGTATTGTCGCGATTCTAAAAATATACTTGGCACAGATTTTATGCAGAAATTTGGATGGGTAGTCGATCTAGGAAATCAAGTGATCTGGAAAGATTCTAATGGTTGTAAACCTGTTGTCATTGACCCTAGTGATTATAGCCATGTTGGAAGTATTTGCTTAAATGATGTCATGTCATCAGATCATTTATGGCCTGAAACTGGTGGTGATGAGGTATTGACAGAAATTGTACAGCGATTTCCTTCTCTTTGGGCTCAGTTCAGGAATGAGGTTGGTACAATGAAGGATTTTGTTGTAAATGTGGAAGGCCGAGATCCTCCACCACAGCGTCAGTATAAATTGCCTCCAGAATCAATTGAGTCTATGTCAAAAATCGTACAGGAATTATTAGATCAAGGTGTTATCCGAAAGGCTAATTCTGTATGTAACAATCCTTTGTGGTGTGTCTTGAAATCTGATGGTTCTTATCGAATGATATTGGAGTTACGGATTTTTAACAAACATACTCCCAATGTAGCACCCATTGTTGCAGATACTCATGATATGATGTCAAGGTTGAATGCAAAGGCAAAATACTTCTCTGTACTGGACATCAGTAATGGTTTTTTCAGTATACCTCTTGAAAAGAGTTGTCAGTACAAGTTTGCATTTACTTTCTTGGATGAGCAATATCTGTTTTGCAGGTTACCTCAGGGAGCACATTTGTCACCTAGTGTTTTTCATCAGGCGTTGGCTAAGGTATTATCCAGATTTTCCAGGCCTGATTGCATTTTGCAGTATGTGGATGATATTCTGCTGTCTACTGAGGATGAAGAAACACATGTTTCTCTTTTGACAGAATTGTTTGAGCTCTTGCACGATGCAGGATTGAAACTGAACACCAAGAAGGTCAAATTGATGCAGACTGAGGTCAGATTTTTGGGAGTGTTGTTGAGTCCAGGAAAGAGACAGCCCCTGCAGGAAAGAATAGAGGCAATTGCTTCTCTACCAATCCCAACATCACACACGGCAGTGCGACATTTCTTGGGTCTTATGAACTATTCAAGGGACTTCATTGAGAATTTTGCAGGAAAGGCCAAACCTTTGTATGATCTTTTGAAAAGTGAAAACAGTGATTACTTTGGTCCTTGGGGTGAGGAACAACAAACCTCATTTGAACAATTGAAAATGAATTTACAAAATGCACCTGCTTTGTCCACAGTAGAACCTTCGGCTCCATTTGCTTTGCAAGTACACACATCAGAGACATCTGTGTCTGCTGTACTGTTACAGTTACAGGGAGAAGAGTGGAGAATTTTGGGCTATTTTTCTAAGCTCTCACCTGTTGAAAGAGGTTTTGAGACTTGTGCAAGACACTTGGTAGGTGTGCACTTTGCAGTCAAAGCAACTGAGCACATTGTCGGTTTCAGCAAAATCATTTTGCAAACTCCGCATTCCACATTAAAACTTCTCTTTGAGAACAATATCCCAGGTGTGTCACATCAGAGATTTGCTCATTGGTTATTGTCATTGTCTCCCAAACAAATTGAGGTAGATTATAAGGCCAAATATGTTCTTCCTCAGTTGATGCAATATGAAGGGCAAATTCACGATTGTTTACAGTCTTTTCAGGATCCCAGTCCATCACTTTTCAGACGGAAGGCAGAGGTAACAGACGAACCAATTTTTGTTGATGGTTCCAGATTCTATTCAGATGGGCACTATTATTCAGGATATGCCATTTTTTACCCCAAAAGAGGACAGACTGTAAAACACAAATTACCAAGTCATTTTTCAGCCCAAAGAGCAGAACTAGAAGCTGTAAAAATGGTACTGCAGCTGAATGAAGCTGATGATCAGTGTCCCATGGTAATCTACAGTGATAGCTCCTATGTTGTTAGATCACTGACAGATTATTTGCCAGTTTGGGAAAAAAGAGGCTATGTAGATTCTTCTAATAAGACTCTAGTACATAGTGACACGCTGAAAACAATTTTTGAAATAGCATCAAAAAACCCTAATGGTTTTACTATTGTCAAGGTCCCTGCCCATAAAAAATCAAATGACGAATTATCTGTTGGAAATGCAACCGCAAATATTTTGGCCAAAGAGGCCGCCCTGACAGGAGAAGAAGTGTTTGAACCTGAACCTCTTGAGGTTTCAGCAGTTCAAAGAACAGACACGCATATCCCTTCTTTTGCGGAAGAACAAGAAAAAGATACATCTCTTGTTGCTTCCCGGGTTGATCCAAAACCTCCCTTTGTTTGTGAAAACGGGTTTTGTGTCATGACTTAAACGGGGAGTTGCGTCCTGTTGTACCAAAACATCTACAGGTTGAGTTCACAAAATACAATCATGAAAGTTTGGGTCATTTGGGCCAACAGAAATTGTTAGATATTCTCAGAGAGAAATTTTACTGGGAAAAGATGGAAGAGACAGTACAAAGTGTTGTTCAATCATGTCTCATTTGTGCCCAAATTAATCCAAGACCAAAAGGACAGAAACCGCCACTACTCCGAATCGCACCTGCAGATGGTCCATGGTCAACATTACAAATCGACTACATTGGACCGTTACCATCAGGTAAAAATGGTCTCAGGTATGCATTGGTTGTAGTAGATGTTTTTTCTAAATGGGTTGAAATTTTACCTGTCAGGAAAGATGATGCTTTGTCTACAGCTAGAGCATTAGTTAATCATGTCTTTTGTACTTGGGGGATCCCAAGAATGATCACCTCTGATCGAGGAAGTCACTTTACAGGAAAAATCATGCAAGCAGTTTGTACTATTCTAGGGGTACAACAACAGTTCCATGTACCTTACCATCCACAGTCTGCTGGTATTGTGGAAAGGATGAATAGAACAATAAAATCCAGAATTGCCAAGATGTTATTGGACAAAGGTAGCACTTGGGTTGATGCCATACCTTTTGTACTGATGAGTGTGAGAGGAACAACTTCTTCCACAACTCAATTTACTCCTTTTGAACTAATGACAGGAAGAAAAATGCCATTGATTTTTCCACATGAACCATTTTTGTCTACACCTCAAAAAGATGCTGTTGCAAGGTCCAAATGGTTGCAATTGTTACAGGAGAACTTGAAAACGATTCTTCCACATGCTGCATTAAGAATGCAGAGAATGGAGCCACCATACGAATCTAAATTCAAGAAAGGGGCTCTAGTGATGATTAAAACTTTCAGGAAGAGTGGACCTTGGGAAAGTAATTGGGAAGGTCCCTTTGAGATCATTGAAACCATGGGACAAGTTATGATTCTTGTGCAACCAGCATCTAATGTGGTCAAAAATACCCGCAGACAACAAAAAGTGTGGGTACATGTTGATCAATGCAAATTGTATGTTACAAAATAATGATACTGCATTTCTTTTAGGAAGAAATGGATTCCAATAAGAACTGGAATAGGAAACATCGTGGCCTCGATGGAAGGAATTCAACACCAATCCTTCAGGAGAAGAAGACATTTCCCAGGAAAAGCTTTTACCTGATGGGAATCACATTTCTGCTACTTGGTACTATTTCAACTGTGATCTACGCAGAAGATATTTTACATCAAGGAACAAATACTAGTGAAGTGAATGAACCTTTCAAAAGAACTTTACATTCACGGAAACAAGAGGATCTGAGCTACAGAACCTAAAAGATGAAGACATACCGGACGATTCAGTAGATATTACCGGAAACATTTGCATGGGTTATGGTGTAAAATGCTGCATTGAGTTACACTTCATACACGACACTAATATCATATTACGTGCTATCACAGGACCTAAGACTAGGTTTACACAGTTACAAGGAGATTATATACATAATAATAAGACAGGCACATGGGAATGTAATCCTACAGATACGTTATACTGGAATATTGAGATAAGAGGGGAAGAAAAAGCTGTGTGTGGTCAGGTGATATAACAAATGATATGATCTCAAAAGGGAGAGTTGGAAGATCCAAAGCAGATATTTGGTTAAAGACACAACTTTTTGGAAAAATTTTGGATCCTTCATTACTTTCCATTACAGAAGGAGGTGAAGATTGGGTAAAAACTTGGAACTTCCAGATAACCAGAGAATCAGTACAGGTACAGGTGTCTGTAGTTTTTACAGTAACTAATATTATAGTTCCAGAAGTAAGGGTTACACCACAAGCGGTACATAGTCAAGAACATATGTCTCCTTTATTATTAAAATGCAACACAAGGTTGGAATTACCTTCAGAATCTCTGTTAACATGGACCAAAGATAGATTATTTTTGGGAAGTTTTTCGAATGGTCCAACAAATGTTATACACAGAGGTCAATCCGGTAATGTGAGATGGTTGAATAAGAATTTTATTTTTTCTCTAGATAATCCATCTCCTGAGGATTCCGGATTGTATCAATGTTGCGTTTTAACAAAAAATAATTACAAACAATGTAAAGATGTAAAGGTAAATATATGGTCAGCAGTAGATAATGTATGCACACAGACAAGATTTCAACCATCTACTCCTTTCCAAATCAACCAAATTCCAATCTAAACCTCTATTACGAGATGGAGCATTTATGACCATGATATGGACTTTTAACATGTCTAACTGGAAAATTTCTTCTAGATATCCCCAATGTCAATCACATCTCATTAACATGGAAATGGGAATAGAACAATGGTTTGGGAAAAGAACTTCAACACAGGTTAGAAGTAAGAAAGGAGTGTTAGAAGGTATTTTGGGGGGATTAGGAACAATGGGAAGTCTAATTAATAGTATAGACATTCATACACTTAAATCCGATCTAGAAAATATTGGGTATATTGGAGGTAAAGGGGTGAAGATTCAGAAAAGTTTGAATCAACTTCTTGAAAAGATGGTTTTGAACACTGCTGCTGTATTGGGATCTTCTGTATCACATCTACAAGATGCTACTTTAGCTTTAATAGAAAGTGAACAGGAATCTCAAGTAGCCAAAACATGTCTTGAAATTCAGATTGAATATTCCACCAATCTGAAGATGATTGCACAAGCATTACAAAGTGGAATTACACCTTTAGGATTAATGAGAAATTTGCCTATAGAATATAATTTTGCATTAAATCATACAGATTTATGGGTAAATAAGTGGTTAGGATGTGAACAGAACATTTGTGTAGGAACATCACTAATTCCAGTGTCAGGAAGAGAAGAAACCCTGGTTCCTATAACTGTTTTGGGAATTCCTGTTAGTCATACACAATTGTTATATTATCATTTACAGTACACAGATTTTGCATTTGACGGCACAAACACTGAACAATTGGACATTTCTTCATGCTTAAATTTTGTTTCTAAGGTAATGTGTTTACCTGGACAAGATAAAGTCATTTATCATTCATGTTTCCATAATCATACCTCATGTCATGCCAGAGTTGAGAATGTACACACGATACATGACTTGGTGACACCAGTAAGCGCTAATAAGATTTGTTTCCAAGTTATGTCAGAAAAAGAAGTTGTTTCTGCATTCTTTTCATCTTGTGTACATGCTGAAAATCTGACAATAGGTTTATATTGTATTGAAGGGAATGTGAAAACTCTCACAAAGAAGGAAGGAAGCATTAATATTACGTCAATAGGCTCAAGAAATCTGAAAATCCTTCCAATACAGATCAATTTGTCCCAAATAAATAATTTTCCTTGGAATAAGTGGACAAATGAGATAAAGAAAGACAAGGGTTTGTTAAATTTGTTAACAAAACAATTAAAAGAAGCTGAAATTGTATTTAGACATGAGCAGGGTAATTTAAATGATATTGAACATGAATGGACGAGTATGTCAGGCTCATCTTGGTGGAGAAATTTAGAAAATCAGTAACTAGTTGGTCATAGTCTTCAGCGAAAATGGCAGCAGGAAATGTATTATCTAATCCGATTGTGATTATATTCATTATAGTTTTGCTGTGTATCATATATCAAATAGTTATCATGTGTAAAATTAATAGAATTTATAAGAAGATAAAGACAGAAATGAAAAAGGAAGATGACATTTTAAGAGAGCTGTTAAAACGGAAAAATGTAACTCTCTGATTTAAATTTATTTTCTTTTAGAAATTCTGATGACTTTCAAAACAGATGTTGATACAAGGTTTTCAGAATAAAGAATGAATGTGATACGAATGGTGAAAGAATGAGTTTAGGATTGATTATGATATTTCTTAAATCATAATCAGGGGGGACTGTAAAATATTAATATTTCAATAATAAAATATAGATCATTGAACATATACATTATGTTCAATTAGCAAGCAGAGACTCTGGTTAGAGAATGAATGAGTTAATTCTGAGGACGTTGGCAGAGACATCTGTTCCCTGGTCGTCATAATTGTAAGCCTGTTGTCAGAACTGTCAATTCGAGACTATTTGGAGGTAGTAAATGGTTCCAAAGGTCATAGGCCATAGGCTTAAGTTTTTCAAAATAAGGTATCATATAAATAACTAATGCATATTCCATAAGTTTAGTAGTTCTTCTAGTGGTGTTCTAATATGGTAAAAGAACGAACTTACCGGCAAATCACCATTTGTGGTTAAAAGACAGGAGAAAATAGAAACCAATGTAAGTCTATGGATCGAAATAGAATATAAACCGGTCCGATTCCTGTTCAGGTAGATCGCTCATACTTTGAGAATCTCCAACACGGACCACATCATGCCTCAAGACCATATGTAAGAACCTTTGAATGCTTGTTTTATTTTGTACTTCTTTTTGTGTGCTATGAACTTACTTTTCTTCATTTTTGTAATCACTTTTTCTGAATGAACATTAAACAAGTTTTGTTTTATCCATACAAGTAAATATTCTACTTTTTATCCTCACCGTGCTCTTACTTAACCCCTTAATGACCAAGCCATTTTGTAGGTTAAAGACCAGGCCAATTTCTACAATTCTGACCACTGTCTCTTTATGAGGTTATAACTCTGGAACGCTTCTACGGATCTTGGCGATTCTGAGATTGTTTTCTCGTGCCATATTGTACTTCATGATAGTGGTAAAATTTCTTCAATATAACTTGCGTTTTTTTATGAAAAAAATGGAAATATGGCAAAAATTTTGAAAATTTTGCAATTTTAAAACTTTTAATTTTTATGTCATTAAATCAGAGAGATATGTCACAAAAATTAGTTAATAAATAACATTTCCCACATGTCTACTTTACATCAGCACAATTTTGGAACCAAAATTTTTTTTTGTTGCGAAGTTATAAGTGTTAAAAGTTGACCAGCAATTTCTCATTTTTCCAACAAAATTTACAAAACCATTTTTTTAGGACCACCTCACATTTGAAGTGAATTTGAGGGGTCAATATGACAGAAAATACCCAAAAGTGACACCATTCTAAAAACTGCACCCCTCAACGTGTTCAAAGCCACATTCAAAAAGTTTATTAACCCTTTAGGTACTTCACAAGAATTGAAGCAATGTGGAAGGAAAAAATGAACATTTAACTTTTTTTCCCAAAATTTTTCTTTCGACACAATTTTTTTAAATTTTGTCAAGGGTATCAGGAGAAAATGAACCACAATATTTGTTGTACAATTTCTCCAGAGTACACCGATATACCATGTGTGGGGGTAAACCACTATTTGGGCGCATGGCAGAGCTCGGAATGGAAGCAGCGCCATTTGACTTTTTTGGCTGGAATTGAGATTGGACGCCATGTCGCATTTGGAGAGTCCCTGTGTGCCTAAACAGTGGAAAACCCCCACAAGTGACCCCATTTTGGAAACTGGACCCCTCAAGGAACTCATCTAAATGTGTTGTGAGAGCTTTTAACCCCCAAGGGCTACACAGAAGGTTATAACGTAGAGCCGTAAAATTAAAAAATCATATTTTTTTCCACAAAAATGATCTTTTCATCCCAATTATTATTTTCCAAAGGATAAAAGGACCCCAAAAGTTATTGGGCAATTAGTCCTGAGTACGCTGATACCCCATATGTGGGGGTCAACCACTATTTGGGCGCATGGCAGAGCTCGGAAGGGAAGCAGCGCCATTTGACTTTTTTGGCTGGAATTGAGATTGGACGCCATGTCGCATTTGGAGAGTCCCTGTGTGCCTAAACAGTGGAAACCCCCCACAAGTGACCCCATTTTGGAAACTAGACCCCCCAAGGAACTTATCTAAATGTGTTGTGAGAGCTTTTAACCCCCAAGCGCTTCACAGAAGGTTATAACGTAGAGCCGTAAATTAAAAAATCATATTTTTTTCCACAAAAATGATCTTTTCATCCCAATTTTTATTTTCCAAAGGATAAAAGGACCCCAAAATTTATTGTGCAATTAGTCCTGAGTACGCTGATACCCCATAGGTGGGGGTAAACCACTATTTGGGCGCATGGCAGAGCTCGGAAGGGAAGCAGCGCCATTTGACTTTTTTGGCTGGAATTGAGATTGGATGCCATGTCGTATTTGGAGAGTCCCTGTGTGCCTAAACAGTGGAAATCCCCCACAAGTGACCCCATTTTGGAAACTAGACCCCCCAAGGAACTTATCTAGATGTGTGGTGAGAGCTTTGAACCCCCAAGGGCTTCACAGAAGGTTATAACGTAGAGCAGTAAAATTAAAAAATCATATCTTTTCCACAAAAATGATCTTTCCACCCCCAATTGTTATTTTCCAAAGGGTAACAGGACCCCAAAAGTTATTGTGCAATTTGTCCTGAGTACGCTGATACCCCATATGTGTGGGTAAACCACTATTTTGACGCATGGCAGAGCTCGAAAGGGAAGTAGCGCCTTTTTCAAATGCAGACTTTGATGGAATGGTCTGTGTGTGTCATGTCACGTTTGGATAGCCCCTGATGTGCCTAAACAGTAGAAACCCCCCACAAGTGACTCCATTTTGGAAACTAGACCCCCCAAGGAACTTTTCTAGATGTGTGGTGAGCACTTTGAACCCCCAAGTGCTTCACAGAAGTTTATAACGTAGAGCCGTGAAAATAAAAAAATCATATTTTTTTCCACAAAAATAATCTTTTTGCCCCAAATTTTTATTTTTATAATGGTAACAGGAGAAATAGGACCCCAAAAGCTATTGTGCAATTTGTCCTGAGTACGCTGATATCCCATATGTGGGGGGGAACCACTATTTTGACGCATGGCAGAGATCGGAAGGGAAGGAGCACCGTTTTTAAATGCAGACTTTGATGGAATGGTCTGCGGGTGTCATGTCGCGCTTGGAGAGCCCCTGATTTGCCTAAACAGTAGAAACCCCCCACAAATGACCCCATTTTGCAAACTATACCCCCCAAGGAACTTATCTAGATGTGTGGTCAGCACTTTGAACCCCAAGGGCTTCACAGAAGTTTATAACGTAGAGCCGTGAAAATAAAAAAAATCATATTTTTTTCCACAAAAATGACCTTTTTGCCCCCAAATTTTTATTTTTATAAGGGTAACAGGAGAAATAGGACCCCAAAAGCTATTGTGCATTTTGTCCTGAGTACGCTGATACCCCATATGTGGGGGGAACCACTGTGATCGCCTTACTGCGATCTTTGGGAGGCACAATGAACAAATCTACCAAAGGTGAAGAATTGGTTTTCTTTTTTGCGCCGTTCCTCGTGCGATATTAGTGATTAGGCGACTTTATTCCTCGGATTGGTGCGATTACAGCGATACCAGATTTACACCCTTTTTTCATGTTTAGCTTCTGTCACACACTAAAAGATGCTTTTTTTTGGAATAATTTTTTGTAAGAATTTTTTGCATCGCCGTATTTTGAGAGCTATAATTTTTCCATATTTCGGCCGACAGAGTTATCTGTGGGCTTATTTTTTGCGGGACGAGCTGACGTATTTATTGGTACCATATTCGGGCACATAACGTTTTTTGATCGCTTCCTATTCCGATTTTTGTGGAAGCAGAATGAACAAAAACCAGCAATTCAGGAATTGGTTTTTTTTTTAATTTTTTTTCCCCCGTTCCGCGTGTGGTAAAATTGATAAAGCAGCTTTATTCTTCGGGTCACTACGATTACAGCGATACCTCATTTATATATTTTTTTTATGTTTTGGCGTTTTTTACACAATAAAGAATTTTATAGAAAAAATAATTATTTTTGCATCAGTTTATTCCGCGAGCTATAACTTTTTTATTTTTTCGCTGATGATGCTATATAGCGGCTTGTTTTTTGCGGGACAAGATGACGTTTTCAGCGGTACCATGATTATTTATATCTGACTTTTTGATCGCGTGTTATTGCACTTTTTCCAAGCGGTATAATGATACCGCTTGGAAAAAGTATAATTTACTACTTTTTTGTGTTTTTTTTTACGGCTTTCACTGAAAGGGTTAACTAGGGTTATGCTTTTATAGATGGGATTTTTACGGACATGGCGATACCTAACATGTGTATTTTTTTTGTTTTTTATTTTTTTTATTACATAAAAATGTGTATTTTTTAGGGGATTTTTTTTAAATTATTTTTTAATATTTTTTTTACAATTTTTTTAAAAAATTATTTTTTTCAACTTGTCCCTTTATGGGACTTTCACTTTTTTTTACTTTTGATTGCAGTTACAATGCATTGCAATGCTCTGGCATTGCAATGCATTGCAACTATAGTGGAAGCTGCTGTGACATGATGACAGCAGCTTCCCGTAGCTAGATGACCCGGAGGTTGTCATGACAACCCCCGGGTCATCAAGGCAGAGATCAGGCCCTGCGATTACATCGCTGGGACGCTGATCTGAGGCAGAGGGAGCACCCGACCCTCTGCCTCCCCCCCTGAGCTCTGCGATCGCGCTCGATCGCAGCAGTCAGGGGGTTAACAGCCAGGGGCGGTGGGGGCTCCGCTCCTGGCTGTCAGTGCAGGAAGCCTGGCCACTGCAGCGCCGGCTCCTGCACTGATCGCGCTGGGGAAGATGAAATTTCAGCTTCTCCTGCGCGATCGCTGCTGTGTTTGGTCAGTCAGATTGACTGACCAACCACAGCGCTGTGAGTGCGGGGACCGACGGCAAAGGTCCCCGCACCGCTTGCCGTGCCTGTCAGCTGTCTGTGACAGCTGTCGGCACTGATCTACCACTGCGTGTTTACACGCAGTGGTAGATCAAAGGCATGACGTGCAGAGTCTGTCCTGGTGCCGGAACTGGCACCTTGTCATGATGGACTCTGCACGTCAGTGGACATTAAGGGGTTAAAGAAGTGAGAAAGGTCTTTTTTTTTTAACACCGATCAAGCTTGCACCTGCCATTGCCCATCTGTTCAACACCCGGTCCAGCCTGCACCTGCTAATGTCCATCTGTCTAACAGCCGATTCAGTCTGCAGCTGCCAGTGCTCCTCTGTCTAACACCTGGTCCAGCCTGCACCTGCAAGGGCACATCTGTTCAACACACGATCAAGTTTGCACCTTCCAGTTCTCCTCTAACTCCCTGTCCAGCCCGCACCTGCCAGGCTCATCAGTCTAACATCTGGTCTAGCCTGCACCTGCCAGCGCCTATCTGTCTAAATACCGGTCCATCTAGCACCTTCCAGTGCCCATCTGTTCAACACCTGGTCCAGCCCACACCTGCCAGCCCATTTGTTCAATACCTGGTTCAGCCCGCACCTGCCAATTCCCATCTGTCTAAACCCGGCCCAGTCCCCACCTGCCAGTTCTCTACTGTTCCTCAGCCAGTTCTGCCCGCACCTGCCAGTGCTCATCTTTCTAACTGTTGGTCCAGTCCGCACCTGCCAGTGCTCAACTGTATAATAGCTGGTCCAGTCTGCACCTGCCAGAGCTTTTCTGTTCCTCAGCCGGTCACATCTGCACCTGTGGTTCCACTGTCCCTACAGTACCTGCCGGTTTTCTTCATCCCTCCTTTGGGCAGTATCAGCCAACCCACTGTAGGGAGTTAGCTGTCACTCTCTGTAGGTCAGCCCTGGAGTAGCACCTGGTGACACCTCATCATCCTTCCATGGGTCATGGTGTCTCCTGCTGCCGCTTATCTAAGGTCGGATTTGGTAGGCAACCTAGTTACCACTTTCCAGTCTTTCCGTGGGCTACGGCACAGTAGCTCCACCACCTTGCCCGTTACAGTCTCCATTGCTGGTTTTGCTCTAGTGGAAGAGGTGTCGGTCCCCATTATACTAGTTGTACTCTATTGCAATTGATGCCACTTTGGTGGTGTCTGCCAGTAATTTTTGGAAATGTGTAGACTCCTGATTGGGTCTACTTCACGAGTGTTGCCCATAGCAGTAGGCCTCAGAGACCGAAGGCATCCACTACCTTTGAGTCAACTACCCATCTTACTATCCTTACATTTTTCTGACAATAGTAGTCTAAAAACTGATATTTATGCCACCTGAGTGTGGCTGAGCATCAAACCAGGTTGATCTGTTGCATTTGGTATCAGGGATCACAGCACAGCAGGTCTAAACCGATGCCTCACCCACCTTGTTTTAATTTGAAGTTTAATTCAAACTTGTAAATTCTGGCCCAGACCCTGATACCTCATGCATGGCTGATTGCTGTCGTGCCATTCTAAAATTTGTACGGCGGGTCAATTTAGGCCACTTTCCTGGTGACATCCCCTAATTTAAGGTGTTTTGGCAACTTTTGGGCACGTTTGATGGTGTTGTGTATGCATTTGTTTTTGCCTCCCATTGACTCCAATGGCGTTCAGTTATGTTCAGTGAATATTTGGACAAATAAATCGGCGAATATTGCAAAATTGACGATCGTAATTCAAACCGAAAATTGAAATATTCGCTCATTTCTAGCAAAAAGTCCATCTGAAGTCGGCAAATTTCCCTGCGATAGTAATTCTGCAAAGTTTTCTCAACAGGGATATATCATATGCAATTTAACCCCTTCATGACCCAGCCTATTTTGACCTTAAAGACCTGGCCATTTTTTGCAATTCTGACCAGTGTCCCTTTATGAGGTAATAACTCAGGAATGCTTCAACGGATCCTAGCGATTCTGAGAATGTTTTTTTGTGACATATTGGGCTTCATGTTAGTGGTAAATTTAGGTCGATCATTTTTGCGTTTATTTGTGAAAAAAAATGGAAATTTGGCAAAAATTTTGAAAATTTCGCAATTTTCAAATTTTTAATTTTTATTCTGTTAAACCAGAGAATTATGTGACACAAAGTAGTTAATAAATAACATTTCTCACATGTCTACTTTACATCAGCACAATTTTGGAAACAAAATTTTTTTTTTGTTAGGAAGTTATAAGGGTTAAAAGTTGACCAGCGATTTCTCATTTTTACAACAAAATTTACAAAACCATTTTTTTTTACGGACCACCTCACATTTGAAGTCACTTTGAGGGGTCTATATGGCAGAAAATACCCAAAAGTGACACCATTATAAAAACTTCACCCCTCAAGCTACTCAAAACTACATTCAAGAAGATTATTAACCCTTCAGGTGCTTCACAGGAACTAAAGCAACGTGGAAGGAAAAAATGGAGATTTTAATTTTTCCAACAAAAATTTTCTTTTAGCATCAATTTTTTCATTTTTACATGGGCAACAGGATAAATTGGATCCTAAAATTTGTTGGGCAATTTCTCCTGAGTACATAGATACCTCATATGTGGTCATAAACCACTGTTTGGGCGCACGGCAGGGCTCAGAAGGGAAGGAGCGACATTTGACTTTTTGAATGGAAAATATGCTGGAATATTTAGAGGTTGCCATGTCGCATTTGGAGAGTCCCTGTGTGCCTAAACATTGGAGCTCCCCCACAAGTGACCCCATTTTGGAAACTAGACCCCCCAAGGAACTTATCTAGATGCATAGTGAGCACTTTGAACCCCCAGGTGCTTCACAAATTGATCCGTAAAAAAAAAGAAAGTGCTTTATTTTCACAAAAATTTTCTTTTAGCCTCAGTTTTTTCATTTTCACGTGGGCAACAGGATAAAATGGATCCTAAAATTTGTTGGGAAATTTCTCCTGAGTACACAGATACCTCATATGTGGTCATAAACTACTGTTTGGGCGCACGGCAGGGCTCAGAAGGGAAAATTTGACTTTTTGAATGGAAAATTAGCTCCAATCGTTAGCGGACACCATGATGCGTTTGGAGAACACCTGTGTGCCTAAACAGTGAAAACCCCCCACATGTGACACCATTTTGGAAACTAGACCCCTTATGGAACTTATCTAGATGTGTTGTGAGCACTCTGAACCCCCAAGTGCTTCCCAGAAGTTTATAACGCAGAGTAGGGAAAATAAAAAAATATTTTTTTTCCTCAAAAATGATTTTTAGCCCGCTATTTTTTATTTTCACAAGGGAAACAGGAGAAATTGGACCACAAAAGTTGTTGTGCAATTTGTCCTGAGTACACTGGTACCCCATATGTGGGGGGGGGAACCACTGTTTTGGCGCATGGGAGAGCTCAGAAGGGAAGGAGCGCCATTTTGGAATGTAGACTTGATGGAATGTTCTGCGGGCGTCATGTTGCGTTTGCAGAGCCCATGATGTGCCTAAACAGTAGAAACCCCCCAAAGTGACCCCATTTTGGAAACTAGACCCCCAAGGGGCTTATCTAGATGTGTAGTGAGCACTTTGAACCCCCAAGTGCTAAACAGAAGTTTATAAACGCAGACCAGTGAAAATTAAAAATCATTTTTGTTTCTCAAAAATCATTTTTTAGCCCACTATTTTTTATTTTCCCAAGGGTAACAGGATAAATTGGACCCCAAAAGTTGTTGTTCAGTTTTTCCTGAGTACGCTGGTGCCCCATATGTGGAGGGAACCACTGTTTGGGTGCACGGCAGGACTCAGAAGGGAAGGAGCGCCATTTGACTTTTTAATGGAAAATTAGCTCCAATCGACAGCGGACACCATGTCATGTTTGGAGAGCCCCTGTGTGCCTAAACTTTGGAGCTCCCCCACAAATGACCCCATTTTGGAAACTAGACCCCCTAAGGAACTTATCTAGATGCACAGTGAGCACTTTGAACCCCCAGGTGCTTCACAGAAGTTTATAACGCAGAGCCGTGAAAACAAAAAATGATTTTTTTTCTCAAAAAATGATTTTTTTAGCCCATTTTTTATTTTCACAATGGTTACAGGAGAAATTGGACCCCAAAAGTTGTTGTACAGTATGTCCTGAGTACACTGGTACCCCATATGTGGGGGGGGAACCACTGTTCAGGCACACGTTTGGGCTCGGAAGGGAAGTAGTGACATTTTGAAATGCCGACTTTGATGGAATGGTCTGTGGGCATCATGTTACGTTTGCAGAGCCCATCATGTGCCTAAACAGTAGAAACCCCCCCAAGTGACCCCATTTTGGAAACTAGATCCCCCAAGGAACTCCTCTAGATGTGTGGTGAGCACTTTGAATCTCCAAGTTCTTCACAGAAGTTTATAACGCAGAGCCGTGAAAATAAAAAAATCATTTTTTTTCTACAAACATGATCTTTTAGTCCCCAATTTTTTTATTTTCCCAAGGGTAACAGGAGAAATTAGACCACAAAAGCTGTTGTCCAATTTGTCCTGAGTACGCTGATATCCCATATGTGGGAGAAAACTACTGTATGGGCACACGTCGGGGCTCGGAAGGGAAGTAGTGACGTTTTGAAATGCCGACTTGATGGAATGTAAAGATAAATCTTAGCGTGCACACAGCCGAAGGAACGTCAAGGTGCTGGTGTAATGGACCAACGGTCCTCAATATATAAATGATCAAAACACCGCACTCTCTGGAGAAAGGTATGATGCTAGAAAACTCGTATTTATTTATATACAACTAGGCAACATATTAGGACAGAAAAGGAACAGAACGATATGGTTATAACGTTTCGGCTCAACTTGAGCCTTTATCAAAATGTCGCTGTGAAAACATAAAAAAATAGTATAAGTGATGTACAGTGACAACAGTCATAATATAAATACAGCAAGAATAATAGAAAATAATGAAAAAGACGGGTTTTGGTAAGAACTTACCTGTAAAATCCTTTTCAGCGAAGGAAGGAAGGGAGACACAGTCATTACTAGTGGGTAGGCGGAGCCCACACAGGATAGAACACCTCAGATTAAAAAGAGTGTTGACTGGCCCTCCAGCTTGGGCTCCTCCTACTCCAGCTCTCCAGTCCGTACACAAGCTAAGGAAGAGCAAATATCACCAGCGGAGCAACATAACCCCTTCTGAAGAACTTCAGAGAAGAAAACGAGAAAACAGGTTATGCATATAACAGGAAAAACCACATAGTCCCAGGTACTACTCACTGAACCTGACCACTGCGATGAGCTGGCAATGCTAGGAACAGAGCCTTAGCGCGCCGACCTCAGCCCAGATAATCGCTATCAGAGAAGGGTCACGCCGCATCTGAAAACACAACAACACACTTCTGCCATGGGAGGGATCTATGTCTCCCTTCCTTCCTTCACTGAAAAGGATTTTACAGGTAAGTTCTTACCAAAATCCGTCTTTCAGCAGCAGATGGAAGGAAGGGAGACACAGTCATTACTAGTGGGACGTCCCAAAGCAGTCCAGAAATTAAGGGTGGGCAAAAAACCAACAGAGGCAGATTCCCACAACTTAGATAAATGCGCAACCAGCGTTAAAAAACAAGTTAACAAAAACTTTAAACTACAGCCGCCTGCAGGACCCTACGTCCTAAGGCCGCATCAGCGGAAGCACTGACGTCCACCTTATAAAATTTTGTGAACGTGTGGACGGAGCGCCAGGTCGCCGCCCGGCAGAGCTGAGCTGCTGAGGCTCCTTGATGAAAGGCCCACGATGAACCCACAGCCCTCGTGGAGTGAACCCGAATCTTAATCGGGCAAGGTTCGCCCTTAAGTCGGTAAGCCTCTAAAATGGCCGACCGAATCCAATGAGCAATAGAGTCCTTGGAAGCTCATTGACCACGTCGACGACCTGCTGGAATCACAAACAGAGAATCCGACTTCCGAAAATTTTGAGTAATAGACAAATAGAACTTCAAAGCCCGCACTAAATCCAATGTGTGCAAGGCCCGTTCCTTCGTATTCCTCTGCTCCGGACAGAGCGAGGGCAATACAATATCCTGGTTAACATGAAATTGTGACACCACCTTAGGCAGAAAGTCGCCCCGAGGGCGAAGCACTACGCGATCCTGGTGAAACTCCAGAAAAGGAGGCGAGCAAGAAAGAGCCGCCAACTCAGAAACCCTTCTCAAAGAAGTGACCGCCACTAGGAAGGCAACCTTCCAAGAGAGCAAAGAAAGGCTAACAGAGTCCATAGGCTCAAAAAACACATGCTGAAGAGCCTCCAAGACAAGATTGAGCCGCCAAGGAGACACAAACGCCTTCCGCGGCGGAAACTGACGGGTTACTCCGCGAAAAAAGGAACGTACGTCCCTACGCGAGGCGATAGCCTTCCGAAACAGCAAGGACAGAGCAGAAACCTGACCCTTCAGAGTGCTAACTGCCAAACCCTTGTCCAGCCCGTACTGAGTAGTGGCCGGACCTCTGGCAGCTCTCAGAGTGGCAATGACTTAGGCTGAAAAACCTTGACGGTTCAAGATTTCGGTCTCAAGAGCCACGCCGTCAAACGCAGAGACTTCAGGTACGGATGACGAACGGGCCCTTGGGTTAACAGGTCCGGGCGAAAAGGGAGTGGAAGTGGAGGTGCTGCCAGAAGCGACCCCAACGTCGAGAACCACGTCCTCCTTGGCCAATCTGGGGCTATCAACATAGCCGGGACTCTCTCCAGTCTGATCCGACGCAACACCAGAGGAAGTAAGGATATCGGCGGGAACACACAGATTAGCTCGAATTGGTCCCACGGAGCCACCAGAGCATCCACCGCCACAGCCTTCGGGTCCTTGTACCTGGACATGAACGTCGGTAACTTGGCATTGAACCTGGATGCCATCAAATCCACTTGGGGAGATCCCCAACGGGAGCACAGCAGTGCAAAAATATCCGATGAAGACTCCATTCTCCGGGATCCATCTTTTCGTGACTTAGGAAGTCCGCCGTGATATTCTGAACTCCTGGAATGTGAATCGCAGAGATGGCTGGCACCCTGGCCTCGGCCCATACCAGGATCCGAGACACCTCCATCATGAGCCTGAAGCCCCTCGTCCCTCCTTGATGGTTGATATACGCGACCGCCGTCGCGTTGTCTGTCTGCACTCGGACTGGTAGACCGCTTAAAGGGACCGTCCAGTGCTGGAGGCAAAGGAAAATTGCCCTCAATTCCAGGATGTTGATCGGCAGGACAGACTGTTCCGACGACCATATCCCCTGAATCCAGAGATCGTTCCAGACACCCCCCCAGCCCGTCAGGCTGGCATCGGTGGTTATGATCGACCACCTCGGAGGGAGGAAGGACTTCCCCAGGGATAATGCTTCCGGACGTAACCACCATCCTAGAGACTCTCGCACCCTGTGGGAGATGATGACACTGCAATCCAGCGAAGCCTGCGATCGATCCCAACGTTCAAAATGAGCATTTGGAGATCCCTGGAATGAAATTGGGCAAACAGAAGTGCCTCCATCGACGCCACCATCAAACCCAGAAGGCGCATACACCTTCGAAGGGACATTGCTGTCGAAGACTTCATAACCTGTACATGACAAAGAAGATTTGCTTGCTTGTCTGGAGGCAGAGACACCACTGCTCGTACCGTGTCGAAATGCATCCCCAAAAACAGGATTGACTGCGACGGTTCCAGAGACGACTTCTCCCAATTGACCAGCCACCCGAAGTCCTCCAGGAGCTGAAGGGATAGATTGAGAGCCGTCACCGCCTCCTCCTTTGAGGATGCCACAATCAAAAGGTCGTCCAGGTAGGGAAGAATCGTAACTCCCTGACTTCGAAGGATCGCCATGAGAGGTGCCAGAATTTTTGTAAAAACTCTGGGTGCTGAGGCCAACCCGAATGGCAGGGCCACAAACTGGTAATGGTCCTGACCTATGGCAAAACGAAGGAAGCGTTGGTGAGCCCTTCCGACGGGAACATGCAAATAAGCGTCCCGAATGTCGATTGACACCAAAAAGTCGTTCTGCGACAGGGCCGCCACAACGTAGCGAAGCGACTCCATGCGGAATTTCTGGGTGCGGACATGCCGATTCAATCTTTTGAGATCCAGAATGGGGCGAAATTTGTCCACCACAAAGAGGTTGGAATAAAACCCTCTTCCCCGGTCCTCCGGCGGAACCGGTACCACCACACCCTTCTGCAGAAGGGAATTGACCTCCTGCAGTAGAGCGGCAAATAGCTCGGGCTCTGACGGAATGCGAGATTGACAAAAACTGTCTGGGGGTCGAGAAAGAAACTCTATGAAGTAGCCTGCCGACACAACCCGCGTCACCCAGGCGTCCGACACGCGGGAAACCCAAGTCGGTTCGAATTGGAGTAAACGACCCCCCACTCGAGAGCCCTCGAGTGAGACCCTGGCGTCAGTCCGCCTTAGCGGGCTTTTTGTCAGCTTCCCGCTTGTCTTGACGGAAGCTCTGTTTCCAGTGGGTGCGGGATTTCTGAGAGGTCTTTTTTCCCGAAAAAGAGGGATGACCCGATCCCCAGGAGGGCTGACCGAACCGTCCCCTGGACCGAAAGGACCGCCGACCACTACCGGCACTAGGTCTGCCAGACGCAGAAGCCACAGCTCTTCGCTGCGGTAAAGCCGTTTCTTTTGCCTTAGCCTTGGCAATCAGCTTCGTGAGGTCAGATCCAAATAGCTGACCACCCTTGTAAGCTAAAGAAAGCAAACCTTGCTTGGACACCGCGTCCCCGGTCCACTGTCTAAGCCACAGTGCTCTTCTGACTGTGACCGCCGAGGATTGTGCCCTGGACAGCATTGACGCAGTATCCAAACCTGCATCACTGCCATATCGGGCTGCATTCTCCAACAATTGGAAAAGTCCATCTACCTCGGATAATGGAGATCCATCTTGCCACGCCGTCTGTAGACAGTCCAACCATCTTAGGGAAGCTTTACAAGCACACATGGATCCTAGCACTGCTCTGAATACATGACCCGCGGCCTCGTAGATGGATTTTGCCGCCATCTCCGTTTTTCTGTCCAGCGGATCCTGCAGACTCGCCTTCCCTTTAACAGGAAGTAATGAGGATTTGCTAAGCTGGGATAAAGGGACATCCACTTCAGGAGAAGGAATCCAATTATCAATCAACTCCGTCGTACACGGATACAGCGTCTCAAAAAAAACCGTGTCCCCTGAAAACGTTTATCTGGACACAGGCGTTCCTTCTCCACTGCCCCATTAAGCTCATCCAGAGATGGTAATGCTGATCGCGACCTATGCGACACCTGAAACATCCGGGCCGACTTACCAGGACATCTAGTTACCTCCTCCGGTAACTGTAACGCCTCCCTCATGGCTCCAATAAAAGCCTCTGTACGGCCCAAAAGAGAAGCAGAGAGTCCCTGCCGATCCTCCTTATACGAATCGGACACCTCCCCATCTGAGCTTGAAGGGGAACCCTCCATGCCCGAGATCTCCGAGTCGCTACGCGGGAATGAAGGCACCGGCCTGTGTCACTTCCTGCCATGAGAGGATCTAGTTGACACCCAATAACCTAGAAGGTCAGACAGGCCATCAATAGAACGAGCGAGGGCCTCCATTTTGACATCACTGAAACCTCTGACCACTGCACTTGACGCCGTCGAGGTCTGCGTGTCAGATACGCGAGACTGATCCTGTAGCGGATCTGGGAGACGGTCCGCACCTCCTGGACCCTGATCTGACATGTCCTCACACAGTATATGGCAGGTTAAACCTGTCAGTAACTAGGACAGTGTGGTTTCTTAAAGAAGAAACGAACGCTGAAGGGTTAAAGCTCTTAAAGAGGGAGCTACCCCAGCTGTCCCCCAATTAAGGGTTAACCGCCTAAAAAGGGGTTAATGCCGCAGACTCCCCACAACCCTTGTTAATGAAAAGGGTGTGCGAGCCCCAGGTGCCTCTTATGAGGTAGCAGCTGCAGTACCTCAAGGGTATGCCACACTAAAACAAGAACGCCAACGAGATCGCTAAAATATTGCACTGTTTTGTACATCGCAATGACCGCCAAAGTCGTTAAAGAGATCGCTAACCGCCTATGCGTCGTTAATGAGATCGTCCAGAGTGGCAGCTACTAGCGACATTAAAACGATCACAAAAACTATCGCATTAGCATGCGTCGTTATTTGATCGTTAGCGGGAGCGTTCAGTGTGGCATTACCTAGAAAGGTGCCCTGCGCTGTGGGGGTGAGGGGGTTAAGCTTCTGCCCTGAGAGGCAGAAGCGACTCACCCAGCTGGCCGCGGTGCAGTGTCCTTTTCCTTTGGTCGGTCGGGGGAGCGGAGAGAGAGAAGCCCGAGGAGGCCGTCAGTAATGGCCGCCGCGCTAGAGGAGAGAAGCCGGAAGAGAAGAGGCAGGAAAGATCGCGCGCTTAGAGCGCTTCCTGCCCGAGAAGACCGGGAAAGCGCGTTCAAAAAAATGCGCGCGAACTCCTCCGCTCTCCGCTCCTGCCCGGCTCCCATGTCCTGCAGGCATCCACCTGCGGACAAAAAAACACTAGTCACCGACATGATACATGTAGCAGCGGCTGCCGCAACAGCCGCTGAAGCACTCACATACATTAAAAAATGCAGAGTACTCACCCAGCTGAGCGCCACAGGGACCCCCAGGGATTTGTGGCGCTGTGCCCATAGCTTCCCCCCCAGGGCGGGGAACGCAGTGACCCCAGAAGCGCGGTTTGCGTCCCCGCCAGGGAAGCAATCCTCATCCCCCAGGGCCGGCAGGGTTCTGCAGGGACCACCTTACAGGGTAATACAGATCCGCCAAGGGATGGGTGGGAGTCCAGCAGCGCTGAGACCCCTGAGACCTCAAGACCACTGGGGCCCAAGTCTCTGTCCGATAAAAATAAAAAATCTTCTGAGGAGCTGCTTCAGCAGCGACTATCCTCTGTGACCTCAAATTTTAGACTGGAGAGCTGGAGTAGGAGGAGCCCAAGCTGGAGGGCCGGTCAACACTCTTTTTAATCTGAGGTGTTCTATCCTGTGTGGGCTCCGCCTACCCACTAGTAATGACTGTGTCTCCCTTCCTTCCATCTGCTGCTGAAAATAAAAATAAAAAGTAACTCCCAGGGAAAAATATACATAATATACATAGTATTTACAGTAATATTCATTCAAAGGAATGCGAATTCAATTCATATAAGTATATGCCACAAGATAAAGGTACAAAAACGAGTTATCAAGAGAGCTAATGGTTACCTCAAAATGTCCAGTGCCACAGTAAGTAATATAATGTGAGGAAAAAGAAGGCAATATCTTTGTATGGCTAAAATGAAAAGATATGTCATTAGTGAAAAGGTACTGCTATAATGTGTCTAGCTTTCATTGTAGTGAACAGTTACCCAGATTAAGCAGACATCCGTATAGTATGTGTAATTCCCTATCAGGGAAGGTCTGCGGGTGCTGCAAAGAATGGAATAGTAATCCATGTAAGATAAGGCTGAAAATATGGTAAGTAGCAATAGATGACAATATATACCTGGTTATAGAGAAATGCTTATATGCCACATCCGTATAGTTTGAGGAATTTTCTAACAGAAAAATTCTGCAGGTGCTGAAAATAATGGGATAGTAATCCGTGTCAGTACAGGCTGCAAATCTGGCCACTTGCAAAAGATGCCAATTAGTACCTGGTTGTAGAGAAATGTTCAAATGGAGCGTTCCTTGGCAGCGCTCCCGCACTGTGCCATGTGAGAATGCGCTATAGTACTGTGAAACGCCAGAGGTTTATAGTGCACGGTGATTCCAGGACCGGAAGTGAGCGGCCCGGACCGCAAGTGACGTAGCGCTCCACATTAGCTGTAGTGCGCAGGCGTCAAGTGTTACTAGGGAAACCAGTATAGCGGTCAATGTTAAATGGAGGACGTGAAAGGTAAACGCCAGCACATAGAGGCATATGTCGAACAAATAGGTACCATGTAACCGGTAAACACCGTGGATGTAAGTGGGAACTGGACACCGGCAGTATAGGTTAAGGCCAGAGTAAATAACCGCCAAACTAAGTTAGGCAATGATAGTATAAACAGTACATATGAAGTGGCACTGGATTATTAGTTTTGATATATGGAACAAGCATAATGAATCAATACATACAAGGGTTAGAGCTCATAGGAAAACAAAATAACATAATAGCGATGGTAAATGATAGTAAATAGCAGTTACATAATAACAAAAACAATCAAGCTTCAGGGGTAAGTATGCAACTCACCTCCAGTAATAGTATTTTAGCGAGTCTGAAATAACATAAAAGAGATTATTAAGGCATTATAGTGACCAATCTATTTCCCTATTTAGGCCCCTTGGGGCCAGCGTATCCAATTTGAAAATCCAATATGATTCGCAAGATTTAAGTAAACCAACATGATTTCCACCTCTCCTAGGACGTGGGATATGCTCAATAATCTGATACTTGAGCTGTGCAACAGTATGTCTCATCTTCGAAAAATGTTCCGGTAATGGCAGCCAATTTTTACCACACCTAATCGTGGACTTATGGCTGGCTATCCTATCTTTTATATGATGCGTGGTTTCTCCCACTTGGGCCCCAGCGTTTGCTCATTCTATTTTTTGTTTGTGTTCGTGTTTTCTTCTTGTCTAACCGCCATTACATGCTTGGGGGCTTCCTATTTCTTTGGGGTTTCTGCTCCGGGGCAGATAGCTTTCATCTTTCTGCCTTTATGTGTAGTTATCTATCCGGCTGTGACGAGGCGTCTAGGATCACCGTAGGTACGTTCCACGGCTACTTCTAGTGTGGCGGAAAGTTTAGTGTACTGCAATCCAATCGTTTCCAGCCTCTCTAGTGTATTACTACTTTGGCTATTTTTTGCAATTTCTCCTCAGCTACCGAAACATAACAAACCACTTGTTGATTTCCGATCACTTGAATCTCAAGTCCAATCTGCATCCACATAACCTCTGAGAGTGATATCCCCAGATGCAGATATCTTAAGATTGAGTCTTTGAGTTTCTTTAAGATATTGAAGAATTCTCTTAATTGCATTCCAGTTTCTTTGACGTGGATTGCTTACACATTGGCAGAGAATTCCGACTGTGGCTGTGATATCCGGACGAGTTGTGGTTGCTATGTACAGAAGCGCCCCCACTGCTTGCCTGCAACTCTCATTGCTGGTAGCAGGTCTTCTCCTTCCAACTTTAAGTAGGACAGGTCCATTGGTGTTGACGCATCTTTGGATTCTGACATTCCAAACTGGATTAGTATTGTGGAAATTTTAGAACTTTGGTTGAGAAGAAAACTCCCATCTTCCTCTCTCTGGATTTGGATTCCCAAATAATATGTTATATTTCCAAGGTCCTTAGTCTCAAAGGGATGGTTGAGAATTTCACTTAGATTTGTAATTTCTTTTTCATCTTGATGAGACATGATTACATCGTCTACATATAGATGTGCTATTTCTTCAAATAATTTGAGAATCTGCTTACTAATATGGGCAAGTTGTTTTTTGCGTTTGTTAATGATAAATGTGACTGCTTGCCCAAAAAAACTCTTAAGTAGGAGTTTCCATTCCAGCAGTTTCTTGGTCCCTATGTCGCCTGATAGGGATTTTTCGATGACTAATCCTTTTGGTTTACTATCCATAGCTAGATATCGTTCAAGGGATGCGATTTCCCATAAGTCATGAATCTCTTTTAATAATAATTGTTCTAAGGTTTTGAGTTTGGTAATTGCATGATGAATCTGTGATTGAATGGTAGAAGTGACCGGTAGGTTGTGCGTTTGAGTGGTCAGAAAAAATCTTTGAACCGTGAGGATACATTCTTTACGTCTCCATAAGTCTCCCATGGTGGGGGTTTCTCAAAGTGGAAAATGGGATGAGGATTTGGTCAGCAGCCGAGTGGAGGTGGTTTATACAATAGTAAAAATATATAAAGCCCACTGGCGCTTTGACAGACTTCTGGGTTTCTAGCTGCTAAGTTTGGGTGACAGTAACCACCTACTGTCAGATAATGTAGAAAAAAGACAAAAGTATATTCCAAACAGCGCTCAGAAATAGGGGAAAGGGGAAAAAAAGTCCCGTAAAGAGACAGAGTGGATCTTCAACCTAAACACCATAAAACCACATGGTCTGAACAACGACGTAGAACTGTTCGGTTTCCAATGACACTTCATGACCCAATGATCATTGGAAATTTGCTATATATTTAACTATCCACTGACCACTGGAAACATACTATAAAATTAATCTGCTCCATCCACTACACCCCTATTCTTATTCCTATTTACATTAAATTGTTCCTATTTTTATTCCCCATTTGTCTTTGTATCTTATCCTGAGTACTCAATTGTGATTGTTCTTACTAAATAGTCATTTATTCGGGTGTTTCACCAGAGTATATCCTCAGTAATTTATCAACAAATCTAATAGTAAAACAGGCCCTACTATGTTTCATAGGATTGCCTAGATGTCCTATCTGTGGTAACAAATGGTTTCCCCACATATGTTCATATTTATTAGTCCTATAAACTGTTTTAAACATATCCCCTTCCCCTATTTGTACGTTGTCCTGAATATTTATTCATTTATATACTTTATTGTAGTGTAGTTCAAGTTGCTAAGCAACTCCCTTATTATGGAGGGTGGTCCTATAATGTGTCACATGACTGCTCAAGAGACCAACTCTGTGGTATTTAAGGGTTTACTACACTGGGGCTGTAATTATCCCTGATGAAGGAAGCCGCAAGCTACCTAAACACGTAGGATTAGGACCCTTTATATTCCCATATACCTGATTTCAGGTAGGGGTGTGAAGTCACCAACCCTAATACATGTGGTTTTACCACTTGGGTCAATTGGCAATATTATTCTTCTCCTTCCAACGGCGCTGCATGTGTTTCTAGGCCGGCACGGACGGACACCACCATTTTCATTACAGACAAACAGCGCCATCACTCTATGCTACAGGCCAGACACCGTGCACCCAGCTCTCAAAGTAACAGCAAGTTTAGTGCACCCATCTTTTCCAGCCACTCGCCACTAAAATCCAAGGTAACAACTTGAGCTTTTTTGTTTAATTGTACGCTACAGTATTTATACACTTGTGGTGGCAAACTGGTGTATGTATTGCAAATACACTGCGGCCCTGAACACAAGGCACCCAGCTTTCCTGTTAGGATCAGTGTACCCAGCTTTTCTAACAATGTAAATTCTGGTCATTATTTACAGTTTGTTGTATAGAACTATATGCTTATGCACTTGCATCAATGTATGTGAGGACACTGTGCACCCAGATTGAGGCTAAGTGCACACGATCAGGAATAATTGCGTTTTTTTCGCGGTTTTTTCCGCGGTTTTCCGCGGTAAAAACGCGATAAAAACGCAAGCATTAAGCATCCTATACATGTTAATTGATTCCGCATGTTTTGGCCACATGTTGCGTTTTTTTCCGCGAAAAAAACGCTTCGCGGAAAAAATAGCAACATGTTCATTAATTTTGCGGAATGTAAGCGGTTCATGTGCGGTGGCACCCAGGGTCTGGAGGAGAGGAGACTCTCCTCCAGATCCTGGGTACCATATCCCTGGTAAAACAATAATTAAAATAAAAAATAATGATATTCTCACCTTCCGGCGGCCCCCGCAGCCTTCCCGCGGCCCCCGCAGCCTTCCCGCCTTCAGCGACGCTCCCGGCAACTTCCGGTCCCAGGAGTGCTTTGCAAGAATCACCCAGATGGCGTAGCGGTCTCGCGAGATGCTACGTCATCGGTGTGATTTGTCGCAAAGCACTCCTGGGACCGGAGTTGCCGGGAGCGTCACTGAGAGGCGGGAAGGCTGCGGGGGCCGCCGGAAGGTGAGAATTTCATTATTTATTATTTTTTTTATTATTTTTACATTAGATCTTTTTACTATTGATGCGACATAGGCGGCATCAATAGTAAAAAATGGTCACACGTGTCAAACACTATGTGTGACTCGTGTGACCAACCTGTCAATCAGTTTTCCAAGCGATGCTACAGATCGCTAGGAAAACGCTAGCATTCTGCAAGCTAATTACGCTTGCAAAACGCTATTATTCTGGCGGGAATCAGCATACAAAAAACGTGCGTATTTCCTGCGGGAGAAGTGCGGGATTGCCGCGGAAATTTCCGCGGCAATTCCGCAACGTGTGAACTTAGCCTGAAAGTGACAGCAAGGTTAGTGCATCTATTTTTTTTTCCCCCAGCCACTCACCACTAAAATCCAAGGTAACAGCTTGAGCCTTTAGGTTTAATTGTACCTAACTGCATTTATACACTTGTGCTGGCAATTTGGTGTATGTATTGTTTAAACACACTGCGGCCCTGGACACAAGGCACCCAGCTTTCCTGTTAAAATCAGTGCATCCAGCTTTCCTAACAACTTAAATTCTGGGCATTATTTGCAGATTGCTGTATAGAACTATATGCTTATGTAATGCATTAATTTACGTGAGATGTTTTCTTGACCTATAAACACTGCCACTTTTGTGAAATTAAGGACACCCTCTCGCAGTGAGGTTTTAACTCGGCGGGAGTATTGTCGTATACTCACCACAAGACCCTGCAGGAGGACATATCTTCTTTTTTTTTTCCTTTTCCCCCAATTTCTGTGCGCTGTTTGGAATATACTTTTGTCTTTTTTCTAAATATTTTTTGGGGCAGCAAAATGGTGTAAAAAAATTGTATAAGTCACTCCAATAAAATTCTACAGTACCACAAAGAATGGCAAATTTTTATGCGCACTCAGATTGTCAGGCCTGGGACAGGCAAACCCGTTTAAAATAGCTGTATTTTCATGCTGTACTATGAAAAGGATCGGGCTGTATTCTGCAGTGTCAACAAGCAATTAGAGAAAAAAAGGGGTTCTGGTTTGCTTTGGAAAAAAATAATAAGGATTAAGATGCAAAAAAATTTCCTGCCCACTGAGACCTTGGGCTGTGTAGATACGGTCAATATATGTAATAGGCAGCAGACAGTAATAAAATGGTCCCTCTTGATGTATGCAATGAAGTATGCCACAAAGAATGCCTGTCTGCTACTGAGATCTATATAACCACATACAGTGGTGCATTCCTTGCACTGATATGTATGTACGCACATACACTCCCTGCCTACCTAGCACTGCAATCTATATACCCTAAATATATACCCTAATTAGACCTTAGAAGGACTGTTGATTTAGCTGGATTTGTGTATTCTTTGATGGTATACCTACACTACCTTCTAAACCCCCAAATCTAACCCTATCTCGGCAGCAGCTCTCCCTACACTCGCTAATTCCGGAGCAGACTGAGCCGAGCATGGCGGCGCCAGATCTCTTATACAACTGATGAGCTGTGCGGCCAGCCAATCATAACGCCACAACAAAGATGGCTGCGGCATTACACTGTGTGGCAGACAATCCCTGCATGTTGATTGGCGTCAAAAATGCAGGATGTGCACCATAACTCCCGCCGAGCAAACACGGAAATGCTCGGTGCTCGCCGAGTAGTGCGAGTACAGCGATGCTCGGGTGAGTAACTAGTATTACTGAGCACGTTCGCTCATCACTAGTAAACACATTATTTTTGTTTTGTTTTTTTTATTTCCCCCCTTAAAATGATTTTAGATTGCTTTTCAATAGATTTGTACAAATTATACTTGACAAATTATGGTGAAAAAAGTTATTAAATGACTCATTTAAGTATGATTTTTTTATATGACAAAAAATTTACATTTTACCAGGAGTATGTGAACTCCTCATATCCACTGTAAGAGTTTGTGTTATTGTTCCAATATTTTTTAAAATATTTTTGTTTAGAAGGCAAGTACTTACAGTTCCTTTCGGTGCCCTCTGCATTCATTCAAATGTAAATGTATAAGAAGGTGTTACACTTTGTACATTAATATTTGCAAGATTAGAATTTATCAATCATAAAATGTATAAAGCCTTTGTTTTCCGGTGATGAAAGTTGATGTACTGTGCTGAACTTGTCATTGTTTTTGACATCGATAAATTAAATGGACATTGAAACATATTTAATGTGTTTTTGATGTTGTCAAACAACTAAGATGTATTCCTTTGTTCTCTTACCAGTCTGATTATTTATATCATGATGGAACAGTAAATCATAATGTCTAAGTAAACTGACTAGGAGCTAAGAAGGCCGTTCCTCGTGAACATGATTTAAAGAGATAATTTATTGTATTAATGGTGTCGCATTACTAACAATTTATAAAGCAAATCTTACTTAGTTTTGAAATTTACTTAAAAAATTCTTAAATGGGGGTTGTTTTCATGTGACATTGAGTTTCCTCATGGAACTTGGGAGCTAAAAACTCATCCATACATGGTATATTTCTATTTATAATCTCTACATGTAACTAAGATACCACTATCTTCATTGTACAATATGGCCCGTTTATTTATATATGTTTTTAGCTTTATTGCATATCTAATACCCCAGATTACTTACCGGTAATCGTGTTTTATAGAGCCACGACAGCACCCACCGAGAGAGGGGATCCGCCCCCAAGGACAGGGAACCTACAGATAAAAAGGGGCGGTCCCCCTCGCCCCACAGTTGGTTTACAGAGCATTTGAGAGGAATCGCCATGAGGCAATTAGTATATACACGCTAACTATATGAATCTTAAGGTGAGGTGACACCGTGCAAGTGACCGAAAGCACACACACACAGCCATGTGAACAAATGTGAGTCAGGGATGGAAGTGAGTGGGTGCTGTCGTGGCTCTATAAAACACGATTACCGGTAAGTAATCTGGGGTTTTCCCCTACGCCACGAAGGCACCCACCGACTTACAGAGACTTATTCGTGGGGGGGGACTATTGTGCCCAAGACCGATCTACCGAACTCAAGCTCCATAAGAGAGGACAGATCAAGCCGATAGTGTCTAAAGAATGCAGACGGTGAGGCCCAGGTAGCTGCCTTGCAGATCAACTAAATTGAAACATTAGCCCACTCCGCCCAGGAGGCCGCCATAGCCCGAGTAGAGTGAGCCTTAATTCCCTCTGGGGGAGTCTCACCTACAGTGGTGTAGGCTGCGAAGATGGCATCCCGTATCCACCTGGCAAGCGTCGTTTTCGTGACCCCCGACCCCTTCCTGTGGCCCTGGAAGGAGACAGAGCCCTACTCTTCCTCCAGGGCCGGGTCCTATCTAGGTACTCTAAAGGCCCCGTCACACATATCGAGATCGCTAGCGAGATCGTTGATACGTCACGGGATTTGTGACGCAATAACGATTTCGCTAGCGATCTCGTTAAGTCTGACAAGTAGCAACGATCAGGCCCCTGCTGTGAGATCGCTGATCGTTAGGCCTCTTTCACACATCCATCTTTTGCAATCAGGCACAATCCGGCGAATTGTTTAAAAGACGGATCCGGCGTAGATTGTAAAAAACTGATGTGCCGGATCCATTTTTTAGTTGGATCCGTCCTGACCTTTTTTTGCCCGGAAAATGAGTAGTAGTAGTAGTAGTAGATTTCCAAAATCCGGATCAGTCTTTTGCCGGATTGCACAAAAGACTGATCTGGTACCATAGACTTCTATTGTTTCCGGACGCCTGATGCGCCGCTTCAGGCGCTGTCAGGCGTTTCCGGCACAAAAAAAAAAAGTTACATGATACATCCTGTCCGGCCGCCGGAATTAAAATCTATGACGAATCTGGCAGAAAACGGACATGCGGCGCGATCCGGAGCTAATGATAGTCAATGACAAAAAACGCATCCGGCGGTTTAAAACACCGGATCCATTTTTTTTAAAAAGCGCCGGATCGCGCCTGACGGCAAAAAACGGATGTGTGAAAGAGGCCTTACAAAGCTTCCTGGACCATTCCTGGGTGGTTGCGCTCCCGCTGGGCAGTGTGCATCGCTGTATTTGACACCTAACCAACGACCTCGTTAGCGATTCAGAACTGAGACACGTAGGCGTGCATAAATTGGACTTTTCCGTGCCCCTCGTCCCAGATTGGTGGTCGCTACAGCATTCTCATTTCCCGCCGTGCATAAAGAAAGCAACAGAATAGCGATTCCATCCTTTGTTTCTGACCTCGTGCTGGATTGCAGATCTTAGCAGAATTCTCCGGGCTGTGTGGAGTCACAGCTAGAGTTGAGCGATACTTTCCGATATCCTAAAGTATCGGAATCGTAATGGTATCGCCGATATCACTAAAATATCGGCGATACCCGATACCGATACCGGAAGTCCCATGTAAGTCTATGGGAACAAAATATCGAAATTAAAAAAAAACCATTCTTGCCTTGTTGGTTAATTGTACATGAAGGAAAACAAGAAAGAGTAATGTAGAATGTATTGGGGGAGGTTGAGGAGACATTAAAGGCATAGATGTTTGACCCAATCCAATGGAATAGCATTAATTTTTTTTTTTTAGGAAATACGTTCGGATTGACGAACAAATTGACAATGTTGTTAACCTTTTTTCTATTTTGTCAAATATGTCTGTTTCACAACTTCCATGGTCTTCACCTTTTTAACTTTTCACACACTTTCTCCTTCATAATTTTCAGCAGCATCATCTTTCTCATCAAATTATTCTTCATCTTCACCTTATTAATCTTCTAAAACTTCTTGCTATTCATCTTTTTGTTAACATTACTTATATTGTTCTTATTAAACAGTTATTATTCTTCATATTCTACTTCTTCATGTTCTTCCTATTCATCCTTTTCATCATATTCTTATTTGTGACAGACATTCCTGTACTTGTAATCTGTAAAACTCTGAATTTTCATCCTTCCGTTCTTGCTGTCACGAAAGATTTTAATTACAACAGTATTTGTCCGCGTTCAGTTTAGCCTGCAGCAGCATCAGGCATTTTCCAGGGGCACCACGAGGAGGAACGGACTCACCCCCATACACTGCTTAGTCTTCTTCTGCTTAGAATTTAGAGCATATATTTTGCTCTTCATTTTGGTCTTATACTTAATGTTCTTCTGCTTTTTGATCTTCTGCTTATTGTTCTTCTGTCTCTTGTTCTGTATCTTGTAGTTTGTCTTAACCTTCTTTGTCCTGTTGGTGATGGTACAAAAGCCAATGGAAGTAACGAGGACCAGCTGACTGTGCTGGAACCCGGAGGGTCAGCAGAAGGAAAAGAGCCAATGGCACAACCGAGGACCAGCTGACGTTACTGGGACAGGGTTACTAAGCAGGAGGTACCTGTGCTCTAAAGCACTACCAAGGACCAGCAGACGTTGCTGGAACTCGGATACCGACATGGAGGCACCTAGGCCAAAGGCACTGCGGAGAACCAGCTGACGGTACTGGAACCCGGATGAGTAGCAGAAGGTACAAGAGCCAATGAAAGTAACGAGGACCAGCTGACTGTGCTGGAACCCGGAGGGTCAGCAGAAGGAAAAGAGCCAATGGCACAACCGAGGACCAGCTGACGTTACTGGGACAGGGTTACTAAGCAGAGGTACCTGTGCTCCAAAGCACTACCAAGGACCAGCAGACGTTGCTGGAACTCGGATACCGACATGGAGGCACCTAGGCCAAAGGCACTGCGGAGAACCAGCTGACGGTACTGGAACCCGGATGGGTAGCAGAAGGTACCCATGGAAATTAAAGTTGAGGCAGCAGGACTGTTTGCCGTTCACACAGCAGGGGAACAGCTGACATTACTGAACCCCAGTAACACAGGAGCAAGTGTAGACTGTGCTAACAGCACTTCCGAGAAACAACTGGCGGTGTTGTAACCCAGGGATGAGAAGAGAACAGGGTGGAGGCAGCAGGACTATTTGCCGTTCACACAGCAGGGGAACAGCTGACATTACTGAACCCCAGTAACACAGGAGCAAGTGTAGACTGTGCTAACAGCACTTCCGAGAAACAACTGGCGGTGTTGTAGCCCAGGGATGAGAAGAGAACATGGTGGAGGCAGCAGGACTTTTTGCCGTTCACACAGCAGGGGAACAGCTGACATTACTGAACCCCAGTAACACAGGAGCAAGTGTAGACTGTGCTAACAGCACTTCCGAGAAACAACTGGCGGTGTTGTAACCCAGGGATGAGAAGAGAACAGGGTGGAGGCAGCAGGACTATTTGCCGTTCACACAGCAGGGGAACAGCTGACATTACTGAACCCCAGTAACACGGGAGCAAGTGTTAACTGTGCTAACAGCACTTCCGAGAAACAACTGGCGGTGTTGTAGCCCAGGGATGAGAAGAGAACAGGGTGGAGGCAGCAGGACTATTTGCCGTTCACACAGCAGGGGAACAGCTGACATTACTGAACCCCAGTAACACAGGAGCAAGTGTAGACTGTGCTAACAGCACTTCCGAGAAACAACTGGCGGTGTTGTAGCCCAGGGATGAGAAGAGAACATGGTGGAGGCAGCAGGACTTTTTGCCGTTCACACAGCAGGGGAACAGCTGACATTACTGAACCCCAGTAACACAGGAGCAAGTGTAGACTGTGCTAACAGCACTTCCGAGAAACAACTGGCGGTGTTGTAACCCAGGGATGAGAAGAGAACAGGGTGGAGGCAGCAGGACTATTTGCCGTTCACACAGCAGGGGAACAGCTGACATTACTGAACCCCAGTAACACGGGAGCAAGTGTTAACTGTGCTAACAGCACTTCCGAGAAACAACTGGCGGTGTTGTAGCCCAGGGATGAGAAGAGAACAGGGTGGAGGCAGCAGGACTATTTGCCGTTCACACAGCAGGGGAACAGCTGACATTACTGAACCCCAGTAACACAGGAGCAAGTGTAGACTGTGCTAACAGCACTTCCGAGAAACAACTGGCGGTGTTGTAACCCAGGGATGAGAAGAGAACAGGGTGGAGGCAGCAGGACTATTTGCCGTTCACACAGCAGGGGAACAGCTGACATTACTGAACCCCAGTAACACGGGAGCAAGTGTAGACTGTGCTAACAGCACTTCCGAGAAACAACTGGCGGTGTTGTAACCCAGGGATGAGAAGAGAACAGGGTGGAGGCAGCAGGACTATTTGCCGTTCACACAGCAGGGGAACAGCTGACATTACTGAACCCCAGTAACACAGGAGCAAGTGTAGACTGTGCTAACAGCACTTCCGAGAAACAACTGGCGGTGTTGTAGCCCAGGGATGAAAGAGAACATGGTGGAGGCAGCAGGACTTTTTGCCGTTCACACAGCAGGGGAACAGCTGACATTACTGAACCCCAGTAACACGGGAGCAAGTGTAGACTGTGCTAACAGCACTTCCGAGAAACAACTGGCGGTGTTGTAACCCAGGGATGAGAAGAGAACAGGGTGGAGGCAGCAGACTATTTGCCGTTCACACAGCAGGGGAACAGCTGACATTACTGAACCCCAGTAACACGGGAGCAAGTGTTAACTGTGCTAACAGCACTTCCGAGAAACAACTGGCGGTGTTGTAGCCCAGGGATGAGAAGAGAACAGGGTGGAGGCAGCAGGACTATTTGCCGTTCACACAGCAGGGGAACAGCTGACATTACTGAACCCCAGTAACACAGGAGCAAGTGTAGACTGTGCTAACAGCACTTCCGAGAAACAACTGGCGGTGTTGTAGCCCAGGGATGAGAAGAGAACATGGTGGAGGCAGCAGGACTTTTTGCCGTTCACACAGCAGGGAACAGCTGACATTACTGAACCCCAGTAACACAGGAGCAAGTGTAGACTGTGCTAACAGCACTTCCGAGAAACAACTGGCGGTGTTGTAACCCAGGGATGAGAAGAGAACAGGGTGGAGGCAGCAGGACTATTTGCCGTTCACACAGCAGGGGAACAGCTGACATTACTGAACCCCAGTAACACGGGAGCAAGTGTAGACTGTGCTAACAGCACTTCCGAGAAACAACTGGCGGTGTTGTAACCCAGGGATGAGAAGAGAACAGGGTGGAGGCAGCAGGACTATTTGCCGTTCACACAGCAGGGGAACAGCTGACATTACTGAACCCCAGTAACACAGGAGCAAGTGTAGACTGTGCTAACAGCACTTCCGAGAAACAACTGGGGTGTTGTAGCCCAGGGATGAGAAGAGAACAGGGTGGAGGCAGCAGGACTTTTTGCCGTTCACACAGCAGGGGAACAGCTGACATTACTGAACCCCAGTAACACAGGAGCAAGTGTAGACTGTGCTAACAGCACTTCCAAGCAACAACTGGCGGTGTTGGAGCCCAGGGTCAAGGAGGGTGTAGGCAGAGGCCTAGTATGAGACGTTTGAAGTTGAAGTTGTAGTTAGCAGCAGTAATTTTTGCCAGACACACAGCAGGGGAACAGCAGGCGTTACTGAACCCCACAAACACATCAGCGATTGTTTTCATCTGTGCATCTAACACTTCTGAGCAGCAACTGGCGCTGTTGAAGCCCAGGGTCAAGGAGGGTGTAGGCATAAAATATTGAGTTATTGCCTTGTTACGTGGCCATTGCAAATGTATGTACTTCAAACAAGAATAAATGAAGTTTTACTACAACAATAAAATGATAAATTTCAATTACAAGAATAGAAAAATATTTATACTTGACAGTCCTCTGTGGTTGATAACGTTTAATGGCTAACTGAAAATATGGTAACAAATTCAAAGCTTTCGAGACTACTCAGGTGTCTTCATCAGGCTAAGAGTAAAGCCAAAAATGAAGAATCACATATTTCTACACACAACAGGACACAGGAATAGCTAAGACAAGTGAGGGAGGGACAAGTGAGGGGAGACCGGCAACAAAAAGGAGAACAAGGATGAATTATCAGCGCCACACAATCACAGATAAATTAATGAATTTACCTGTGGCAAAAGACTTTTGTATGCCCGTCATAGCATCATGGATATGGAATTACTGTTATTAAAATATAACTTCAAATATGAGAAACGTACAAAGGTTTCAGAATATAAGCTCATCATGACCTTTGACACTGTTAGTGATGGAATGAATAGATCACATGGATTTATGTCATTCTATATCAATTAAGGAATCTGCGTCTATGCCCTTCCAGGGTCATGAAAACCCCAAAAAATACGCCAATGAGAGGGCAATCAAACTTTCTATCCTTATCTAGGAACTGTTCCAATATTTATGTTCATCCCTGTGAGATAATGACAGTTCTGATACACGTCACTTACTTGTCTTACCTATTGCACTATTCCTGTGTCCTGTTGTGTATAGAAATATGTGATGCTTAATTTTTTTAGTTAGTCTTTCCCTGATGAAGAGACGTGAGTAGCCTTGAAAGCTTGCAATTTGTTTCCATCTTTTCAGTTATCCATAAAAAGGTATCAACCACTGCTGACTCTGAAGTCTAAATATTTTTCTATCTACTGGCTAACACGGTACAAAGATACACATGTTTTCTAATTTCAAGAAGGAAAAATAAAGAAAATACAAATATAAACGCATATATGCACATGCCAAAAATAAATGGAACAACACAACACCCAAAAAATTGGTAACAAAATATAGTGTTGTAAATTTAAGAATAAAAGTAAATTTTTTTTTTTATGAATAATGCTTAAGGAACGCTATGTTAAACCATAACATAGTGAAGACAATGGATTTTGTAATAGTCACTCATCATCATCATCGCAAATTTTATGTGACAGTCACAGACAATTCAATTATTTAAGTTCATAAAATCGTAACTTTCTATAGCATGTATGACATGTCCAGCATGGACTCATCAATGTGATTGATGACACAATAATGTACAATAAAAAATAACCATTTAAAAAAACATTAGGCATTGTTTGTCACAATTTAAGTGTGTGCCTGCAAGTGTAGGTGAAACAAAGGCTACGGATAGCAAAGGTATATTCTATGTCTGTATCAGACAGTGGACAGCCTCTGATGGGTAATGCCGATGTTATACTGTACGTCAATAAAGTCTGCGGCTGAAATCATGCATTTTTTGCTTGTAGAGTGTTGAAGAGGGTAAAAGAATGTCTGGTTGCGCAAAGCTTTATCCGTCAACACTACCTTCCTACTGTCACGCGTAGGGTAGGGTAGCGTGTGGCAATTAGCTGACTATCAAATGTGAGGTTAGGCTGCGTTATTGCGCACTAGGGACGCAAAAAAAAATACAGCAGTAATAATTTAATGTGTAATACTACACCTATGACAAACCAAAAAATTACGTTCCCTCTTTAACAATGTACAAGACTAACAAGCCTAATGGTTGACGCTGACTTAATTGAGATACAGTATTACATCAACATTGTCCATGAGTAACTATGCACTGTGATACCTATATACCAGTATTAATTTATATCTCTTGTGGTTGTTTCAACAGCACTTGCAGGTATAAGTACCTATTGTCAGTATGCATGATGCACTTTCTAGATGTAATAATTTATTATTGGACATTATTACCATGTTTACATGCTGGCCATTTCATATATGGTGTTTGAAGTTACAGTTGGCATCAGTATGTGTATTTTATAATGTCTGTCATAAATAAAACTCGTGATGATGATGATGAGGATTTAATGATTCGTACATCCATTGAGTGCATTATCTTACAGGTACAGATAAAGTTCCTTAAAAAGCATTAATTCATAAGTCTGAAATGTACTTTTATGCATTAATTTAAAAATGTGAAGAGTAGACTATGTTTATTTTTTGTTACCATTTCTAATAGACATGTGCAGATATGCGCTGTGATGACAAATTATTATTTGTCCATATTTGTCATAAAAATTTATCATTCTAGGCCTGCAAAACTTCACAATTTCATGTTTTCAGCATAACAAGCAGGGTGACGGCTCTTCCCTATTTGGAGCATGTTGGTCATGTGTTTTTCTGTCCATGTGTCGGGAACAGGACACTTCTTGCCGTTGACACAGCAGGGGAACAGCTGGCGTTACTGAACCCCACTAACAGTAGAGCTTGTGTTTTGTTCTGTGGACACGACACTTCTGAGCAGCAACTGGCAGTGTTGGAGCCCAGGGAGTAGAGTTCAGGTGGTAGAAAGATGAACATAACAGGAGACATGGATAACGTTGCGAACCAGTTATTTAATCTGAAAACGGACAGACAAATTCTGGCGAGATCCATGCCTTGTTCATTTTCAGAAAAGTAAGCCGGTCTACATTATCGGAGGATAGTCGCATGCGACGGTCTGTTAGTACACCACCTGCAGCACTAAAGACGCGCTCCGATAATACACTGGCAGCAGGGCAAGCCAGCACCTCCAATGCATACTGGCTAAGCTCTGGCCATGTATCCAGCTTAGAGACCCAAAACTTGAATGGGAAGAGCCATCTGGGAGTACACTGAGAGGCAAAGCCAAGTAGTCTGTACCATCGACGGATACGTTGCCTCCGCTGACTGAGCCCTCTCGATGGTGTAGACATTTGGCGCTGCCACAAAACTTTGCCACATTTTGAACATACTGTCTTTCCCTGTGCAGAGGCACTGCGTGTGCTCCTCTGTTGCAGAGCTCTCTACACTGCCTCGACGCACAGAGCTGCTTTGTAAGCAGTAGCAGCAGCAGTGCTCTCGCAGTAGTAGAACATTAGGATTGCACCAGTGTGTCTTGGGACTCCGCATTTTACGCTCCCGGTTCAACGTGTGATGAGGGTTTGACGTTTGTCCCGTAGCGAGGGTCTAGGAGGTGTACACCCAATAATCGACGTCGTGAGAATGTGGCGATGCGGCGGTCGTTTCTTAGGCACTGCAGCATGAAATCAACCATGTGCTGCAGACTCCCAACTGGCAAAGAAACGCTGTCCTCTGCAAGGCGTTATCTCTGCCCGCTCTGCATCACCCCACCCTCGCTCTACATACTGACTAACGTTGTGTACCTCCCCTGGAGCGATGTCTTCCTCCTCCATTGACTCCTCTCTCATCCTCCTCACAAAGTGAGCCTGCCAGCCCTTTGTGAGAACCACGTGCTGACTTTCCAAAGGTGATGGAATTTGTGACCTCATCCTCCACCTCTCCAAACCTCATCCCTATTGCTTGCAGTGTTTTTTGAAGCAGGCAGATAAGGGACAGTCAGGCTGACTAGTGCATCACTGCACTCGCCATCCGCGTTGACTCATCAAACGCACGCAAAACGTGGCACATGTCCTTCATAGTGGCCCACTCATTAATGGTGAAGTGTGGACGGCGCAAATTGCGTGTTGATTGCGCCTGATGCAGCTGATACTCCATAACTGCTGGCTGCTGCTCACACAACCGCTCCAACATATGTAACGTTGAATTCCACCTGGTGGATACGTCACATATGATGCGATGTTCAGGAAGGCGCAATCTGCGTTGCAGAGCTGCAATGCGCGATCTGGCCATGCTGGAACGTCGCAAGTGAGCGCACTCTAGGCGGACCTTGTGCAGCAGTGCATCAAGATCCGGATAGTCCCTCAAAAAACTCTGCACGACCAAGTTGAGCACATGTGCCAGACATGGTATGTGAGTGAGGTTGCCAAGGCCCAGAGCTGCCACCAGATTTCGGCCATTGTCACACACTACCAAGCCTGGCTGGAGATTCGCTGGCAAAAACCACACGTCGCTCTCCTGCTTGATGGCATTCCAGACCTCCTGCGCTGTGTGGCTTCGATTCCCCATGGGAATTAATTTCAGAACGGCCTGTTGCCGTTTGGCCACGGCTGTGCTCATATCGGTCGCATCAGGTAAGCGTCCACGGGTCCATGTGGAGGTAGACCGTGACGGCTCCTGCAGCGATGATTCTGAGGAACTGGAGTAGGAGGAGGAGTCAATGTGGACAGACTTGATTCCGGCAATCCTTGGAGTTGGCAGAACACGTACAGCGCCACTCGCAAGATCTGTACCCGGCTCCACAACATTCACCCAATGGGCAGTGAGTGAAAGGTATCGTCCCTGGCCATGGGTACTGGTCCACGCATCGGTGGTCAGGTGGACCTTGCTACTGACGGCGTTTAGTAGCGCATGTTTAATTTTTGCCTCAACATGCTTTTGCAGACCAGGGACGGCTTGCCTGCTGAAATAAAATCGGCTGGGCACATTGTATTGTGGGACTGCCAATGCCATTAATTCACGGAAACTGTCAGTCTCCACCAGCCTGAATGACAGCATTTCAAGGGACAGGAGTTTTGCAATGCCAGCATTCAGAGCCTGTGCTCGTGGATGGTTTGCCGAGTATGGCCGTCTTTTATCCCATGCCTGTGCTACCGATGGCTGTTTTGTGGCCTGGGTGTGTGAGGATGACAGGGAACTTGCAGCTGTGGGTGGAATAACACTGTGTCTCTGGACAACAGTGACAGAGGTTCTTCCATGGCGATCCTTTGAGGAAGCCTTACCAGCTGTGTGTGAACTGGAGGAAGAGGCTCCAACAGGAGCTGAAGATGTAGGTGCTGCTGTAGGTTGGCCTACATCTCCAGTGTGTCTTTGTAACTCAACAAAGTGCTTTGACCGCACATGTTTCCACATATTTGTTGTATTAAGGTTACTGACACTTTTACCTCTTTTAATTTTTTGATTACACAGCTTGCATTTTACATAGCAAATATCATCTGCAACTGTATCAAAAAAGGACCACGCAGAGCAAGTCCTGGGAGCGCCCGGTTTGGCTGTTGTAAGAGAACTGCTCCGAACGGGTGCCAAACTGGAGGCTACAGGCAAGCGAGTCTGCAGCCTACCTCTCCCTACTGTTTGGACCGTTGGTGCAATCTCTTCCTCAGAGCTGCTCCCACCACCTTCCTGTTCCTCACGCCATGTTGGGTCTTGGACCTCATCATCTCCACCACTACCCTCTTCCAACACCTGCTGTTGTTGGGTGGTCTGGCCAGCACCATGCTCAACAGAAACTGGCAACTGAGTCTCATCATCATCAGATGCGTTCTGCGGTGTGCTGACCATCGGCACTGGCTCACCCGCCTCTTCAGATTCAGAGAGACACAGCTGTTGCGCATCACTGCATACTGCCTCTTCTTCACATTCCAGAATGCTGCTTGGCTGGGCCCCTGTTTCCAAGCCAACAGATTCTGAGAACAGAAGCAGAGACTCAGCTGGCTCCTGTACAGAGCTCTCTGACTGCCTGGGCAATTTGGCAGGCGGTGAAGAGACTGATGGTTGTTCAACAGTGCTGTGGTCCTGAGAGGAGGTGGAAGGTATTGAAGTCGATGCATTGGCTGCCATCCAACCAACAACGGCTTCAATTTGTTCTTCACGCAGCAGGGGGGTACGCTGAGCTCCTACAAAAGTGCGCATAAAGGAACGCTCACGGGGAAAACTGGTGGATGCTGTGTCACTGGGTGCGGCAGCAGCCACAGAATCCCCACGTCCTCTCCCTGCTGCAAATCCACGGCCTCGACCACGACCACGTGCCTTACTCACTGACTTCTTCATCTTGGTAGATTGATAAAGAAAGTCAGAAAAGTTAAGGCCTAAGTGTGGTTATTCCTCACAGACTACAGTGAACCCTGCAGACAACTGTTCAGTATCTGTGAAAGGCCCCTTTGTGTACTTCTATAGTGTTTGCAACCAATGTATTGTATACGGATGGAAGCGCGTCACACTAATAGATTAGATTTTTTTCCACTAAAATGGAGCAGCACCAATTAGAGAAAAATGTGAAGGATGAGGCAGTGACACACGCTCAGCAGACTACAACCGGCAGTGGTTGAAGTACAAACTGGAGCGTAATCTGCACTCACAAAATGAAAAGCTCACAGACTACAGTGAACACTGAAACACAACTATTCACTATCTGTGAAAAGCTCCTTTGTGTACTTCTATAGTGTTTGCAACCAATGTATTGTATACGGATGGAAGCGCGTCACACTAATAGATTAGATTTTTTTCCACTAAAATGGAGCAGCACCAATTAGAGAA
Source organism: Oophaga sylvatica (assembly GCA_033576555.1). Lineage (NCBI taxonomy): Eukaryota > Metazoa > Chordata > Amphibia > Anura > Dendrobatidae > Oophaga > Oophaga sylvatica. The sequence goes on from JARQOD010000025.1 coordinate 79,521, forward strand.
AAATGTGAAGGATGAGGCAGTGACACACGCTCAGCAGACTACAACCGGCAGTGGTTGAAGTACAAACTGGAGCGTAATCTGCACTCACAAAATGAAAAGCTCACAGACTACAGTGAACACTGAAACACAACTATTCACTATCTGTGAAAAGCTCCTTTGTGTACTTCTATAGTGTTTGCAACCAAGTATTGTATACGGATGGAAGCGCGTCACACTAATAGATTAGATTTTTTTCCACTAAAATGGAGCAGCACCAATTAGAGAAAAATGTGAAGGATGAGGCAGTGACACACGCTCAGCAGACTACAACCGGCAGTGGTTGAAGTACAAACTGGAGCGTAATCTGCACTCACAAAATGAAAAGCTCACAGACTACAGTGAACACTGAAACACAACTATTCACTATCTGTGAAAAGCTCCTTTGTGTACTTCTATAGTGTTTGCAACCAATGTATTGTATACGGATGGAAGCGCATCACACTAATAGATTAGATTTTTTTCCACTAAAATGGAGCAGCACCAATTAGAGAAAAATGTGAAGGATGAGGCAGTGACACACGCTCAGCAGACTACAACCGGCAGTGGTTGAAGTACAAACTGGAGCGTAATCTGCACTCACAAAATGAAAAGCTCACAGACTACAGTGAACACTGAAACACAACTATTCACTATCTGTGAAAAGCTCCTTTGTGTACTTCTATAGTGTTTGCAACCAATGTATTGTATACGGATGGAAGCGCGTCACACTAATAGATTAGATTTTTTTCCACTAAAATGGAGCAGCACCAATTAGAGAAAAATGTGAAGGATGAGGCAGTGACACACGCTCAGCAGACTACAACCGGCAGTGGTTGAAGTACAAACTGGAGCGTAATCTGCACTCACAAAATGAAAAGCTCACAGACTACAGTGAACACTGAAACACAACTATTCACTATCTGTGAAAAGCTCCTTTGTGTACTTCTATAGTGTTTGCAACCAATGTATTGTATACGGATGGAAGCGCGTCACACTAATAGATTAGATTTTTTTCTAATATAATGGAGCTGCACCAATTCCACTAAATAAAATAAAAAAAAAAGAGTCAGTGACACGTGCAGATGCCTACAAACAGCGGTGGATGCAGAGCAAACTGCAGCGTCACCTGCACTGTCACACACACACCTTGCACAGAGCTGTTAAAACAACACTGGCAAAATGAAGCTTTACACAGCGGTTGGTAAACTAGCCTGCCTCAAGCACAGTAGTACACAAAATCGCAATATCTAACTGTCCCTCAGAGTGAGCAGAGTAGCGTTCTGTCCCTTACTGAGTTCACAGCACAGTGACGCTAAAATGGCGGCGGCGCCTTTTATAGTGCATTCTGACATCATTTCAGCAGCCAATCACAGCCATGCCATTAGTTAAGATGACCGCAGCATTACAGGATGTGCCCACACTTCGTAGGATTCCTCATTGGCTGACTAAAATCACATTGCCTCTCAAAGAATTATGGGAACTTCCGATTCCGGTATACGATATGGAAAAAGTATCGGAATTAAGTATCGGAATTCCGATAACGCGAATATCGGCCGATACCCGATACTTGCGGTATCGGAATGCTCAACACTAGTCACAGCCGAAGAACACTACAATCCACAAACCAGAACGCTTGTCAGGAACAAAGCCCAGATGAATGGATACAGAGTCACAGCCGAAGAACGCTGCTACGATCCGAAACCAGAACGCAAACAGGAACAAAGGGACGGAATTGCTACAACGTGGCTTTATGTTAAACCTGCCGCCCAATCAGAACCCCGTAGCGTCCACCAATCGGAGATGATTGGTGACACAGTACAGCCACTATCAAGGTGTGGATCGTTGAAATAGCTGCTGTGTGAAAGCATCCCAATGACCATCGAGATCGTTAGTTAGATCGCTGGGAAGTTCTGCATGTTTGACAGCTCCCCAACGATCACGATACGGCTCTCCAGCGATCTCAAAACCATGACGTAATAACGATCTCGCTAGCGATCTCATTATGTGTGACGGGGCCTTAACAGTACTCTTCTCACATAAAGCGTGTGAAAGTGCTCTTCTTCAGGATAGGAGGGTCAGGAAAAAAGGAGGTAAGGCAAATCTGCTGACTCCTATGGAATTTAGATGCTACCTTGGGGAGGTATGCGGATTCTGTTTTTGGCATAACCCTATCCGGGTATATCACCAAGTACGGGCATCTACTGAAAGGGCCTGAATGTCCCCCACCCGCCTGGCTGAAGTTAGAGCTATTAGTAAAAGTGTTTTTAGGGTCAGATGTTTTATGGAGGTCGAGGACAAGGGTTCAAAGGGAGGACCTGTCAGGGCCTCCAGGACCAGGTTCAGATCCCAAGGGGGCACGCTGGGAACCTGTATTGGAGCACTGCGCTCACAGGCTTGAAAAAAACGCGTTACCCATCTATCCCCCGTTATATTCGAGTGATATAAGACTCCTAGAGCTGAGACCTGTACTTTAAGAGAACTGATGGCGAGGCCTAAATCACGCCCTCTTTGCAGAAAATCTAAAATATTAGCAATGGGTGGCCGGGCTGACAAGGGCCCTGGGTGTAGCTGTAAATATTTCCTCCAGACCCTGTAATATATTCTGGAGGTCACGGGCTTGCGAGTCTGCAAGAGGGTGGAGATGATGGTGTCGGAAAACCCCCTGAGCCTCAAAAGCTGCTTCTCAAGTTCCAGGCCGTCAGGTGGAGGCCCCTCACCTGAGGGTGACGGAATGGACCTTGAGAGAGCAGATCCCAGGATGTCAGCAGGATCCAGGGGTCCGACACCGACATTGCCCTTAGCCAGGAGAACCAGGGTCTCTTGGGCCTGAAGGGAGCGATGAGAATCACTCTTGCTCCCTCCTCCCTGATCTTTCTGAGTACTACTGGCAGTAAACACATGGGGGAAAGGCATAAGCGAGATTGTATGTCCAGGGAACCTGCAGTGAATCGACGACTTCTGGAAGGTCGCTGGCCCATAAGGAGGCGAACCTCTGAACTCGCCTGTTGGCCCTGGTTGCAAATAGATCGATCTCGGGAACCCCCCCATAGGCGGACTATCTGTTTGAATACCCGCGTAGACAGGGACCATTCTCCCTGATGGAGATCATGACGGCTCAGATAGTCTGCCTGCACATTGTCTAATCGTCTGATGTGGGTGGCCGATAGGGAAAAGAGATGGAGTTCTACCCAGGAAAGATGTCTTCTGCCCTGGTCATGAGAGAGGAAGAGCAAGTGCCGCCCTGGTGGTTCAGGTACGCTACCACTGCAGTATTGTCCGAGTGGATACGGACATGAGACTTGGCGATGCCCGGAAGGAACCACCTGAGCGCCTTTATAACTGCCGTGAGCTCCCTTAGATTGGAAGAACCGGACCCTTCTGATTCTGTCCATTTTCCCTGGGCTAGATGGTCCCCTAAGTGGGCCCCCCAACCCAAGTCACTGGCATCTGTGGTGATGACATGATCTGGGTGTATCACCCAAGGGACTCCGCTGGATAGATGTCCCGGCACTAACCACCATCTCAACGCTTGGCGGGTTGAGGGGGAGAGGTACAGCCTCCCATCCAGGCGGCCCTGCAAGATCTTTTCTGCCCATATGACCTCCTGCTGCAGGACTCTTGAATGGAATTGGGCCCATGGGACAGCCGGTATACAGGAGGTCAGGGACCCTAATAGGGACATGGCGTTGCGGAGCGAAAAGTCGCTGGCGTCTATAGCCCACTGTACTTTTTGTCTTGTGGAAGAAAGCATTTCTGAACTCGAGAATCTAGATGGAGTCCAAGAAAGGTCTGAAGGGTTGACGGAACCAGCCTGGATTTTTCTATGTTTATGAGCCAGCCCAGGTCTGTAGAGATGACATAACAAACTGTAACCTGGTACTGTATTGGGCCGCTGAATTTCCTACTACTAGGAAATCATCTAAGTATGGAATGATAAGGGAATCTCGCTCTCTCAAATGGGCCATCACTTCAGCAATTACTTTGGTGAAGATCCTGGGGGCCATAGAGAGGCCAAAGGGCAGGGCTGCAAACTGGAGATGTCAGACCTGTCCTGCCAATTCCACCGCCACTCTCAGGAACTTCTGGTGATCTGGATGTATGGGAACATGGTAGTAGGCATCTTTGAGGTCCACCACAGCCATGAAGCACCTAGGGAATAGAAGCTTAATTGCTGACCGGATGGACTCCATTTTGAAGGTTCGGGTTTTAAGATACGAATTCAACCGCCGGAGATTAATGATAGTACGCAAAGATCCATCCGGCTTAGGAAAAGAGGGAAGTAAAATCCCCTTCCAACCTGATCATCTGGAACCTCTATTAATACCTGTTTGACTAGTAACTCCCGTACCTCGGCCTGCAGGGCAGCCTGCTGAGCTACGCCAGGTAAGGAGGTCACCAGAATGAGATCCGTGGTACATTATTAAATTCCAGTTCAAGCCCTGAGGAGATTATATTAAGGATACAAGGGCTAGATGTTATATGAGCCCAGGCTTCTGAAAAAAAGGCCAATCTGCTCCCGACAGGGGGATTGATGTCATTAGAACTTTCTTCTACCCAGCGAGGAGGATGTTCCGCCGAATTATGTACCCCTCTTCTTTGGTTCTTCCTCTGACCTTGTACTGCCTTCTCCTGAATGGTCTCCTGTAAGGAAGGGCAGGTGGTTTAGGGAGGGCTTTATCCTGAGTCTTATCAAGGATCTTATCCAGTACCGGCCCAAAGAGGTACTCACCCTCACATGATATTGCACATAGCTTTGTCTTAGAATGTGCATCCCCCTTCCAAACCTTGAGCCAATAGGTCCGGCGGGCAGAGCTGGATAGGCCGGCCGACCTGACTGCTAGTCGCAGGGAGTCCGCTGATGCATCCGCTAAGTAGGCCGCGGCTCCCGGGATCTGAGGGAGAGAGGCTAAGAGTCTATCCCTGGGTATGCCCGCCTGTATATGCTGCTCCAATTGTTCCAACCAGACCAGCATCGACCTCGCCACACATGTGCTGGCAATTGCTGGCTTAAAGGCCCCGGTTGTCGATTCCCATGCCTTCTTCAGTATAAGGTCCGCCCGTCTGTCCGTGGATCTGACAAAAGTCCCCCGTCCTCTAAGGGGAGACTGGGGCCCCGTGATGATGATGAGGCTATTGCTGCGTCCACCCGGTGGACCTAGCTCCAGGTTATCAGCTGCTGGTCATCAAAAGGATAGCGCCTCTTAGATGACGAGGGTAGGAACCCCCGATCCTGCTTGAGCCATTCCGTCTGAATGAGAACTTTGATGGACTCATTGACCGGAAAGGCCCTGTGTTTTCTCTGGGAGAGGCCCGCGAACATTAAGTCCTGGGTAGAACGGGGCTCCCTGGAGTCTGCTAGGCCCATGGTTGATCTGATGCTCTTTACTAGGCTATCCACTTCTTGAACTGGAAAGCATGTTTTCCTCTCCTCGTCTGAGGATAGGGAACTGTGAGAATCTCTGGAGTCTACTGGGGAATCCTCACCAGAGCCGGGAAATTTGGGCGTATATGCCCTGGGCCTACTCCTAACTTCTTGAAGGGAACTACGGATCTCGTCCCTGATAAATTGTTTGAGGTCCGCTGCTCTAATCAGGGCTTCTTCCTCTTTCGTCTGTCCTATACAGACTTGGCATAGCCGTTTCTCATGTGTCGGGAAGGGGCTGAGTGCAAAGGCCGCACTGCTTGTGCTTGGCCTTACAAGTCTTTTTTTCCTAAGGATGCAGAGGAAGGGGGCTAGAAGGTCAGCTGATGGGTGATCACACAGTGACACTCACCCTCTAGCTGTCCACGAGTACCGGGTCTGGAGGAGGAAGCACAGTGCTGGACCCCGAGGACTTCCTGATACTCCGTTCACTTCTGGCGTCCGACGATCCACTTTTGGGACACCCGCCATCGCTGGTCCGGTGTCGGACCGAAACCACAGCCGGTGGTTGATGCTCCTCTGCGTCCCGGGGGGATGACATGTCCACAGTGCACACTCCTGTGTGCTGCAACTTTGAGCTTGGGCCCTGCCCCTCCGGCTTCCCCGCCCCGGGACGCTCCTTCAGCCCTCCCAGAAGCCGTAGGAAGACTTCTGGGACATTGGGCGCTCTCTGACCAGTATGCATGCGCGAACCGTAAGTAGTTCTTCTGCGGCGCAGGGCGGCCGAAGCATGCACCCTGCCACCGCCGGATGATCATCGAATGCACGCAGGGACTTGTTGCCGTGCCCACGTCGGCATCCCCGGACCATGGGGTCACGCCATCCTGGATCAGCGCCCCTTTTTATCTGTAGGTTCCCTGTCCTTGGGGGCGGATTACCTCTCTCGGTGGGTGCTGTCGTGGCATGGGGGAAAATTTAGATTTTATATCCAATTCCTGGGTAGTTCACTCTTTATCAGTTTCCTAGTTAGTCAAGTGAACTTCCAAATCTATATATGTAAAAATGAGTGTATGTATGGGTGTATCCAGCCACGCCCACTCCACATAGCAACCAATCACTTAGAATCTTTCATTTCACCAGAGCTATTTAAAGTTGAAAGCTGAGCTGTGATTGGTTGCTATGAGCAACAGTTTTCCCACTCCACAACACTTCAGCAGACACTGACCGAGACGGAGAAATCAAGCATCCCCGGGAACATAAGCTCCCAGCCATTGTCTGCCCCCCAGAAAGGAGAAGAGAGCACATGACAGAAATAAATCACCCCCTCCTTTTTTACTGCCTTGCTCTATTGTTACCGGCATAGAAAATCGCATCATCAGCGGCTGCACACAGAGCTGCACTGCCAGGTTACATAACAGCACATCTCCAGTAACTCCCTGCTCAGCGCCACCCAGCTCGGGACTATGGGATGGAGGATGTGTGATGGGAATATGGGCATGGGATGGAGGATGTGTGATGGGCATATGGTCACTGGACTATGGGATGGAGGATGTGCACGATGGTAATGAGCACGGGTCTATGGGATGGAGGATATATGGGCACTGGACTATGGGATGGAGGATATGTGTGATGGGTATATGGACACTGGACTATGGGATGGAGGATGTGTGTGATGGGTGTAGGGGTACGGGACTATGGGATGGAGGATGTGTGATGGATATATGGGCACTGGACTATGGGATGGAGGATGTATGATGGGTATATGGGTACTGGACTATGGGATGGAGGATGTGTGATGAGTATATAAGCACTGGACTATGGGATAGAGGATAATCATTATAATTTGTTATAACTAACCACCGTTAGTTAACATGCCCGGGCAACACCAGGCGCCTCAGCTAGTATATAAGAAAAAATCAATTGTAGTTGTTGGAGCTGATATACGGAGGCAGAAACAGCTGCGAAACAGGACCACAGCCACAGTAGTCATAGGTTATAAAGTAACTATATATGGTTATTTACGCGTCAATGCTCTTCCAGAATAAGACAAACGGGAAACAAACAATTGTCAGCAGGGGTCGGGGAGGGCCGCAGAAAATTCCACAAGAGAAGTGCTGGCATTAGGGTGGTGTAAAGCTCCATAGGAAATATGCATAAAACATTTAGTGCAATAAATGGTGCCACTGAATAATAACCAAAGGATAATAATATATCAAGAGAATGTTACCTCATAAGCCTCAAGGTGATGTTAGGAGCCTGCGGTATACTTTAAATGTCAATCCGCTCTCCCAATACTTTCCGCTCCATCCGGGTGTTGATCGGAGACAGCTGGTAAGTCGGAGCGGTGGAGTAGGGGTGCTGTTCCGGCCGGTGACAGACGCTCCTTGCTGCTCTTCTGATGCTGCGCTGGTGTGTAAGCACCACAGATCCAGTCTTCAGACGCCAGTGTTCGTGCAGAAGCAGATCTTCATGATGCTGCCGGCCACGCGATGCTCACGTGGCTTAGACTGGTACGGAGCACTAAGGGGACCAAAATTCCAACACTTTCGGAAAACAAGCGGTTTTGTTCCTCAGGGATGGTCCTGCTCTTAGCGTGGCTGCTTTAAATACATATGTTAATAGTTCTTAGGCACTAGTTAATTGAAATGAAAATAGTTCTACTTTACAATTCAAGCCTCGTGGTTTAAGGGAATCCATATTATCTATGAAGCAGGTAGAAAATGCAAAATGTGCCGAACCTTACAGATTAAAAAACAAATGACTCTTATCAAAGTGGATACAGAAATAAAATTCATGATTTCACTATATGTACCTGTCACGACGTATAACAGATATATTCTATGATAGTAACCTATATCTAATGTGACAACATTCTATATTACATATAATAGAAAATATCAACATGTATACATAGTATCTGCCAGCAATGTCTTACCTGACATCATATCCTATGAATTGTGGGTCAATACTGTGTACGTGTCACGCTGTCTCAGGATAGAGGTGGACCGGGGTCTATGCTGACCCTGAACTGGGGTCCTGACTAGTCCCTCTACCTGGAGGTACTGTTAATGGTACAGAGGTCCAGGCCGCCAGCGTAACCCTGTCTCCTGTAGATCCCTGACCACTGTAATCTAGTCCTGAGAAGGACCCTGATTACCACCACAGGGAATGGGCAGGTCACAGCTTACACACAGTCTAAGACAAACGAAACAGACAAGGGGTAAAGAAAACACTGTCTTGCATACAGAACTTCCACTACAGAGGAACACAAAAGGTAAAGGAGATAAACAATAAGCGAGGAGAGGAAAAACCACAACAGGCACTCTTAGCTTAAGTCTTCTCAGAAACGATCCACTCTGCTGGTCTGAATGAATGCTTTCACCGGCAACTTCCCCAGCAGACCAGCAGGTATATGAAGGAAGCTAATTAACAAAACATCAATCGCAGCTAGGCGAGGCTGGTCAGTCCAGCACCGAGAGAGAAAGAATTAACTCCCTCAGTGCCGAAAAACACCCAGCACCAGAAACTCAGCTGTGCGAAGTCAGGGTGTGCAATCGCGACGATCTCCGCCGCGACACACCCGTGACAGTACCCCCCCTTCTACGAGGGGCCTCTGGACCCTCAGGGCCTGGTCTATCTGGGTGAGTAGTGTGGAAGGCCCGAACCAATCGGTCTGCGTTAATATCCGATGCAGAAACCCACATCCTCTCCTCAGGACCATACCCCCTCCAATGAACAAGGTACTGAAGGGACCGGCGATTCCGACGTGAGTCAATGATCTTCGATACCTGAAACTCCAAATTACCATTGACCACCACTGGAGGAGGAGGTAGAGGTGACGGTATAACTGGTGCCACGTACCTCTTAAGCAACGATTTGTGGAACACATTGTGGATTTTAAACGTAGGAGGGAGGTCAAGACGGAAAGCCACCGGATTAATTATTGAACTGATCCTGTATGGCCCGATGAATCTGGGACCGAGTTTCCAGGAGGGAACCTTAAGTTTTATATTCTTGGTAGACAACCATACCAGATCGTTCACACTTAGGTCCGGACCAGACACTCTCCTCCTATCAGCCATACGTTTGTATCGGTTCCCCATAGTGCTCAGATTATTAAGCACTCCTCTCCACACTGAAGCAAGTGACGACGAAAATCGTTCCTCCTCAGGAACCCCAGAAGAGCCCCCCCCATTGAAAGTACAAAACTGGGGGTGAAAACCATATGCCCCAAAAAACGGGGACTTACCAGTGGACTCGCTCCGCCTATTGTTAAGAGCGAACTCTGCCAGAGGCAAGAAAGAAGACCAGTCCTCTTGGTTCTCTGAGACAAAACACCGGAGATATGTCTCTAAGCTCTGATTCAGACGCTCTGTCTGACCATTGGTCTGCGGATGAAAAGCCGAAGAAAATGACAACTGCATCCCCCGACGAGAACAAAATGCCTTCCAGAATTTGGACACAAACTGAGAACCCTGATCCGACACCACATCGGAAGGCAACCCGTGAAGTCTCACAATCTCCCCAATGAACACCTGCGCCAGAGTTTTAGCATTAGGAAGAGCAGGAAGAGCAATAAAATGTGCCATTTTGCTGAACCTGTCAACTACAACTAGTATGACAGTTTTACCTGAAGACGGAGGGAGGTCCGTAATGAAGTCCATAGACAGATGGGTCCATGGACGCTCCGGGATTTTCAACGGTAAAAGGGCCCCAGACGGACGGGTATGTGGGGTCTTAGAGCGCGCACATACCCCACAGGACGCGACAAAAGTTACCACCTCTTTATTTAAGTTAGGCCACCAAAACTGGCGAGAAACGAGATCTACAGTTGCTTTACTCCCTGGGTGTCCTGCCAAAGCAGAATTATGATGTGCCTCTATAACCTTTTGTCTTAATTGATCTGGAACAAACAGTCTCCCTGGAGGTCCTACAGGGGCGTCCCCCTGAGCCTCCAATACCTCCTCCTCAAGCTCAGAGCAAACCGCCGACACCACAACTCCCTCCTGAAGAATAGGAACCGGGTCATCCGTCTTCCCGGCCCCCGGGAAACTACGAGATAAGGCATCAGCCTTTACATTTTTTGACCCAGGACGATATGTGACGACAAAATTAAACCTGGTAAAAAACAACGACCATCTAGCTTGTCTGGAATTCAGACGTTTTGCAGACTCTAAATACAGCAAGTTCTTGTGATCAGTAATGACGGTGACCGGGTGGACTGCCCCCTCCAAAAAGTGACGCCACTCTTCAAAAGCCAACTTAATGGCCAAGAGTTCCCTATTGCCGACATCATAATTCCTCTCGGCGGACGACAATTTTTTAGAGAAGAAAGCGCACGGATGCCATTTACCAGGGGACGGACCTTGAGATAATACCGCACCCACTCCTACGTCAGATGCGTCTACCTCCACAATGAACGGTTGTGATGCATCAGGTTGGATGAGTATGGGTGCTGAAGCAAAACATTTTTTCAAGGAGGAAAATGCTTGACAAGCTTTGTCAGACCACCTAGAAAAATCCGTCCCTTTTTTTGTCATGTCAGTGAGAGGTTTGACAACGGATGAGAAATTACGAATAAATTTCCGGTAGTAGTTAGCAAACCCCAGGAAACGCTGCAGTGCTTTAAGATCCTCTGGCCGATCCCATTCAAGCACAGCCTTCACTTTCCCAGGGTCCATACGGAAACCGGAAGCTGACACCAGGAATCCTAAAAACTGAAGTTCTTGTACGGCGAATACACACTTCTCCCATTTGGCGTACAGTTTATTGTCTCGCAAGATCTGCAACACCTGTCTCACATGCTCCTGATGAGACACAAGATCCGGCGACTAAATTAAGATGTCATCTAGATAAATGACAACAAACTGTCCCACTAGGTGGCGAAAGATGTCATTAACAAAATGTTGAAACACCGCCGGGGCAGTAGTCAGACCGAAAGGCATGACAAGGTTCTCATAATGTCCCTCCGGAGTGTTAAACGCCGTCTTCCACTCATCCCCCTCCTTTATCCTAATCAGATTATACGCCCCCCTGAGATCCAACTTAGAGAACCATTTGGCGCCCACAATCTGATTGAAGAGATCAGGAATAAGTGGGAGCGGATACGGATCACGGACCGTAATCCGATTAAGCTCACGGAAATCCAGGCAAGGGCGTAGGCCTCCATCTTTTTTCTTCACAAAGAAGAACCCCGCGGCCACTGGAGAAGATGAAGGTCTAATATGCCCCTTGGCCAGACTTTCCGAAATATAATCCTTCATAGCTTGCCTCTCAGGACCAGAAAGGTTATATAACCTAGATTTTGGTAACTTAGCATCAGGAAGCAAATTTATAGCACAGTCATATGCGCGATGAGGAGGTAATTCTTGACACCCTTCCTCTGAAAACACATCCTCAAAGTCCTCCAGAAAAGGAGATAAGGTTCTAGGCACGACCGCACCGATGACCGTGTTCATGCAGTTACTATTGCAAAATTCACCCCACTGGCTTATCTCTCTGGATTGCCAATTAATAACTGGGTTATGTTTAGTTAACCAAGGAAGTCCCAACACAATAGGAGTGGGAAGGCCCTCCAACACATAACAAGACAATAGTTCTTTATGTATTGCCCCCACTCGAAGGTCTATGTTATGCACGGCTTGAACAAAGCTACCTTGACCGAGAGGCCTGGCGTCAATAGAGAATATAGGAATAGGTTTGGCCAATACACTCAGTTGCATACCTTGCACCTGGGCAAACCGAGCGTCCACAAAATTAGTCGCGGCCCCACTATCCAGAAGAACAGAAATCCTCTCAGTTCTCGTACCTACCACCACCACCGCTGGTACGAGAAACTGAGACGGACTTGGGGACGAAATACATACTCCCAGATTGTCGTCCACCACACAACCTGGGATCAACAGTTTTCCGGCGACTCCTTGCTCAGCAAAGTACGGGATGGACACCCCCCAACAAAATGTCCCTTTCTCCCGCAGAAGTAACACTTTCCTGTCTTGCGGCGCACCGCCGATCCCCTCCCTCGAAACGATGTCCCTCCTAACTGCATAGGCTCCTCAGAACAAACCAGGGGAACCTCAATATTAGGGACTTTAGAAGGAGGTGGAGTCATCACAGGGGCGGAGTTACCTCGCACCTCTCCCGAAGCCGTCTATCAATGCGAATAGCAAGGGCCATAGCGGCCTCCAGTGACGGGGGAGAATCATACTGAGCCAACACATCTTTTAATTTGTCAGATAATCCTTGACAAAACTGGCTCCTAAGAGCTGGGTCATTCCACTGAGTATCTGTGGCCCATCTACGGAACTCAGAAGAAAATTCCTCCGCCGGACGATCTCCCTGCTGTATCTTACGTAACTTCATTTCAGCAAGGGAGACCCGATCCGGATCATCATATACCAGACCCAGGGCTGTAAAAAATCGATCTACTGACTGGAGAGCCGGGGAGTCCGGAGGAAGAGAGAACGCCCAGGATTGAGGGTCCCCTTGTAAGAGCGAGATGACAATTCCCACCCTCTGATCTTCACTCCCCGAAGACCGAGGCCGTAGCCGAAAATATAATTTACATGCCTCCCGGAAGGTAAAAAATGTGTCCCGCCCACCAGTGAACCTGTCCGGGAGAGCTACTTTAGGTTCAGATCTGGTTTGCTCCTGGGGTACAAAACCTTGGACTTAACGTCCGTCAGCTCCATGGACAAACTCTGTAACTGCTGAGCTAACTGGGCTACTGGATCCATGGTAGCTGGGGAGAATCTTTTAGAGTGGCCGGTGAAAATGTCACGACGTATAACAGATATATTCTATGATAGTAACCTATATCTAATGTGACAACATTCTATCTAATATATAAAGCTGAATGTATGTATGTGTGTATGTATGTGGGTATGTTTGTCTGGGATTGGAATCCGCACCGTCGCACTTACGGGCATGAAATTTTGCACGCCCGCACGTCTCGACCCCGAAAGCGTCCTAGGCTATGTTTTGAATCGAAATTTTAACCCCGCGCGTTCCAAATCTCCAAACAATTTTGGCCCTATCTACATAATGGGGAGAAAGCTGAATGCTTGTGTGTATGTCCGGCATAGGAATCTGCATTTACGGGCATGAAATTTTGCACACCCGCACGTCTCGACCCCGGGAGCGTCATAGGCTAGGTTTTGAGTTGAAATTTTAACCCCGCGCATTCCAAATCGGCAAATAATTTTGGCCCGGGATAGGAATCTGCACCGTTGTACTTACGGGCATGAAATTTTGCATGCCTGCACATCTCAACCCCAGGAGCATCATAGGCTATGTGTTGAATGGAAATTTTAAGCCCCGCACGTTACAAATCGCCAAACAATTTTGGCCCTATCTACATAATGGGGAGAAAGCTGAATGCTTGTGTGTATGTCCGGCATAGGAATCTGCATTTACGGGCATGAAATTTTGCACACCCGCACGTCTCGACCCCGGGAGCATCATAGGCTGTGTTTTGAGTCGACATTTTAACCCCACGTGTTCAAAATTGCGCGCATTAAAAACACACACACGTCTGGTATTTTTATCTTTTAAAAATAAATATCTGATTAATAACCAGCCAAACTACAAGACCAATTTGTTATAAATTTGCCATATAGGGAAATAAGACAGATGTCAGTCACATGAGCTGTATATTATTTGTATGTGTGAGGTAATATATACTGCCAGAGGGGAATGTTTTCTGTTGGCTGGGGATTTATCAGGCTGCCTATAGCAACCAATCACAGCTCAGCTTCTATTTTGCCATAGGTCATTAATATGAGCTCTGTTTGGTTACTATAGGCAACAGAGGACATTGTCAGTATAAGAAAGCTTGTGTGAGGTAATAGGATTTCAGTTACTATGCTTGGCCAATGTTGGTGTAATGACTGATGTAAGTAACATCACCTGTATGTGGGAGGATATATATATAGTAGCAGCCACAGCTTTGTCCTTCTATGTTGCTATCCTGATGAGGGCACAGTTAAGTACATTTTTCGCACTATGTTGTTGTATATTTGGTCTAATACCCTAACTACTACTATATATACTTCCAATTACAGACTACTTTTCCAACAATTATGCCTCATAAGAAAAGGATTTCTATTGCACAAAGGTCATTTGATGCAAAGAGAAAAGCTGCATTACGGGCCAATGAACAATATAAAGAAAGACAAGCAAGACTGTTACACATAAGAACAGTAGCTGCTTCCTCAAGGGCCAACGAACTTTCTAAAGATAGAGAAATAAGACTTTCAGACATGAAAACAAGAGCTGCTTCCTCAAAGGCCAATGAACTTTCTGAGGAGAGGGAATCAAGACTTGCACACAAGAGAACACAAGCTGCTTCCTCAAGGGCCAATGAACTTTCTGAGGAGAGGGAATCAAGACTTTCAGCCATGAAAAGAAGAGCTGCTTCCTCAAGGGCCAATGAACTTTCTGAGGAGAGGGAATCAAGACTTTCAGACATGAAAACAAGAGCTGCTTCCTCAAGGGCCAATGAGTCATCAGAGCAGAGAGAAGGCCGACTTGCCAACATGAGAATTGGAATTTCTTCCACCAGGGCACAGGAAATGGTTGGCGATTTGAAACATGCTGCCTTTTTTTACCACTCAGATATAAACTATCAGGATAATCTTAAAGTTCAGATAGGAAAAATGGATGTGGTCTGCGTGTACTGCAATGCCCTGAAATGGAAAGATGAACCGCCAGGTTTATGCTGTGCAAATGGCAAGGTAAAACTTCCTCCTCTCCTGTCACCACCAGATCCCCTAAAGTCTCTGATGACAGGCACCACTACAACATCAAAACATTTCTTGGACAACATCAGGAAGTACAACTCATGCTTCCAAATGACCTCATTTGGTACAACAACAGAAATGTTTACAACAGGATTTATGCCGACATTCAAAGTTCAAGGACAGGTTTACCACTCAATTGGATCACTGCTTCCATTACAAGGAGAAGAACCTCAATTTCTTCAACTCTTCTTCATGGGAAATGCAGAAGCAGAGGCTCAGCGGAGATGCTCCTTAATTCCAAACACTCGCCTTGATATTGTCATTAATTTGCAGCAGTTCCTTCACTCCAACAATCCGTATGTTCAACTTTTCAAGACTGCACTTGAATGCATGCCCAGTGACAATTACAAGGTTGTAATTAGAGCTGACAAAACACCACAAGGTGAAAATCAGCGACGTTTCAATGCTCCCACATTTGATGAGGTAGCCATCTTGATTGTGGGTAATGAGTTTCAAAGCCGTGACATCGTGCTTCACAAAAGGAACAATAGTTTGCAACGAGTAGCAGAAACTCACAGGTCCTATGATCCTCTGCAATATCCAATCATCTTTTGGCAGGGACAGGATGGCTATCACTTTGGAATACCTCAGACAGATCCTAAAACAGGCAACCCTTCAGGAAAAAAAGTGTCTGCCATGGACTTCTATGCCTACAGGCTCATGACAAGATTTGCAGAGGAAAATCACATCCTGAAATGCAGACACCTCTTCCACCAATTTATCGTTGATATGTATGCAAAGATTGAGAGTGAACGTCTTTTGTATATCCGATTAAATCAAAAGAAACTTAGGGCAGAGGAATATATTCACCTTAGAGATGCTGTAGCAAATGATGCTGATCCAAAAGAGTTGGGGAAAATGGTCATTCTTCCATCAACTGTCACTGGAAGCCCACGACACATGCATGAATACACACAGGATGCAATGACTTACGTGAGAAAGTATGGCCGTCCAGATCTTTTCATCACCTTTACTTGCAATCCTGCTTGGGAGGAAATTGGAGGACACCTGTTGCCAGGCCAGAAAACAGTGAATCGCCATGACATTATTGCTCGAGTTTTCAAACAGAAACTTTCAAAAATGATTAATCTGATTACTAAAGCACATATTTATGGTGAGACACAGTGCTGGATGTATTCAGTTGAATGGCAAAAAAGAGGCCTTCCTCATGCCCACATCTTGATCTGGCTAAAGCTAAAAATACAGGCCACCGAAATTGACAATATTATCAGTGCCGAATTGCCAGACCCTCAGATTGACCCTTTGCTATTTGAAACCATCACAAAAAACATGATCCATGGTCCGTGTGGGTACCTCAACAAAAATTCTCCCTGCATGATTGATGGTAGGTGTTCAAAAGGTTACCCACGATCCCTGGTCCAAGAAACCCAAACAGGACAAGATGGATATCCAGTCTATCGAAGAAGAAGGTCAGGGGATGGTGGTTTCACAGCAAATCTAAAAATTCGTCTTGGACCATCACTCCAAGAGATACAAATTGACAACAGGTGGGTGGTACCTTACAACCCTTTGCTCTCAAAAATTTTCCAGGCCCACATAAATGTTGAATATTGCCACTCTGTGAAATCAATCAAGTACATCTGCAAATATGTCCACAAAGGAAGTGATCAAGCAGTTTTTGAACTCCAGAAAAATGGACCTATAATTGATGAAGTGCAGGCATTCCAGATGGGCAGGTACATCAGCAGCAATGAAGCTGTTTGGAGAATACTAGGGTTCTCCATTCATGAACGCTACCCACCAGTTGTGCATCTCAGTGTGCACTTGGAAAATGGACAGAGGATTTACTTTAACCCAGGAAACCTGCGGCAGCAACTGCTAACACCACCTAAGACCACCCTCTTGGCATTTTTTGAACTGTGTCAACAGGACCCTTTTGCAAAAACAATTCTCTACTGTGATCTACCGAAGTATTACACTTGGCATGGCTCCAGTAAAACATTTGAACGGAGGAAGCTGGGGCTTGACATTAAAGGCTATCCAGGGTGAAAGCGAGTGATACTCTTGGTCGGGTCTACACTGTTCATCCCTCAAATGCAGAGTGCATCTACCTGCGCATGTTGCTTCATGTTGTCAAAGGCCCTACATCATTTTCTGACCTGAAGACTGTCCGAGGTCATGTGTGTGAAACTTTCAGGGAAGCTTGCCAAAGACAAGGACTTCTGGAAAATGATGGACACTGGGACATGACCCTCAGTGAAGCAGCAGCCACACAAACCCCAAAGCGACTAAGAAACCTCTTTGCTATTCTTCTAACAACCTGTAGCATTTCAAATCCTCTAGAGATTTGGACAAAGTACAAAAGTGATCTCAGTGAGGACATCCTCATGCAGGTTAGAAGGGAAAATCCTCAGCAAATCATCAACTTCACTGAGGACATTTTCAATGAAGCCTTAAAGCTCCTAGAAGACCAGTGCATGGCAATGTCAGGAAAAGCCTTAAAGCTACTTGGTTTGCCTGTTCCAGTAAGAAATAATGAATGCAACCAAATGTGTATGGAGATTTTCATAGAAACAAACTACAATATTGATGAACTGACAGCATTTGTCTCTCAGAACGAGCCAATATTGGTACCAGACCAAAGGGATGCCTATAACCAAATTTTAAGTTTCAGTAAAACCAACAAAGGTGGGATTGTCTTCCTTGATGCTCCAGGTGGAACAGGAAAGACATTTGTAATCAACTTGCTCCTGGCAAAATTTCGACAACAAAAAAAGATTGCACTTGCAGTGGCATCTTCTGGAATTGCAGCTACACTTTTACAAGGTGGTAGGACAGCACATTCAACATTCAAACTACCACTTAACCTGGCTCATAGTGACAGCCCCGTGTGTAATATTGCCAAGGGATCAGGACTGGCCAAATTGCTTCAAAAGTGCAGTGCCATCATTTGGGATGAATGTACCATGTCACACAAAAGGGCTCTGGAAGCAGTGGACAGAATGCTGCAAGATCTGCGTAGCAATAAGTATATCATGGGAGGAGTAGTTGTTATTTTGGCAGGTGACTTCCGCCAAACACTGCCCGTTATTCCAAGATCAACCCCTGCAGACGAACTGAATGCCTGTCTCAAAGTATCGTACCTTTGGAGACAAGTGAAGAAAATGTCACTAAACACAAACATGAGGGTCCACATGAGGGCTGATGTTTCTGCTGGACTGTTCTCGAGCCAGCTGTTGACTATTGGAGATGGCAAGGCACCAGTAAACTCAACAACTGGACAGATCACGTTTCCAAGCAACTTTTGCTGCATTGTGACTTCCATTGAGGAGCTGAAAGCAAAGGTTTTCCCAAACATTCAACTGAACTTCAGAAAATCTGGCTGGCTGTATGAAAGGGCTATTCTAGCTCCAAAAAATGACAGCGTCAATAAGATCAATCTTCAAATATTAAATCTCCTTCCAGGTGTGTGCACGACCTACAAGTCACTGGATACAGTAACAGACCCTGCTCAAGCATTATTTTATCCAACTGAGTTCCTCAATTCCTTGGAGCCACAAGGACTTCCTCCTCACAACCTCTTTCTAAAACCTGGCGCACCTATTCTGCTACTGAGAAATTTGGATCCACCAAAGCTGTGTAATGGCACAAGACTCTTGATTAAGAACCTGTTTCAACATGTAATTGAAGCAAACATTTTGACAGGATGTGCCAAAGGAGAAGACGTTTTCATTCCAACAATTCCTCTCATTCCATCTGATTTGCCTTTTGATTTTAAACGCCTCCAGTTTCCTGTTCGACTGGCATTTGCTATGTCCATCAACAAGGCTCAAGGACAGTCCTTGAAAGTAGTTGGAATCGATTTACAATCTCCATGCTTTTCGCATGGTCAACTTTATGTGGCCTGTTCAAGAGTTGGAAATGCCAAAAATCTGTTCGTCTTTGCACCTGAAGGAAAAACTAAGAATGTCGTTTATCAAAAGGCTCTCGAATAAGGAGTAGAAGATAAATGACTTCACATCACTTGGGCTATTTAATTAATCTGTGTGGAATATCTATGCTGTTGAATATCTGTTGTGAAATGGTTCTATTACTTTAGTTTTTGCTTTTTAATAATTTGTCTATTTGGTGTGTGATTTTTATGTGCAGAATAATTTTTTGTTAACATAGTCTATTTTGTTACAGCTAACAGCAGTTATTAATTAACCCGGGCGAAGCCGGGTACTACAGCTAGTATTACATATAATAGAAAATATCAACATGTATACATAGTATCTGCCAGCAATGTCTTACCTGACATCATATCCTATGAATTGTGGGTCAATACTGTGTACGTGTCACGCTGTCTCAGGATAGAGGTGGACCGGGGTCTATGCTGACCCTGAACTGGGGTCCTGACTAGTCCCTCTACCTGGAGGTACTGTTAATGGTACAGAGGTCCAGGCCGCCAGCGTAACCCTGTCTCCTGTAGATCCCTGACCACTGTAATCTAGTCCTGAGAAGGACCCTGATTACCACCACAGGGAATGGGCAGGTCACAGCTTACACACAGTCTAAGACAAACGAAACAGACAAGGGGTAAAGAAAACACTGTCTTGCATACAGAACTTCCACTACAGAGGAACACAAAAGGTAAAGGAGATAAACAATAAGCGAGGAGAGGAAAAACCACAACAGGCACTCTTAGCTTAAGTCTTCTCAGAAACGATCCACTCTGCTGGTCTGAATGAATGCTTTCACCGGCAACTTCCCCAGCAGACCAGCAGGTATATGAAGGAAGCTAATTAACAAAACATCAATCGCAGCTGGGCGAGGCTGGTCAGTCCAGCACCGAGAGAGAAAGAATTAACTCCCTCAGTGCCGAAAAACACCCAGCACCAGAAACTCAGCTGTGCGAAGTCAGGGTGTGCAATCACGACGATCTCCGCCGCGACACACCCGTGACAGTACCACTACAGGGGTTATATATGCCATCAAATACCCCTATAGCAAATTATAGGTTGGTCGCACAATAAACATTTGCGTAACAAACTAAAAATATGCCGGTCATCCTTTATCAAAGCATTTTTTAGAGCATCATGGAGAATCTAAACAAGGTACAACAGTAACGGGTTTACAAGTTATTCATAAACATTGCCGCAGGGGCGATTACATCAAGCAGATGTCGCGGGCTGAGAGCCGCTGGATTTTCCAATTGGATTCCCTTAAACCACGAGGCTTGAATAGTGAAGTAGAACTATTTGCATTTCATTAACTAATCAATTAACTAGTGCCTGAGAACTATTAACATACGTATTTAACAAAGCCACGCCAGAGGCGTAGCTAGGGTATCAGCTTAGGGGGAGGAGGGGGGGAATCTGAGTGGGCCCCTAACCAGTTAATCCTGACTACAGCTACGGTGGCGTCCCTTAATAGTGAGTATAGGGGAAAATCACCAGATGATCACATTGTGATTGAAAATAACTTTACATACAAAAACGAACACTGATATTACTATGTGGTGACTATATAGTGGTAGATACCAGTCCTACAGAACATATAAGAGATCACAGTATAGTTATAGATGGCGACTTACAGCTGACGTTCTTTCTGATGGAATCGTTCACTTTTCCCGTCTTTTCCATCTGGCCTAGACCAACGTGACAACTTCTCCAGTTAGGACTCAGCTGCAGAAATTACAACAAAGACACATCTGACTTCTCAGATTTCCATCACCGTCCATATCTATCCCCAACGTGCACAAATTACTCATTCTCATAATACACAAATACTGAGCCGCTGCTGCCATATGTGTCCTACAGCACCTGCTGTGTGGTACAACAGTGCTCCTCTTACCACCCTACATAATAATGCCAACACTGTACCCCTTACATAGTAATAATTACTCCTTTATGCCCTGTGCTAGTGTGTCCCTAAAAAGTAATAACACCCCATATGCAACTTTTGATAGTCACAATACTCTGCCCCTATAAGAATAATGCTTACGTGCCCACTTAACATTTAATAATGTCTAAGTACTCCCAATGTACAGCTTCACTATACACAGTATAAAGCCCCCACAGCTCCCCTATACACAGTATGGTAGGCCCACAGCTCCTTTATATACAATATGATTGACCCGCAGCTCCCATACATACAGTACCCCTATACATACAATGTCCCAACTGCTCCCCAAAACACAGTATAATAGTGTTCTGACACCATGCGGTGCTGAGAGTCCCACTGTCAGGAGGAAATTAACGTTATTCCTCCTGGCAGCCTCACTCTTCCAGTCATATGGGCGGCGCCGGCACGGTTTCAGTCACCGCTCTGTGTATAGAGAATGGCAGCTGTAACTGCGCCTCTTAGCGCGCCTGAAAGCTGCCTCAGCACCCTCTACGACATGGTAGCTTTGCTACTGGTGCCCCTATAAACAATAATGCGTCTTAAGTGCCCACTTGACATTTAATAATGTTCCACCATGTACAGTAACAATGGCCCCAGCATCACTAATGTCAGCAGGCGGTCAAGTGATGACTCTTTCGGCTTCTCTAAATTCTCTTTTATTGAGCGAAGTCAAACCTTTCTAGTCGACAAAAGCTCATAGCAAACGTGGTCTTCTGACTGGCCAGAAGTTAGAAGCTACCTACATCACAAGCGCTCAATGTAAGTCTATGAAAGACAGAAAGAGACGAGAACGAGGCCAGAACTAGGTGAGAAAGAGTAGAGAACGAGCCTAGAAAGAGGCTCTCATAGACTTACATTGATTAGTGACCTCCACGTCGCTCCATGAAACACTGGAGCAGCGGACAGGTCACAAACTGCATAAGATGGAGCGGAGCAGTGGCGAAAACAAATGAGAACGCCGGAAGGTTAGTATCGGTCGGTAGAGTTCATGGATTTTAAGCACACCTCCAGCGGTGAAATTAAAATAAATGTTGGAGTGGTGCTTTAAATGTGATGCAGCTCATAGTTACTATATGGGGGGTTCTTATACTAATACTCATAAAAGACTCAGCTGGTAAGAATAAAAGGCCCACTATCTCTCAATCTCCAGCCCCATAGACAGCAACTATTACATGTGATGGCGTGCATATAATCTCATAAAAAACAGTATAATCAGCCCTCCAGCTGTCTGTCATCCCTCACCCACCTCAGCCCCCACAGTACCCCATCCTCTCATTCACTCCCCCAGTGACCAGTCCCCCACCTCCACTTCAGCTCTTACAATACCTCAATCCTCTCACATTCACCCCCAATACCCTGCCACCCTCCCCACCTCTGCTTCAGCCCCAATACACCCTCATCTTCTCACATTCAGCCCCGAGTGCCCTGTCCCACACAATTCCCCAATCCTCTTATTCCATCCCCACTTACCGATGAAGTGTGCAGCAGGAACAGGAAGCATCCGAATGAAATGCTTTGTGGGCACCTGGACCTAGCGTGCTTGCCCTGAGCCAATCCGAGCTAGCATCCAGTGAAGAAAACTGCAGCCTGGCAAAATCTCCTCAGGTCAGTAAAGTCTGCACTGTACAGTACAAGAGGGAGAATCTGCAACTGGCCACTGTGCTAGCAGCGTGCAGTCTCCATTAGGCAGGTGAGCAGGCATTTTGCTGCTCCTGTGCCGAATCTCGGTGCGCCACTGCATGTGACGGCGCTCAGGGAAATGGCCCCCTATGCCCCCCAGTAGCTATGCTACTATGCCACACTAAAAGCAGGACCATCCCTGAGGAAGGAAACCACTTGTTTTCCGAAATGCGTCAGAATTTTGGTCCTTAGTGCTCAGTACCGGTCTAAGCCAAGTGAGCATTACGTGACCGGCAACATCACGAAGGTCCTGCTTCTTCACGAACACCGGCATATGAAGACCGGATCTGCGGTGATAACACGTTGGCGCAGCACCGGAAAAACAGCAAGGAGAGTCTGTCACCGGCCGGAACAGCGCCCTTACTCCACCGCTCTGACTTACCAGCTATCTCCGATCAACACCCGGATGCAACGGAAGGTATTGGGAGAGAGTATGGACATTTAAAGTATAACACAGCTTATCACCATGAGGTTTATGAGGTAACTCTCTCTTGATATACACTGCTCAAAAAATAAAGGGAACACTCAAATAACAGATACTAGATCTAAATGAATGAAATATTCTCATTGAATACTTTGTTGTGTACAAAGGTGAATGTGCTGTCAACATAATCACACAAAAATCATCAATGGAAATCAAATTTTTGAACCAATGCAGGCCTGGATTTGGAGAGACCCCTAAAATGAAAGAGGAAACAAGTCAAAATGAAAAATCAAAACAAGACAAAATTAAAGTGGAAACAAGTCAAAATGATGCTCAGTATTGTGTGTGGAATCCACGTGCCTGTATGACCTCCCTCCAACGCCTGGGCATGCTCCTGTTGAGGTTGCGGATGTTCTCCTCAGGGATCTCCTCCCAGACTTGGACTAAAGCTTCTGTCAACTTCTGGACAGTTTGTGGTGCAACGTGACATTGGTGGATGGAGCGAGACATGCTGTCCCAGATGTGCTCAATTGGATTCAGGTCTGGGGAACGGGCAGGCCAGTCCATAGCTTCAATGCCTTCATCTTGCAGGAACTGCTGACACACTCCAGCCAAACGAGGTCTGGCATTGTCCTGCATTAGGATGAACACAGGGCCAACCGCACCAGCATATGGTCTCACAAGGGGTCTGAGGATCTCATCTTGGTACCTAATGGCAGTCAGGCTACATCTGGCAAGCACATGGAGGGCTGTGTGGCCCTCTAAAGAAATGCCACCCCACACCATTACTGACCCACTGCCAAACCGGTCATGCTGAAGGATGTTGCAGGCAGCAGGTACACACTCAGCACATGTGACAGACGTGACAGTCTGGAGACGCCGTGGAGAGGTATCTGCTGCCTGCAACATCCTTCAGCATGAACGGTTTAGCAGTGGGTCAGTAATGGTGTGGGGTGGCCACACAGCCCTCCATGTGCTCGCCAGAGGTAGCCTGACTGTGTTTTATGCATATTAACCTGGGAATCTTTAACCCCTTACTGACATTGGGTGTACATTTACGCTCATGTCAGTATTCCCCCCTTTGAAGTGGGGGGAACTACCAAATCTTTCCCAGGACATGTCAGCTGTTCAAAACAATATTGCCTTCAATAGCCTCGGGTGGAATCGCGATGCTATTAACTAGTTAAATGCCATTGTCAAACGCTGACAGCGGCATTTAAATGGCGCTTCCGGCAATCGTACTGGAAATACGAACTCCGATGAACTGAGTCACGTGATCGCGGGTCACCGGTGTGTTGTCATGACAACCCGAGGTCTCCATGACACCTCTATGGTTGTCAACACTGGCTTGCTGTGTGCGCCACCTAGTTTTCTAACGGTGCCATCTCAGAGCAGAGGGCGCGATGATGTCATTGCAGTGCGCCATGTGCTCTAAGCAGTCACAGTGCATAGAGCCAGAAGATGGCGAAATTGAGGAGTCCGGACCTGCGGCAAGCGAGGAGATGAGCATTTGATTTTTTATGCAAGGAGAAATATACGGGGCCGGTTCTCTATGGAGCATTATATGGGGCCCATTCTGTACTGAGCAATATATAAAGCTCATTCTGTACAGAGCACTATATGGGACCCATTCTGTATGGAGCAATATATGGGGCCTATTTTGTAAGGAGTATTATATGCGGTCCATTTTGTATAGAGCATTATATGGGGCCCATTCTGAATGGAGTGATATATGGGCCCATTCTGTATGAGGCCAATTTTTTTATGGAGTAATATATGGTGCCCCTTTTTGTATGAAGTAATATATGAGGCGCATTTTGTATGGAGCATTATGGGGTTCATTCTGTATGAAGTAATGTATGGGGCCCATTCTGAATGGAGCATTATATGGGGCCTACTCTGTATGGAACATTATATGCAACCCTTTCCATGATAGAGCAATATATGGGGCCCATTCTGAATGGAGAAATATATGGGGCTCATTCTCAATGGAGTACTGTATGGGGCCAATTTTGTATGGAGTAATATATGGTGCACCTTTTTGTATGAAGTAATATATATGGCCTATTCTGTATGGAGCATTATATGGGGCCCATTTTGTATAGAGTATTATATGTGACCTATTTTGTATAGAGCATTATATTGAGCTCATTCTGAATGGAGTAATATAGAGTGCCCCTTTTTGCATTTAGTAATATATGGGGCCAATTTTGTAAGGAGCATTATATGGAGTCTATTCTGTATGGAACATTATATGGAGCCCATTCTGTATGGAACATTACATGGGGCCCATTATTCTGTATGGAGCATTATATGAGGGCCATTATTCACTATGAACCATTTGATGGGTTTCATTTTTCTGTATGAAGCAATATATGGGGCTCATTATACTGTATGGAGAACTATGTGGTGCCCATAATACTGTATAGAGGACTATACGGTCTAGTCTCAAATGAAAACTTTTGATTTACCCCAGGGCACACACGCACATAGTGCGCCCCATACAGTTATCCATACATAAAAAAATAAGCAAATACTCATCTCTCCTCGGTGGTCGCAGATCTGGACTCCTCAGTGTCGCGGTTTTCTGGTTTTCAGCACGGTGACTGCTAAGAGCAGACGGTTCACTGTAGTGATATCATCGCACCCTCTGAGAAGACACCAGATGCTTGTAGGGAGAGGTAAGTATTGCAAGTGCTGGGGCCCTGAGCAAGAAGGGGCCCACTCGCTTGCACTGGCAATGGACTCTCCCTACTCACGGGCACCATAGCGTGCCAATGTGAATGGTGAGTGGGCCCCCTTGCCTTCTCAGAGCCCCGGCACTTGGTGGTGACTCCAGCCCTGTCTGAGGTATTTAATTACAAGGAAGGAGAGTAGGATCTGATACCCCCACTTTCCCCTCCCCCACTTTTCCACCTGGGACGTATCCAGACATCCCTGTGACCTCTGCCTTATAGACCTTGGATGTATGGATACATCTCATCTTTAATGTGGCACCGCGACCGCTGTCGTGCTGCTAGCATTAAAATTCCGGTGCCAATTCGGAGCAGGCCACATAGTGTTATTGTCCCGTGGGGTGGTGACGCCCCCCGCAACTACGATTGCTATGATTGGCTGTTCAATTCTGTGGTGCCCATAATACTGTATGGAGGACTATACTGTCCAGTCTAAAATGAAAACTTTTGATTACCCCAGAGGATGCACTGTGTGCTGTGAGGATTACCCGGTTTCTGAGATATTTTAGAATTTACAATAGATGTCACTTACATAATGTAAGAAGCAAAATTTTTGGCATTGTACCATACCTATATTTCTTTGTCATATCTGTGCATCATGAATCAGGTGTGTGTTAAAGGGGCTCACTGAGCCTCTTTTGCCTGGGGCCCAAGAAAACCTGGAGCCGGCCCTGACCTCAAGTGAGATACCTCACTCCCTTGTAATTGCAGCACTCAGATCAGAGGTCTGCAATTACAAGGGTGAGGGAGTGGGGACGTTTTCAGATAGAAGATCTGAAACCAATTACACAAGTACTCCATAACAGTGCCTCATCCACAGATTTCCCACTCCATCCCCATTAAATAATATTTTTTACTTTAATAAATGTTTTAGCACATTAAAAAACTTATGTACGTCTTATAAAGTGAAAAATACAATATATATATTTTTTACAATACAAAGGAAATGTGTCATATTTAAAGAGGTGGTCCACTACATTGTGTAAAGTCCCCATCTATTTTAACTTTTTAAATAGGCATTATTTTAAATAACTAATATTGCCATATGTGCCTGTTTACGGCGGTATCGCTTTTCGCTCAGACCCGATCATGTGATATGTCCAAGGTGGGAAATGGGTTAAAAGGGGGGAGGAGAAAGTGGGGGTATGAGATCAGAACCTCCTCCCTTGTAATTACAGACATCAAACAGGGCCGGAGTAAACACCAAGTGCCGGGGCCCTGAGCAAGCTTGGGGGCCCACTCGCCATTGACACCGGCACGCTATGGGGCCCATGAGTAAGGAGAGTCGGGTGCCAGCTCAAGCAAGTGCCCTCCCCCGCTTGCTTAGGGCACCAGCACATGCAAGACATCGCTCTCCCTGTCTTTTCAGCATCTTCTGACTGCCAACTCAGGGCAGAGGGCGCGATGATGTCACTGCAGTGCGCCCTCTACTCAGAGTAGTCACTGTGCAGAGAGCCAGAAGATGGTGACACTGAGGAGTCTGGACAAGCAGCCAGCGAGGAGAAATTAGTATTTAATATTTTATGTATGGAGAAATATACGGCACACATTGTCTATGGAGCATTATATGGATCGCATTCTGTATGGACCATTATTTGGGACGCAATCTGTATGAAGCATTATATGGGGCCCTTTCTGCTTGTAAAAATATATAAGGCCAATTCTTTTGTGAACCCCTTAAAAAAAAACAAAAAAAAAAGCAAAAAACAATGCTTTATCATCATACTGCCGAACAAACAGTGGAATAACACACAATCAAAAGGACGGATATAAATAAACATGGTACCGCTGAAAACGTCATTTTGTCCCGCAAAAACCAAGCCACCATACAGCATAATCAGCAAAAAACTAAAATGTTATAGCTCTCAGAATAAAGCGATGCAAAAATATTTTTTTTTTTATATATAAAATTGTTTTTATTGTATAAAAGCACCAAAACATAAAAAAAGATGTAAATGAGGTATCTCTGTAATTGTACTAACCCGAAGAATAAAACTACTTTATCAATTTTACCACACTCGGAACGGTATAAACGCCCCCCCCCCCCCAGAAGAAATGCATGAATTGCTGGTTTTTGTTCATTCTAACCTCCCAAAAATCGTAATAAAAAGCGATCAAAAAATGTCATGTGCCCAAAAATGGTACCAATAAAAACGTCAACTTGTCCCGCAAAAAATAAGACCTCACATGACTCTGTAGGCCAAAATATGCAAAAATTATAGCTCTCAAAATGTGGTGATGGAAAAACTATTTTTTTGCAATAAAAAGGGTCTTTTAGCGTGTGACAGCTGCCAAACATAAAAACCCGTTATGAATAGTAAATCAATCCCCCCTTTATCACCACCTTAGTTAGGGAAAAATAATAAAATTAAAAATGTATTTATTTCCATTTTTCTCATTAGAGTTAGGGTTGGGGCTAAAGTTAGGGTTGGGATTAAGGGTGTGTTAGGGTTAGGTTTGTGGTTAGGGGTGGGACTAGGGTTAGGGGTGTGTTGGGGTTAGGATTGGAGTTAGAATTGGGGGGTTTCCACTGTTTAGGCACATGAGGGAATCTCCAAATGTGACATGGCGTCTGATCTCAATTCCAGCCAATTCTGCGTTGAAAAAATCAAACGGTGCTTCTTCCCTTCTGAGCTCTACCATGCGCCCAAACAGTAGTTTACCCCCACATATGGGGTATCAGCGTACTCAGATGACGAATTGGACAACAACTTTTGTGCTCCAATTTCTCCTGTTACCCTTGGGAAAATAAAAAATTGGTGACTAAAAGATAATTTTTGTGAGAAAAAAATAGGATTTTTTTATTTTCATGCCGGGGCATTATAAACTTGTGTGAAGAACTTGGGGGTTCAAAGTGCTCACCACAGATCTAGATAGGTTCCTTAGGGGGTCGTTTCCAAAATGGGGTAACTTGTGGGGGATTTCCACTGTTTAGGCACATCTGGGGTTCTGCAAACGGAACATGACACCCATCAATGTCTGCATTCCAAAACGTCCTTACTTCCTTTCCAAGCCCTACAGTGCGCCCAAACAGTCCCCCTTCCACATATGGGGTATCAGCGTACTCAGGACAAATTGGACAACTTTTTGGGTACAATTTCCTTGGGAAAAATCAAAAATTGGGGACTAAAAAAATCATATTTGTGGAATTTTTTTTTTCACACCCAGGCATTATAAACTTTAGTGAAACACTTGGGGGTTCAAAGTGCTCACAACAGATCTAGATAATTTCTTTAGGCGGTCTAGTTTCCAAAATGGTGTCACTTGTGGGGGATTTCCACTGTTTAGGCACATCAGGCGCTCTTCAAACGCAACATGGCGTCCATTCTCAATTCTAGCCAATTTTGGTTTGAAAAAGTCAAATGGCATTCCTTCCCTTCCGAGCTCTGCCGTGCACCCAAACTGTGGTTTTCCCCCACACATGGGGTATCGGCGTACTCAGGAGAAATTGCACAACAACTTTATCTGTCCATTTTCTCCTTTTACCCTTGTGAAAATAAAAAAATGCTTATAAAAGATAATTTTTGTGACTAAAAAGTTAAATGTTCATTTTTTCCTTCCACGTTGCTTCAGCTCCTGTGAAGCAGCTGAAGGGTTAATAAACTTCTTGAATGTGGTTTTGAGTACCTTGAGGGGTGCAGTTTTAAGAATGGTGTCACGTTTGGGTATTTTCTGCCATATAGATCCCTCAAAGTGACTTCAAATGTGAGTTGGTCCATAAAAAAAATGACTTTGTAAATTTTGTTGTAAAAATGAGAAATCGCTGGTCAACTTTTAATCCTTATAACTTCCTAAGAAAAAAAAAATTTGGTTCCAAAATTGTGCTGATGTTAAGTAGACATGTGGGAAATGTTATTTATTTTGTGTGACATATTTCTCTGTTTTAAGGGAATAAAAATTCAAAAAGTTGAAAATTACAAAATTTTCTAAATTTTTGCCATATTTCCATTTGTTTCAAAAATAAACGCAAGTTATAGCGAATAAGTTTTACCACTAACGTGAAGTACAATAGGTCACGAGAAAACATTCTCAGAAACGCGAAGATCCGTTGAAGTGTTCCAGAGTTATAACCTCATAAAGAGAGTGTGGTCAGAATTGTAAAAATTGGCCCAGTCATTAACGTGCAAACCACCCTCGGGGTAAAGGGGTTAAGGGCATAAAAATTGAAAGTTTGAAAATTGATACATTTTTGCAAAATTTCAGTTTTTTACACAAATAAAAGGTCACATCAAAATTTTTTTTACCACTAACATAGTGCAACATGTCACGAAAATAGTCTCAGAATCAGCGGGATCCGTTGAAGTCTTCCAGAGTTATCACCTCATAAAACGACAGTGGTCAGAATTGTAAAAATTGGCCTGATCATTAACGTGCTAACCACCTTCCGAGGTAAAGGGGTTATCTTGTTAAACGGGTTACAATAACAATAATACTGACCAGGGGTGCCCAATCATTTACAAGCCACTGTATTTTGCATGTCTAATTGAGCCATATGATGTAAATTTAAGCTTACCTGTATATATTCAGCACACCGACTACAGAGTTCAAGCTTGAGAAAGGGGAACAAACAAGAAAAGTTGCACCTGTGATCTCCATGAGACAAAGTCAAAATCAGTTACTTATTCTGATTCAATTACTTAGACCATCAGTGGGTGTGGCTGCAGAGAATCCCACAATATTGGATGTTTTCAAGGCTATTACTGACTGTCACACAGTGCTCAATTAACCTTTTTACTTGCTACAGAGGACAAAAAGGGTTGAGAGGCTGGTATCTGATTTTAAAGATTTGAAAACCTTCATTGCTAAACTGCTTAATTATTGTGACCGTGATAAGATTTTGGAGCTGAATAGGATCCAAAGATCACTAAAGGTTGAAGGACAGGATGTATGAATATTTCCCGACTTCTACTTGGGAGGCTGAGAGATGGCGACAAAAATTAACAGAGGCCAAGAGAGTGCTGAGATCCAAGCCACTCAATTATGCCATGTTATAGCCTGCAAAATTAAATGTTATTAATGATATCAGATGCCACTTCAAAAGAGACCAAAAGATGTCATTAATTAGCTGGAATATCAATGAATCCAGTATTACCCATGAAGATAAGATCTATGAGACATTTTCTTCTTTATCTTGTACAGCTGACCCTTGCCAGAGCATCTTCCTACAGCTGAGAAACAGTAGGCTGTATGAGCTTAAAAGATTAAAAGTGTGTACCGGTTTCTCTATTTTAATATTGTATTTGGGTTTTGCAGTACAGGCCACATGAAAGTGTGGGTATTACTTTCCCCTAGTTACTGTTCACGGGAAGGTAGATTTCTCCTTCTATTTTCCCCTGTTTTCCTTTAACATGCTATTACGGTGTAGAGACACAGCCTGTTGGTGTGTTCGGTGGTGGATGGTTGTGAATGGGATGTTTTTGCCATGCAGATTTTTTGACCTTTATTCATTTTTTTTTCTCTTTTTGTGTGTTGCAACCGATATTTACTTATGTGTAATTGCCCTTGAATCTTCATCTCCTTTGTAGACCTAAATTCAAAATTATCTCCTGGAATCTGAGAGGCATTTTCTAAAGCTCTACTCTCTTAAGCTTATTCTCTTGAAAAAAAATACATCTATAAGTGTCTAAACTATTGGTTATCAAAAGAGCTTTTGAGGGCTCAACCTACCATGCCACCTACTCTAGTCATGCTAGAGGGTTCAACATTTTGGTCACCAAAACTACTGAGTACACTTTGTTTATAGCAGATCCAGATCAATCCTGGTGGTCAGTTTATCATTCTTCATAGTTTTCTGTACAACCAGCTACTGACTATATATTGTCAACCTATTTTACCTCCCCTTGCTACTTTGCATGCTATCATTCCCCGAGTAGTCAATACGGATCCAGCACTTTACTTAAGGTACTGCCACACTAAGCGATCTCGCTAGCGATCACGATAACGACGCAAGCTAACGAGATCGTTGGTGTGATCGTTTTAAGGTCGCTAGTAGCTGCCAAACTGGATGATCTCATTAACGACGCATCAGCGATCTGTATAACGACTTCGGCAGTCGTTGGGACGTGCCACACAGCATGTATTGTTAATCCCTTCAAGACCCAGCCTATTTTGACCTTAAAGACCTTGCCATTTTTTGCAATTCTGACCAGTGTCCCTTTATGAGGTAATAACTCAGGAACGCTTCAACGGATCCTAGCGATTCTGAGATTGTTTTTTCGTGACATATTGGGCTTCATGTTAGTGGTAAATTTAGGTTGATAATTTTTGCGTTTATTTGTGAAAAAAATGGAAATTTGGCGAAAATTTTGAAAATTTCGCAATTTTCAAATTTTGAATTTTTATTCTGTTAAACCATAGAGTTATGTGACACAAAATACTTAATAAATAACATTTCCCACATGTCTACTTTACATCAGCACAATTTTGGGAACAACATTTTTTTTTGTTAGGAAGTTATAAGGGTTAAAAGTTGACCAGCGATTTCTCATTTTTACAGCAAAATTTACAAAACCATTTTTTTTAGGGACCACCTCACATTTGAAGTCACTTTGAGGGGTCTATATGGCAGAAAATACCCAAAAGTGACACCTTTATAAAAACTGCACCCCTCAAGCTACTCAAAACTACATTCAAGAAGATTATTAACCCTTCAGGTGCTTCACAGGAACTAAAGCAACGTGGAAGGAAAAAATGGACATTTTAATTTTTCCAACAAAAATTTTCTTTTAGCATCATTTTTTTCATTTTTACATGGGCAACAGGATAAATTGGATCCTAAAATTTGTTGAGCAATTTCTCCTGAGTACACAGATACCTCATATGTGGTCATAAACCACTGTATGGGCGCACGGCAAGGCTCAGAAGGGAAGGAGCACCATTTGACTTTTTGAATGGAAAATATGCTGGAATATTTAGCGGTTGCCATGTTGCATTTGGAGAGTCCCTGTGTGCCTAAACATTGGAGCTCCCCCACAAGTGACCCCATTTTGGAAACTAGACACCGTAAGGAACTTATCTAGATGCTTAGTGATCACTTTGAACCCCCAGATGCTTCACAAATTGATCTGTAAAAAAAAGAAAGTACTTTTTTTTCACAAAAATTTTCTTTTAGCCTCAGTTTTTTCATTTTCACATGGGCAACAGTATAAATTGGATCCTAAAATTTGTTGGGCAATTTCCCCTGAGTACACAGATACCTCATATGTGGTCATAAACCATTGTTTGGGTGCACGGCAGAGCTCAGAAGGGAAGGAGCGCCATTTGACTTTTTGAATGGAAAATATGCTGGAATATTTAGCGGTTGCCATGTCGCATTTGGAGAGTCCCTGTGTGCCTAAACATTGGAGCTCCCCACAAGTGACCCCATTTTGGAAACTAGACCCCCTAAGGAACTTATCTAGATGCATAGTGAGCACTTTGAACCCCCAGGTGCTTCACAAATTGATCCTTAAAAAAAAGAAAGTACTTTTTTTTTCACAAAAAATTTCTTTTAGCCTCAGTTTTTTTCATTTTCACATGGGCAACAGTATAAATTGGATCCTAAAATTTGTTGGGCAATTTCTCCTGAGTACACAGATACCTCATATGTGGTCATAAACCACTGTATGGGCGCACGGCAGGGCTCAGAAGGGAAGGAGCGCCATTTGACTTTTTGAATGGAAAATATGCTGGAATATTTAGCGGTTGCCATGTCGCATTTGGAGAGTCCCTGTGTGCCTAAACATTGGAGCTCCCCCACAAGCGAACCCATTTTGGAAACTAGACCCCCTAAGGAACTTATCTAGATGCATAGTGAGCACTTTGAACCCCCAGGTGCTTCACAGAAGTTTATAACGCAGAGCCGTGAAAATAAAAAATCATTTTTTTTCTCAAAAAATGATTTTTTAGCCCACTATTTTTTATTTTCACAATGGTTACAGGAGAAATTGGACCCCAAAAGTTGTTGTCCAGTTTTTCCTGAGTACTCTAGTACCCCATATGTGGGGGGGAACCACTGTTTGGGCACACGTCAGGGCTCGGAAGGGATGTAGTGACGCTTTGAAATGCCGACTTGATGGAATGGTCTGCGGGCATCTTGTTACGTTTGCAGAGCCCATGATGTGCCTAAACAGTAGAAACCCCCCCCAAGTGACCCTATTTTGGAAACTAGACCCCACAAAGAAGTTATCTAGATGTGTGGTGAGCACTTTGAACCCCCAAGGGCTACACAGAAGTTTATAACGCCCGGGCATGAAAATAAAAAAATCATATTTTTTCCACAATCAGGATCTTTTAGTCCCCAATTTTTTTATTTTCCCAAGGGTAACATGAGAAATTAGACACCAAAAGTTGTTGTCCAATTTGTCTTGAGTACGCTGATACCCCATATGTGGGAGAAAACTACTGTATGGGTACACGTCGGGGCTCGGATGGGAAGTAGTGACGTTTTGAAATGCCCACTTGATGGAATGGTCTTCGGGCGTCATGTTACGTTTGCAGAGTCCCTGATGTGCCTAAACAGTAGAAACTCCCCACAAGTGACCCCATTTTGGAAACTAGATCCCCTAAGGAACTCCTATAGATGTGTGATAAGCACTTTGAATCTCCAAGTCCTTCACAGAAGTTTATAACGCAGAGCCGTGAAAATATAAAATCATTTTTTTTCCACAAAAATAATTTTTTAGTCCCCAATTTTTTTTCCCAATGTTAACAGGAGAAATTAGAACCCCCAAAGTTGTTGTGCAATTTTTCCCGAGTACGCTGATACCCCATATGTGGGGATAAACCACTGTTGGGCATACGTCGGGGCTTGGAATAAAGGGAGCACTGTTTGACTTTTTGAACGCAAAATTTGCAGGAATCAATGGTGGCGCCATGTCGCGTATGGAGACCCCCTGATGTGCCTAAATAGTGGAAATCCCTCAATTCTAACTCCAACCCTAACCCCAACACACCCCTAACCCCAACCCTAACCCCTACACACACCTAACCCTAATACAAACCCTAACAATAACCCTAACCCCAACACACCCCTAACCCTAATCCCAACTCTAACCATAAACCTAACCACAAGCCTAACCCTAATTCCAACCCTAACCCAAATTCCAGCCCTAACCCTAATTCTAACCTTAACCCTAATGCTAACCCTAACCCTAAGGCTGGGTTCATATTGCGTTTTACCAGCCCGTTCAACACGTAGTGTTGACCGGCTGGTAACGGTATAGCATAACGCGATCGCGTTATGCTATACCCGCTAGCGCAGATGAATCAGCAGATGATTCATATGTGCTAGCGGTGACGGAGCCCAGACGCTGCAGCCCGTGTCCGAGGCTCCTTCACTGAATGACGGCACGTCGCGAGGATCCCCAGCAATATCCGCCGCGGATCCGCAGCAAAATCAGCCGCGGATCAGCAGCAATATCCGCCGCGGATCAGCAGCAATATCCGCCGCGGACCAGCAGCAATATTCGCCGCGGATCCGCAGCAGAATCAGCCGCGGATCAGCAGCAAAATCCGCCGCGGATCAGCAGCAACATCCGCCGCGGATCAGCAGCAAAATCCGTCGCGGATCACCAGCAATATCCGCCGCGGATCCGCAGCAAAATCCGCCGCGGATCAGCAGCAAAATCCGCCGCGGATCAGCAGCAAAATCCGCCGCGGATCAGCAGCAATATCCTCTGCGGATCAGCAGCAAAATCCGCCGCGGATCAGCAGCAAAATCCGCCGCGGACCCGCAGCAAAATCCGCCGCGGACCCGCAGCAAAATCCGCCGCGGACCAGCAGCAAAATCCGCCGCGGACCCGCAGCAATATCCGCCGCGGATCCGCAGCAATATCCGCCGCGGATCCGCAGCAAAATCAGCTGCGGATCAGCAGCAAAATCCGCTAGGAAAAAAAAAAAATTCTTTATTTTTTTATTTGTCCCTACCTATGATAAAGGGGGGTGTTCATTTACTTTTTTTTATTTTGATCACTGTGACAGTTTATCACAGTGATCAAAATAAATTTTTGAACACTGGGGGGCGCACTGCGCATGCGCCGGCCGGCGGGCGCACTGTGCATGCGCCCGCCATTTTCCAAGATGGCGGCGCCCATGAAGAAGCCCGGGCGGACGCCGGGACCGATCCAGGGACAGCGGTGGATCGGGAGAGGTGAGTAGGGGGGTCGGAAGGTTAGGGGGGGGGATAGGAAGGTGGGGGCAGCGGAGGCCAGGACGAGGGGAGCTGTTAGTGGCGGCGGTGACCGACCGCTGCCATCTTTCGGTGGCGGCGGCCGATCGCCGCCGTGAGTACGTGTGGGGGGGTCAGTGCTCGGTGTCCAGCCATGGCAGATGCTATTGCAGCATCGGCCATGGCTGGATTGTAATATTTCACCAATTAAATTGGTGAAATATTACACATTGCTCTGATTGGCTGTTTCACTTTTAACAGCCAATCAGAGCGATCGTGGCCACGGGGGGGTTAAGAAAACCCCCCTGTGGTGAAGCACAAAGGGTCCTGTAACTGCGGGTCGGGTGACCTTTGAGTGACCCCGGTCTCCCGGCCCGCAGGGACGAGATCCTTTCATGACGCAGGGTATGCGTCATAGGTCGGAATGGCACCGACTTTCATGACGCATACGCTGTGTCAAAGGTCGGGAAGGGGTTAAAGATCACGACCTCGATAGGCGTGATTGAGCGCAACCTTTTCCATGCCCCTCAGCACAGATTGGTGGTCACTATTTATGTCATGACTGTTTATCACAGCTCTCTCACTTTGGTATTGGATGACCGCGTCATAAAAGACGACGTATCAGCGCTCCTTTCCATTGCTCTTGAGCAGAAGCGGTTCTTTCAAATCTTTTGCATCGTTCCAGTGCGTCCTGCTAGCCTTTGCAGCTACTGCGATCCAGTTTGTGCCACTATTGCGTTTGCTGCAATCCAGTCTGCGCCATTATTTTTTTTATAATTTTTCTTCTGCGATCCAGTCTGTGACTCTTGCATTTGCTGCGATCCAGGCTGCGCCGTTATATTTTTTGCGATCCAGTTTGTGGCGCTATTGCGTTTCCCTTCTTTTTTTTTCCAGGATCACAAGTCTTGTAAGGTAGGTATTTTTTTTTGTCACATTTAATTTTAAATTTTTTTTAAATTTTACAGATCCATTTTTAGATCCTAGCTGTTGCTAACCATTGTCGTCCATCAATGTTTTTTGTTTTTTTTTGCCATTGTTTTTTGTTTGCCATTGTTTTGTTCAGGCACGCCCACCACCACCATTTTATGATCCCTGCTGTTTTTACCGTAGTTGTCCATCTATGACTTATTTTGGTCTGCCATTGTTTTCTCCTGCTGCGCCCACCACCATTTTATGATCCCTGCTGTTTTTACCGTAGTTGTCCATCTATGACTTTTATTTTGGTCTGCCATTGTTTTCTCCTGCTGCGCCCACCACCACCATTTTATGATCCCTGCTGTTTTTACTGTAGTTGTCCATCTATGATTTTTAGTTTGGTCTGCCATTGTTTTCTCCTGCTGCGCCCACAACCACCATTTTATGATCCCTGCTGTGTGCTATGTTGTAGGCTATGTAAGCATTTTATTTAATCATAGTGCCGTTCTCACATAATCCTTTTTTTATTACAGATGGCCGATAAGCATGAATTTCTGTGGGAATTCATCGAGATGTACCGCTCGATGCCTTGCCTGTGGAAAATAAAGTCGGCTGATTACTACAACAGGCTTAAAAAGAAGGACGCGTACCAAAAACTGGTGGAGCTGTGCAAGAACTGTAAACCCGATGAACCAGCGGATGAGTCATCGGTGAAAAAAACACATTCAGGCCCTCCGCACTGTTTACAAAAAGAGTTAAATAAAGTACTAAATTCAACCAAATCTGGAGCCGGGGCCGAAGATGTGTATGTCCCCAAATTGTGGTACTTTGAGCTGTTCTCTTTCACAAGGGACCAAGAAGTACCCAGACAAGCGACATCCATGTTGGATCTAGATCCAGTGATCCAGCCGGACTCCCCTGTCGTACATGTAAGTACCTTTGTATTAAAACACATTTTAATGTGAAATGTAGATAAAATGGCTGAATTTATCCCTTCATGTACTGATAATTTATCTCAACGGTTGAGGCCTATCCATTTACAAGTGTCGTTTTCACATTTTTGCTGTATATGGGTGTTATAGTGTGAAGATAAATTTCTTTTTCTTTACAAGTGTCGTTTTCACATTTTTGCTGTATGTGGGTGTTATAGTGTGAAGATAAATTTGTTTTTCTGTGTGATTTAACATTTGGTTTTTGTTCATGCAGGACACAGAAGAGGCTGTCTCCACACCTCCGACTGAAGAAGACAGCATGGCGTTGGTCCAAGACGACGAA
Source organism: Oophaga sylvatica (assembly GCA_033576555.1). NCBI lineage: Eukaryota > Metazoa > Chordata > Amphibia > Anura > Dendrobatidae > Oophaga > Oophaga sylvatica. Next base: position 117,724 of record JARQOD010000025.1, read on the forward strand.
GCAGTTGAGCCACTATCCTCATCTGTGCGGAGCCGGCTTACATTTTCAGGAAGGAAAAGGAAGGCTCCCACCTCGGCTACTCCAGAATTGGTTGAAATTGCCAAAAAAGTGCTTACGGCGGAAAAAGACCAAACAAAAATAACTGGCTTTTCTTACTTCGCTAATGAGAAGCTACCTACACTGGATCCTATACAGCGGATTCATGCAGAGAGACTCATGTTTGAGGTACTGACTCAAGCGTCATTAGGAAACCTGGATAACAATTATGTCGTCATGCCAAGACCGCAGTACCCGGGCTACTCATGGTCGCACAATCCTGTGCCGAACCCAATTGGGATAAATCCACCAAACCAAAACGTTGGTGCTCCCCCTTATTTTTATACACCGCCTAGTCAATGTGGTAATGGCAATGATCCATCTTACCAGCAGTTGTAGTTTTTAACATTTTTTACAAAAGTTTTTTGCTGTCTATATTTTTTTAACATTGTTACCTTTTTAATAAAAATCTTATTTATCTAATGCAGTGATTTTCAACCAGTGTTCCGCGGCACACTAGTGTGCCGCGACACATGGTCGGGTGTGCCGTGGGAAAAAAAATCTATATTATTAACTATATGTATAATATGACTGTTTTAGTGTCATTTTGTTCTATTTTGGTTGGTGGTGTGCCCCAGGATTTTCTAAGTATAAAAAGTGTGCCGCGGCTCAAAAAAGGTTGAAAATCACTAATCTAATGAATTGTGTTCTTTTATTCTTATGTGATGTCAACAATTTTGATGTCAACTATTAAAATGTTGTATTTTTATTCCATCTACTTGTATCTACTTGTCACACACGGGGTCATGGGAATACCAGCTGTCATAGGAGTTCCAGCATTGATAAAAAATGTAATGAAAAAAAATTCAAAAATTAACAACATTTCTTTTAAAGGCCCCTGGTCACACTAGCGCTAGAACCTTATACTAAAAAATAATACAGCACAGCTGCGTAGATAAACTTAAAATATATCATATATATTTGTAATTAATATATATTTTTTTCATATATATTTTTCTTAAAATATATAGTTTTTTTGGGTAACAAAATTAAACAATAACAATACAATAAAACAAAATATTAAGACTGCACCCCCGTTTGGAGGACAGCCAACAATTTAAAAAAATAAAAAATACAAATGATAATAAAAAAAAAAATTACTGAGGGCCCCGGAGTCCAGCCACAACCCTCTCCAGCATCACCCCGTGGTCATGCAGTGCAGCCATGGCGCTGTTCATTGCTGTCACTGCGGTTTGCATTTTCGCCATCAGCCGGCGGTGGGACACCAACAGGTCCTGGGCAGTGGGGATTTCCGTGGAGGTAATGGTAACAATTAATAGTGAATTCTGTTGCAACATCAACATGTACATGTTATGTTTGTTAACACTTACGGTTTTCCTCAGAGGACCCGCTTACTGCCCACCCAGAACCTGTTGCTCCGCCGGCTAGGGAAACACAGAAAAAAAATATATATCACAACAGCCATTACACATAAGACCTTACAAAGTTCTCAAACTTGTCTGAAGGTTACATAATGTGCATAAATTACCTGAAGGCGAGCCTGCATCCATGTCACGGGGTGACACTGGAGAGAAGCCATAACCCTGTAAAGGGCTCGAAGACCCCAAATCAGGAGGGGGGTTGCTGCAGGGGAAGGGGTTGACAGGTACGGAGATGATGGAGGTGGAGGGATAGCTGGGGACGGTGATGGAGGTGGAGGGGTAGCTGGGGACGCTGGAGCTGGTGAAGGTGGTGCTGTAAATAAAATATACAATTCAGTCAAATAATCCTTCTACTAACCCCGTCACTGCCAGTACTTTCATCAATGCCTGTAAACCCCCTCACGACTGATACTCCCATCACTACTGGTACTCCCGTTACTGCGAGTACTTCCAACAATGCCTGTAAACCCCCTCACTACTGATACTCCCATAATGGTACTCCCGTTACTGCGAGTACTTCCATCAATGCCTGTAAACCCCCTCACTACTTATACTCCCATCACTGCGGTGCATTGATATAGGTAGATAACCCACAAAACATAACCTCTTCAGATACCCTCATCAATACTCACTCAGAGGCCTGCGTAACTGGGCACGGATGCTGGCGACCCTCTCGCTTGAGCGGTATCGGAGGTCCGCCAGCTTTTTGCGGATCTGGGTGGTGGTCCGCTGCACTCCAAAGCGCCTCGCCAGGCCCCCCTGGATTTTCCGCAGGCATACCTTTTTGTGGCGCATAGGATGCGCCACAGGTAGCCTGCAGTTATAGTCCCACAGGTCCGTTTTTTTAACTAAAAAAATGGACCTCATCCTCTGTCCACTTTGTGCCTCGCTGTCTCACCGCCATTTTAAACAACAACGCATTGGGGGACGCCAGCGCCATGACGTCACAGCATGCGTACGTACGTGCGGCCGCACTCGCGACGCAAATCGCTATTGCGATCGCAAAGTGACCGCAGCAGCCATGCGCCCCAGCCACGCACAGATATGAGACGCAGTTGCGATCGCAAGATAATGGTTCCAAGCTAGGCGATCGCAATGGCATCTCATATCTGTGCATGGCTGGGGCACCATGTGAGAATCGTCACCTTGCGATCACAGTGGTGTCTCATATCTGTGCATAGATGGGCCACCATGTGAGAATCGTCACCTTGCGATCACAGTGGCGTCGCATATCTGTGCATAGATGGGGCACCATGTGAGAATCGTCACCTTGTGATCACAGTGGCGTCGCATATCTGTGCATAGATGGGGCACCATGTGAGAATCGTCACCTTGCGATCGCAGTGGCGTCTTGCGTCGGATTTGAGAACGCAAGTGTGACACAAAGGATTCCCTGGTGAATGTTGACCTTTACCTCCCAATTTTTTTTTTTTATTTTTGTCACAATTTTTTATCTCTCATATATGACTAAAAATATATATTATATATTTAAACTTTATATACGCAGCTGTGGTGTATTATTTGTTATTTTTAATTATAAGGTTTGAACGCTAGTGTGACCATGGGCCATTAAAATAATTGTAAATTTTTGAAATTTTTTCTTTTTATTTTTTTAACAATGAACTCCTATGACTGCTGGTACTCCCATGACCCCGTGTGTGACAAGTAGATACAATGTAAAAAAAAAATATAGACAACAAAAAACATTAGTAAAGATTTTAAAAACTACAGCTGCTGGTAACATGTCTCGTTGCCATCCCCATTACTCCCCTCCCCACATCTCATCCATCATTAGCCCTTCTCCCATATTGGTAAAATAATTGAAAAATAACACAAATGCATTTTTAAAATAAAAAATTTTTATTGTAAAAATATAGTTAAAAAAAGACAAAAGTAAAACATTCTCAAAATCAAACTATATCTGATGCTGCCAACTCACTGCACCAGGCCCATTAAAGTATTGGCAGTACTTCGCATCGTCCTTGTTCCTGCCTTGATTGACAGGTTGAAGACCTGCAATAGCGGGATCATTGTCACGCCATTCTCCAAGCACCACGTCACCATTGCTGTCTGAGTCCATGAAGCCTGGCGGACTATAAGTACCAGCATCGCGTTTTCTTAGAAAATTGTGCAGCACACAACAGGCCAACACCACAGAGTCTCGATTCCAGCTTCATGTTGATAGGTGTGTGAAAAACCCTGAAGCGGTTGGCCATTATGCTGAAGGCATCCTCCACAACGCGCCGTGCCCTAGACAGTATGTAATTAAAAATCCGCCTTTCCCCTGTCAAAGTCTTTTGTGGGTACGGTTTCACAAGATGCTCATGAAAGGGGAAGGCTTCATCGCCCACAAACACAAAGTTTAGGTTGGCAGTGGTGTTTATGTTGGTTGGCAAGATAAGTTTATTATTAAACAACCGTTCACCAAAACTTGTGTGCTCCAAAACGCCACCGTCAGAAACCCTTCCATTAATGCCAAAATCAACATTTATAAATTCATAATTGGCATTAACAAGGGCCATGAGGATCATGCTGAAGTAGCCCTTGTAATTATGAAAAAAGGATCCGCTGTTGGCTGGTTGCGTGATCCGCACATGTTTGCCATCCAAGGCACCACCACAGTTTGGGAACTGCCAAATCCTTTCAAAATCAGAGGCAATAATTTGCCATTTCGCCACTGATTTGGGAAAAGGCATGTAGCTCCGTAAACTGCGGACGATGGCGTTGCATGTCTCCGGAATTAGTATGCCAAGCAGCGATCGAGAAACTGCAGCAGAAAATTGAACGTCCGGTTGCCAGAAATCGCAACGTTACTGCCAAACGTTCCTCTGCTGAAACAGCTGCACGCATCCGTGTATCCTGCCGTTCAATGAGTGGCCTCACAGCTTCCAGTAGGAGCTTGAATGAATCCTCCGACATCCGTAGATAATTCCGGAAATCCTGCGGATTCTTCTGCAACTCCCTCACTAGATGCATGTGGGTGAATTTGGACCTCTGCTCCAGCCATTCTCTGGTCCACATGCGACGCTTTCGTTTGAAGCGCCTCTCTTCCACCCGTGCCTCTTCTTGTCGATCTGCCTCCATTGATAATGCAACTGCCACAATCACACGCTCCGCGGTGGACAGGTTCATTATGTGCAACCTGTACGGTAAAGAAGAGAAAAGTTAATTACTATTACTAATGTGTTTAAAAAAAATGAAATAAATAATAAAATAAAAAAATAAAAAAGTGTTTATTGTTAACTTTTCAGTTAACATTTAAAAAACAGTTTACAAAAGCCTAAAATGGTGGGGGGTGTAAAATAAATAAAGCAGACAAAAATAAAAGGTCAAAAAAACGCATCACACAACATCACAAACAATATGTACCTTGAATCCAAATAGCCAGAAGATCCAAATCCAAATGGCAAAGATGAAGCGCTCTAGCGACTCAGACAGGATCGCAAAACCCACACTCCTCGCAACAATGCACAAAGGGACACTGTAGCAACTCAAACTGGATCGCAAAACTCCTGTAGCGACTCAAACAGGATCTCAAAACTCCGACACACGATACTATCCTCGCAAGAATGCACAAAGCACCGTTGGAGTCACCACAAAGCGCTCTGAAAACAATGGATGGGGGCGCAGTTTTTATTGCTGAGGTGATGTTGTGGTCACCAATCGGAGCTGAAAGGGCGTTACTAAAGAAATCCCAGTCCCGCCTGCGCCGCTGACTAATGCGTCGTCAACGAGGTCGCACATCGTTCACAAAAGGTGCCAAACACAGCCATTCAGGCTCACCAGCGGGACACCAACGATCAAAATACGGTCCAAACCGTTCGTGCACAACCAACGACATCACAGCAGGGGCCACATCGCTGCTACATGCCACACACAGCGTCGTCGCTAACGAGATCGCTAAATAGTGATGTAGTAGCGATCTCGTTAGCGATCTCGCTTATTGTGGCATACCCTTTAGTGTTGGGGATTTTAGACTAACTACAAATGTGGTTAACAAACATCTTAAGCATACTAATCCTATTCCTTGCACTTGTCTTACCAGGACTTTTCTCACCTGCTTCAGGTGTGGAGACTGTGGCATTTGCATGAAGTGGTTTATTCTTATCATTCTTGCTTGTGCAATACATTTACACAGTTTTGTTTTTTGCTTTTGTTGAAAGCCTTCCCCTGGTCAATGATACAGTAACTTACCTCCCTATGGGGTTATCAAATCATTCCTAGCTGCAGTTGGTTGTAGACCTTGGTACATGCAACTGGAGGCTCCCTTGGAGACTTAAGGGTATGCCACACTAAAGCCCGGGTCTCACATAGCGATACACCAGCGATCCCGACAACGATCAGGATCGCTGGTGTATCGCCACATTATCGCTGCTGAGCTGCCAAACAGGCAGCTCAGGCAGCGATCAGTACAGCGACACTGCGGGTAACATCGCTTAGTTACCCGCAGTGTACGTTGGATACCAGCGCCCTGATGCAGGAAGCTGGTAACCAAGGTACACATCGGGTTTCCAGGCGCTGCGCGGTGCCTGGAAACCAGCTGTGTACCTTGGTTACCAGCTCCCTGCATCAAGGCGCTGGTATCCAAGGTACACAGCGGGTTTCTAGGCACAGCCCCGCGCCTGGAAACCCGCTGTGTACCTTGGTTACCAGCAGATCGCTGGTCTCCCGCTGTCACACGCAGCGTTGCGTGCCTGTCAGCGGGAGACCAGCGATCAAAAAAATGTCCAGGACATTCAGCGACGCTCAGCGATACCCAGCAGGGGGGCTGATCGTCGCTGAATGTCACACACAGCGATATCGCAGGTGAGCTCGCTGCTGCGTCACAAAACTAGTGACTCAGCAGCGATCTCGCTAGCGAGATCGCTGTTTGAGACGGGGGCTTAAGCGAGATCGCTACTGCATCACCATTTATGACGCAGTAGCGATCTCGTTAGCGACTTAACTGTGTGTGACATGTAGCAGCGATGTGGCCCCTGCTGAGATGTTGCTGATCGCTTATGAACGTTCTGAGCCGTTTTTTGGTCGTTGGTGTCCCGCTGGTGAGCCTGAATCGCTGATTGTGACACCCTTTATGAACGACTTCATCAGCGTTGCAGGTGGGACTACATTTTCCCAACGACCGCAGAGGTCGTTATACAGATCGCTGATGAGTTGTGTTTGGAATCACAGATCGCTGATGAGTTGTGTTTGGAATCTAACTAACGATCACATAGCGATCGCACTAGCGATCTCGCCAGGTTAAGTCGTTGTCGTGATCGCTGGTGTGATCGCTAAGTGTGGCAGTGCCTTAAGTCCTCTTTGTTTAGATGAGAATGAGGCAGAGGACTAAACTCAAAAGGAAGCAGAAATATACATGGAGGTTAATACCAACTCAGCATCCGAATCAGTTCTCTGGGAGCCTTATAATGCCTTTCACAGTAGATCGTATTCTTCTATCACTGAATGTAGCAGGGCATGGTAGAAGTCCAGAGACTGAGTAGTGGCCCAACCTACCCCAGATAACTACTCCCAATTTATGCAGCTACAAAGGGAATAGAAACTATTACCTATTACCAGTTAAATACACACAAAAAATGCAAAACTGACCATCTATTGGCTAACTTGGCAAGAGACAATGACACTTTTGCTATCAGTGACTTAAATGAGGCTATGATTAAAAAACCTTTTGGGGTCAATTCAATGTTTGCAGAATACTTACTTCCAATCCATATTCAGCTCAAAACTGTCCAGATCAGATTATGAATTCACGACTTACTTAGATGCGGTTTCCTTCCAAACCATATACCCTGAAAGTTTAGCTGTATTGCAAGAAAATTTCCCTGAGGTGATTGTTGAGGCTATTAAGTATTTCAATAGCAGGAAGTCCCTAGGTATTCATGGCGTTCTAATGGAGTGGTATAAAAAGTAGGTGGGCTTTCTGCCCCAAAAATTACTTATGACCTCCTTCAACACGTCCTGATGATTCCAGTAATGGAAAAAAAGGAAAGTCGAGATTCGTGGTCCATGTCAGTGTCAGTATGCTATCCGTGTGGCCCTCATTCCTCTTGGTATCTGTTTTGATCTATGTGTTTATTGTTATGCTGTAATGTCTATTGTCTGTGCAAGTCCCCTCTATAATGTAAAGTGCTGCGGAATATGTTGGCGCTATAGAAATAAAATTATTTATTACATATGTGACATCCGTTTATGCCTGTGCTGTATGTATCTGTGTGCCGTCAATGTGACACGTGTGGAATGAAATGCAGTATAGAAATTAATGAGTATATTAAAGATGCTCAAAGATAGTGATGAGGAACATGTTAGATAAAAATGTCAGTGCGTTATGTACCGTATAACGTATGTGGAGGAAAGTGAAGGAAAATGGGGTGCGCGTCTTTTAGTCTGGATGGGAGTGGAATGCGGTGAATATTCATTTCTCTTACGTAGCGGCACACGTAACAGCCGTCAGGTGCAGGAAGGCTCTGGCTGATACAGCTCACTACTAAACAGTCGAAGGGCAGCTGCCGGAATACTCACTGCTCTCCGCGCATACAATCCCGACGTGCAGAGCAGTGAGTATTCCGGCAGCTGCCCTTCGACTTGCATGCAGCGCATGACTTCCCTGCCATGTGCTGCTTACAAGCTTAAAGCAGCTGCTGGCATCGTAACAAGACACAGAGGGAGCACTGGAAAGGTAAGTGCAATGTTTTATAATAGGACCATGCATAACAGGATGGGGTTGGGGGCCAATCATACCAGGATAGGGATGGGGCCATGCATACTAGGACAAGATGGGGGCCCTGCATACCATGATCAGAATGAGGGCGATCATTCCTGTCAGGATAGTGATGAGGCGGGATTATTCTTACCAGGATAGTGATGAGGAGGCCATGCCTACCAGGCTAGAGATAAGGGAGACATGCATACCAGGCTAGTGATGAGGAGGCATTCATACCAAGGGGATGAGGGCCATGCATACCAGGATAGGGATAAGGGGGCTATGCACACCAGGATAGGGATAAGGGGGGCCATGCATACAAGGGTAGGGATGAGGGGGCCATGTGTATCAGGATGGGGATGAGGGGGACCATATATACCAGGATAGGGGATATTAAGTAGAGAATTTACCACATTTCTTTGCTTCAATTTTTTATTTTTCTCCTCTAAAACTTAGGTGCATCTTATGGTCCAGTGCGTCTTATAGTCCGAAAAATACGGTACTCATTGCATTTTTTCTGTACTTGTATTTATTGTTTAAATGATTTTTAAAATGGCATGCGGTCCCCATTTTTTTTAACCAGCTGACACATGGCCGACAGCTGGTAAAAAAGACAATAGCTATTAAGGTTCCCATGCTATTAATAACTCACAGCTGTTTGCTTAGCCTTTATTGGTTATTAAAAGGTGGACTCCAGAAAAAAATGACGTGGGATTCCCCTAATATTACTAACAACAAGCATTTTGTACGAAAGAAGAATCCCTAGGGTGGGGGATCCTGTCTGCAGAGTGCTTTCTGGCAAAGGTGAAACCTAAAGCACTAATGCCATCATGCTCTGTGAGCTATAAACACCATTTCTAATTGGCTAGAAACACCCCCCAGCATCTGATGTCACTTCCCTCTCAGTGTGTTCTGCCTGTTTTACTCACAACCAGTCATAGCAGGGAACCCCTGAAGGTCCAGCCTGTTAGCATGGCAACGCGCCCCTCCCATGTCCATTAGAGACACAATCCCAAATGGGTGGGCGGTATCCTATGTGTTAGGTGGGACATAAAGAGCGGGCAGAGCTGCCGTTCAGGGGTGGCGATTCTCAGTTGTCAGTATCTACAAGCGGAATAGTGAGCAACACCTAACACATCAGAGGGAGCTTCATAATGCAGGCTATACCGTGGCGGTCATTCAATGTGAGCATGCAGGCCATATAGGTTGGTAGATTCCCCATCATGATCTGTCCCCACCTTTGCCAGACAGCACTCTGCAGACAGGATCCCCCACTATAGGGATTCTTCTTTCATACAAAATACTTAGTCCCAAAAAGATTTAACCTATTCATTTTCATAAACTCCTTGCTCCCCTGTTGAGTCCGTCACAACTGGTGGATGAAATGCATCAGGAGAGTTTTAAGAGACATTCTGCAGGATAGGTCCTCACTTTTGGACTGTCCTTGTAAGGATGGGAGAACTGTATGGGGCATGGCAGGGTAGTTTATGCAATATACCGTATAAACTTGAGTATAACCAGACCTGTGTATAAGCCGAGGCACCTAATTTTGCCACGGAAAACTGGGTAAACGTGACTCGAGTATAAGCCGGGCATGCATTGTCCCCTCATCCCTGTCCTGCTACGTGGCTCCTGTCCTGCTATGTGGCTACCACTGTGCTGCTGTGTGGCTTCCCCCATCCTTCCCTGTGTGGCCCCCCGGTCCGCATGGCTCGGCTCCCACCTTTCCCCGGTCTGCATGGATTGCCTCCCCCGGTCCACATGGCTCAGCTCCCCATGTCCTACTCACCCTCCTGACGCAGTTGCTGGTCTCCATCCCTGCCTCAGTGCCTGCGGCTTCTTCCTGTGCTGAACGGTCACGTGATACCACTCATTAAGGTAATGAATATGCTCTCCATGCCTATGTGAGTGTGTGAGTGTAGACGTGTGCATATTCATTACCTAAATGAGTGGTATCTGTTGTGAATGTGTTAGAAATGAATTCTGAGCAGAAGCTCCCTCTGGTGGTTACAAACAGTACTGAACTATTCAATGAAGATTGTGAAGATTGGCAATCAGGTGTTACAGACTGGTCTTATATAAAGGAGGTTCCCTCCCATCAGGGTTGCCGGTGATCAATTGTTCTTGTCTCAACTTTGGTTCCTGGTTCACTTGGAAGCTTGCTGTGTCTTGCCTGCATCTTCTGCTAACAGATAAGATATTTTCTGCTTTTATTTTTGTGCTTGCTTTTTGCATTTTGTCCTGCACTTCTGTGGAGGTCAGCCAGGTCCCCTCCGGGGGCGTGTGCTCCTCTCAGTTTATCTGAGCCACTGTTATTTGTTCATTTGCCTTTTCCAGTTTTTTCAGTGGCTGCGGCTTAGTTTTGTTACACCAGAGAACTAATTTAGGTGGTAGAGGTCGTGTGATCTCAGGTGTTTTTGCAATTAGTGAGTTGGTATTTTTTAGGGTTTTTTGGATTGCAGTAAGTGTCCTTTCTATCCTTTTCTTTCTAGGAAGATTGGGCCCCAACGTTTGCTCATACTATTTTCTGTCTGTGTCTGTATTTCCTCTTGTCTAACCGCCATTACATGTTTGGGGGCTTCCTATGTTCTTTGGGGATCTGCTCCGGGGCAGATAGTTTTCCTCTTTCTATCTTTAGGTGTAGTTAGCTTCTCAGGCTGTGACGAGGCGTCTAGGACCAATGTAGGTATGCTCCACAGCTGCCTTTAGTTGTGGTGGTTAGTCAGGGTACTGCAATCCAGTAGATTCCAACCTCTCTGGTGTATTGCCTTTTTTGCCTGCTCTCCTCAGCTACCAAATCATAACAGTATCACCGGCCAAACTGAAAATTATATGGTACTCACAGAAGGGAAAGACAGCGTAAAAAAAAAAAAAAGTTGTCATAGATATTTTTTTTTTTCTTTCCCTCTTTTTCTCTGGGTGCTGAGGATTTTTTTTCTCTCAATGGAGTTTGCACAGTTGTCTGGCCGTGTGGATCAGCTTGCCACTGAAGTTCGGAGTATTGCTACCTATCTTGCAGGGTTGCCGGTTGTGGAACCTAGGATCCCCATGCCAGATTTGTTTTTAGGGGATCGAGCTAAATTTCTGAATTTCAAAAATAACTGTAAGTTGTTTTTTGCCTTAAAACCTAAGTCCTCAGGGAACGCAGCACAGCAGGTTTAAATTGTCATCTCTCTCCTGCGCGGCGATCCTCAGGATTGGGCTTTTTCCCTGACACCTGGGGATCCTGTTTTGGGTAATGTTGATGCATTTTTTCTGGCTCTGGGGTTATTGTACGATGAACCTAATGTCACTGATCAAGCTGAAAAAGCCTTGTTGGCATTAAATCAGGGGCTTGAGGATGCTGAGTTGTACTGTCAGAGATTCCGAAGGTGGGCAGTCCTGACCAAATGGAATGATGATGCTTTGGCAGCCCTTTTTCGGAAGGGGCTGTCAGAGAATGTAAAAGATGTTATGGTGGGTTTCCCTGCTCCCTCTGGTCTCAATGATTCTATGTCATTGGCGATTCAAATTGACAGACGTTTGCGTGAGTGTAGAGGTATGCGTGGAATAGTGTTGCCTTGTGAACCAACTTCTGAACCCATGCAGTGTGATAGAGTGGCTTCTGGGGCACAGCGTCATGAGTTTCGAAAACGCAATGGGTTATGTTTCTACTGTGGTGACGCCTCTCATGCTATTTCAGTCTGCCCTAAGCGGGGAAGACGTTTTGCACGCTCAGTTGTCTTGGGTAGTGTTCAGACTAAATTTCTGTTGACTGTTACCCTGATTTGCTCCCTGTCCACATTTTCTTCTCAGGCTTTTGTTGATTCAGGAGCAGCTATTAACCTGATGGATTTTGACTTTGCCAAACGTTGTGGGTTTCCCATGATACCCCTACGGAAGTCTATTCCCCTACTGGGGATTGATTCTACCCCTTTGGCTGAGAATAAACCCCAATTCTCTACTCAGGTGATAATGAGGGTTGAACCTGATCATCAGGAGAGTTGCAAATTTCTGGTGCTGTATAATCTGCATGACATTATTGTACTAGGTTTCCCTTGGTTACAGTCTCATAATCCTGTTTTGGATTGGAAATCTGTGTCTGTAACCAGTTGGGGCTGCCAATGTGTTGATGCCAACACTCCTGTTTTTTCTGCCTCTCCCCAGGCTCAGGATGTTCCTGACTTTTTGACTGATTTTTCTGATGTGTTTAGCGAAAGTAATTCTGCATTCTTGCCCCCCCATAGGAGCTATGACTGCGCTATTGAATTAGTGCCTGGTAATAAATTCCCTAAAGGTCGCCTTTTTAACTTGTCTGTACCTGAACATGACGCTATGCGGTCTTATATCAAGGAGTCATTGGAGAAGGGTCATATCAGACCATCCTCTTCACCCTTGGGTGCCGGTTTTTCTTTGTGGCCAAAAAGGATGGTTCATTAAGGCCGTGTATTGATTATCGTCTCTTGAACAATATCACTGTGAAATATCAATATCCGTTACCCTTGATTTCTGACCTGTTTTCCAGGGTGAAAAGCGCTACTTGGTGTACCAAGCTTGACCTCAGGGGGGCGTATAACCTTATTCGCATTAAGCATGGGGATGAATGGAAGATGGCATTTAATACCCCAGAGGGCATTTAGAGTACCTAGTGATGCTCTTTGGGCTCACTAACGCTCCTTCCATCTTCCAGTCCTTCATGAATGACATTTTCAGGGATTTTGTGGATAAATTTCTGATTGTTTATTTGGATGATATCTTGATTTTTTCCAATGACTGGGACTCTCATGTGAAACATGTTCTGACTGTGTTCCAGATTTTGAGAGAGAATGCTCTGTATGTGAAGGGATCAAAGTGTCTTTTTGGCGTACAGAGGATCTCATTTCTGGGATTCATTTTGTCCCCATCGGTTATTGAAATGGACCCTGTCAAGGTTCAGGCCATCTGTGATTGGGTCCAACCTACTTCATTAAAGGCTCTTCAGAGATTCTTGGGTTTTGCCAATTTTTATCGTAAATTTATTGGTAATTTCTCTGTTATTGTTAAACCATTGACTGATTTGACCAAGAAGGGTTCTGATGTGGTGAATTGGCCTCCTGAGGCAGTCTCTGCGTTTCAGGAACTTAAGCAGAGATTCACTTCTGCTCCTGTTCTACGGCAGCCTGATGTTTCTCTGCCATTTCAGGTGGAGGTTGATGCCTCTGAAATTGGGGCAGGTGCCGTTTTGTCCCAAAGAGATCCAGAGACCTCTAAAAGTAACCCTTGTGCCTTTTTCTCTCGTAAATTTTATCCAACTGAACGTAATTATGACGTGGGTAATCGGGAGTTACTGGCCATGAAGTGGGCTTTTGAAGAGTGGAGACATTGGCTGGAGGGAGCCAAACATCAGGTGGTGGTCCTCACGGACCATAAGAATCTGGTTTATCCGGAATCAGCCAAGCGACTTAATCCTAGACAGGCCAGGTGGGCCTTGTTTTTCACACGTTTTAATTTTGTGGTTTCCTTTCTTCCTGGCACTAAGAATGTTAAAGCGGATGCCCTCTCGAGGAGTTTCCTTGCGGACTCTCCTGAGTTATCTGATCCTGCTGTTATTTTGAAAGAGGGTGTAGTTCTTTCCGCCATCTCGCCCAATTTGAGACTGGCTCTGGAAGGGTGTCAGGAGGATAAACCTGAGTGCTGCCCTATTGGGAAATTGTTTGTCCCAGACCGGTGGAAAAAGAGTGTGATGTCTGAGATTCATTGTTCCGCGTTGGCCGGTCATCCCGGAATTTTTGGTACCAGAGACTTGGTTAGTTGGTCCTTTTGGTGGCCTACTTTGTCTCGTGACGTCAGGGAATTTGTGCAGTCCTGTGGGACTTGCTCTCGCTCCAAGCCTTGCTCTCGCTCTAGTGGTTTGTTGATGCCATTGCCTGTGCCCAAGAGACCATGGACCCATATCTCTATGGATTTCATTTCCGACTGTCACGCTGTCTAGCAGATGTATAAATATATAATGTCAGTAATCTATCAAGTGGGACAACATTCTATATAACATATAAATAGGTAACATTAATATGTATATATAGCATAGTATTACCTGACATAATATCCTGTGGGTCAATACTGAATCCTTTTCACGCTGTCTCTGGCTAGAGGTGGACCGGGGTCTATGCTGACCCTAAACTGGGGTCCTGACTAGTCCCTCTACCTGGAGGTACTGTTAATGGTACAGAGGTCCAGGCCACCAGCGTAAACCCTGTCTCCTATAAATCCATGACCACTGTAATCTAGTCCTTAGAAGGACCCTGATTACCACCAAAGGGAATGGACAGGTAAAGGTTAACAAACAGTATAGACAAACGAGACAGACAGGGGATAAAGTAAATACTGTCTTGCATACAACATTAAAACACAGAGGGAACACCAAAGGTCTAGGAGATAAACTATAAGCAAGGTGAGGAGAAACAACAAAAGAACTCTTAGCTTAAGTCTTCTCAGAACCGATCCTATCTGCAGTCTGTATGAATGCTTTCACCGGCATCTAACCAGCAGACTGGCAGCTATATAAAGGAAGCCAATTAGAACATAATCAAAAGCAGCCGGGCGAGGCTGGACCTAGTCTTAGCAAAGAGCTAGGTAAAATTAACTCCCTCATTACCAAACACAAAGAAACAGCAACTCAGCTGCGAGAAGTCAGAATGTGCAATCGCGACAATCTTCGTGGCGATGCACCCATGACAGTACCCCCCCTTCTACAAGGGGCCTGCGGACCCTCAGGGCCAGGTCTGTCCGGGTAAGTCGTGTGGAAGGTCCGAACCAATCGATCTGCGTTAATCTCAGACGCAGAGACCCACGTCCTCTCCTCAGGACCATATCCCTTCCAATGAACCAAATACTGAAGGGACCGGCGATTCAGACGTGAGTCAATGATCTTCAACACTTGAAATTCTAAGTTACCATTGACCACCACTGGAGGAGGAGGTAGAAGTGACGGTCTAACTGGCGCCACGTACCTCTTAAGCAACGATTTGTGGAATACATTATGGATTTTAAACGTAGGAGGGAGGTCCAGACGAAATGCCACAGGATTAATTATAGAACTGATCCTGTATGGACCGATGAACCTGGGACCCAGTTTCCAGGAGGGAACTTTGAGTTTTATATTCTTGGTAGACAACCACACCAGATCGTTCACACCTAGGTCCGGACCAGACACTCTCCTCCTATCAGACCTCCGCTTGAAACGGTTCCCCATAGCACTCAGACCATTCAGCACTCCTCTCCAAACTGAAGCAAGTGACGACGAGAATCGTTCCTCCTCAGGAACCCCAGATGGACGGGTATGTGGGGTCTTAGAGCGAGCACAAACTCCACAGGACGCGACAAAAGTTATTACCTCTTTATTTAAGTTAGGCCACCAAAACCGGCGAGAAAGGAGATCCACAGTTGCTTTACTCCCTGGATGTCCTGCTAAAGCAGAACTATGATGTGCCTCGATAACTTTTTGTCTTAACTGATTAGGAACAAACAGTTTCCCTGGAGGTCCTACAGGGCGTCCCCCTGAGCCTCTAACACCTCCTCCTCAAGCTCAGAGCACACAGCCGACACCACCACTCCTTCCTGAAGGATAGGAACCGGGCCATCCGTCTTTCCGGCCCCTGGGAAACTACGAGATAAGGCATCAGGAAGCAATTTTATTGAGCAGTCATACGTGCGATGAGGAGGTAACTTTTGACACCCCTCCTCTGAGAACATCTCCCCAAAGTCCTCCAGAAAAGGAGGCAAAGTCCTAGGCACGACCGCACCGATGACCGTGTTCATGCAGTTATTCTTGCAAAATTCACCCCACTGGCTTATCTTTCTGGATTGCCAATCAATCACTGGGTTATGTTTAGCCAACCAGGGAAGTCCCAACACAATAGGAGTAGGAAGACCCTCCAACACATAACAAGACAACTGTTCTTTATGTATTGCCCCTACTCGAAGGTCTATGTTATGAACAGCTTGTACAAAGCTACCTTGACCGAGAGGTCTGGCGTCAATAGAAAGTATAGGGATCGGTTTGGCCAATACACTCAGTTGCATACCTTGCACCTGGGCAAACCGAGCGTCCACCATATTAGCCCCAGACCCACTATCAAGAAGAACAGAAATCCTCTCAACTCTCGCACCAACCACCACCTCCGCAGGCACGAGAAATTGAGACGGACCTGGGACGAAATACCTACTCCCAGGTTGTCGTCCACCACACAACCTGGGATTAACAGTTTTTCGGTGACTTTTTTGCTCAATGAGGCACGGGAGGGACACCCCCCAACAAAATGTCCCTCTCTCCCGCAGAAGAAACACCTTCTTGTCTTGCGGCGCACCGCCGATTCCCTCCTACAAAATGATGTCCCACCCAACTGCATAGGTTCCTCAGAACAGACCAGGGGAACCTCCATATAAGGGACTTTAGTAGTGGGTGGAGTAATAACAGGGGCGGAGTTACCTCGCACCTCCCCCGAAGCCGTCTATCAATACGAATAGCAAGGGCCATAGCAGCCTCCAGTGACGGAGGAGAATCATACTGAGCCAAAACATCTTTTAATTTGTCAGATAACCCTTGACAAAACTGGCTCCCAAGAGCTGGGTCATTCCACTGAGTATCTGTGGCCCATCTACGGAACTCAGAAGAAAATTCCTCCGCCGGACGATCTCCCTGCTGTATCCTACGTAACTTCGTTTCAGCAAGGGAGACCCGATCCGGGTCATCATACACCAGCCCCAGGGCAGCAAAAAATCGATCTACTGACTGGAGGGCCGGGGAGCCCGGAGGAAGAGAGAACGCCCAGGATTGAGGGTCCTCTTGTAAGAGCGAGATGACAATTCCCACCCTCTGCTCCTCACTCCCCGATGACCGAGGCCGTAGCCGAAAGTACAATTTACATGCCTCCCGGAAGGTAAAAAATTTGTCCCGCCCACCAGTGAACCTGTCCGGGAGAGCAACCTTAGGTTCAGATCTGGTTTGCTCCGGGGGGACAAAACCTTGGACTTAATGTCCGTAAACTCCATGGACAATTTCTGCAACTGCAGGGCAAGCTGGGCTACTGGATCCATGGTAGCTGGGGAGAATCTATAGTTTGGCCGGTGAAAATGTCACGCTGTCTAGCAGATGTATAAATATATAATGTCAGTAATCTATCAAGTGGGACAACATTCTATATAACATATAAATAGGTAACATTAACATGTATATATAGCATAGTATTACCTGACATAATATCCTGTGGGTCAATACTGAATCCTTTTCACGCTGTCTCTGGCTAGAGGTGGACCGGGGTCTATGCTGACCCTAAACTGGGGTCCTGACTAGTCCCTCTACCTGGAGGTACTGTTAATGGTACAGAGGTCCAGGCCACCAGCGTAAACCCTGTCTCCTATAAATCCCTGACCACTGTAATCTAGTCCTTAGAAGGACCCTGATTACCACCAAAGGGAATGGACAGGTAAAGGTTAACAAACAGTATAGACAAACGAGACAGACAGGGGGTAAAGTAAATACTGTCTTGCATACAACATTAAAACACAGAGGGAACACCAAAGGTCTAGGAGATAAACTATAAGCAAGGTGAGGAGAAACAACAAAAGAACTCTTAGCTTAAGTCTTCTCAGAACCGATCCTATCTGCAGTCTGTATGAATGCTTTCACCGGCATCTAACCAGCAGACTGGCAGCTATATAAAGGAAGCCAATTAGAACATAATCAAAAGCAGCCGGGCGAGGCTGGACCTAGTCTTAGCAAAGAGCTAGGTAAAATTAACTCCCTCATTACCAAACACAAAGAAACAACAACTCAGCTGCGAGAAGTCAGAATGTGCAATCGCGACAATCTTCGTGGCGATGCACCCATGACACCGACCTCCCTGTTTCTCAGAGAATGACCGTTATCTGGGTGATTTGTGATAGGTTTTCCAAAATGATACATCTTGTGCCATTACCTAAGTTGCCTTCCTCCTCCGAATTGGTGCCTTTGTTCCTTCAGCACGTGGTTCGGTTACACGGCATTCCTGAGAACATTGTGTCTGACAGAGGAGTCCAGTTTGTTTCCAGATTTTGGAGGAATTTTTGTTCTAAACTTGGTGTTCAATTGTCTTTCTCCTCGGCTTTTCATCCTCAGACCAATGGACAAACTGAGAAAACAAACCAGACATTGGAGACTTATCTGAGATGCTTTGTGTCTGCTGATCAGGATGACTGGGTCTCTTTTTTGCCTTTGGCTGAGTTTGCTCTTAATAATAGGGCTAGCTCTGCCACTTTGATGTCTCCATTTTTCTGCAATTTTGGGTTTCACCCTCGATTTTCTTTGGGACAGACGGAGGCTTCTGTCTGTCCAGGTGTTGACTCTGTTGTGGAGCGTATGCAGCAGATTTGGGACCAGGTAGTGGAGAGGTTGTCCCTCTCTCAGGAGAGGGCCCAGCGGTTTGCCAACCGGTATAGGACTGATGGTCCTCGGTTTGAAGTGGGAGACTTGGTCTGGTTGTCCTCAAGAAATATCCCTATGAGAGTTGCATCTCCTAAGTTTAAGCCTAGGTTCATTGGACCTTATAAGATCATGGAGATTCTTAATCCTGTTTCCTTTCGTTTACTTCTTCCAGGGACATTTAAGATCCATAACTTGTTCCACAAGTCCTTATTGAAGAGGTTTGTCGAGCCAGTGGTTCCTATGGCTGCGCCTCCTGACCCTGTTTTGGTTGAGGCAATCTGGAGTATGTGGTTGAGAAAATATTGGATTCTCGTTTTTCTAGACGGAAACTCCAGTATTTGGTTAAGTGAAGAGGTTATGGTCAGGAGGACAATTCTTGGGTGTTTGCTTCAGACATCCATGCTAGGAGACTGATCCGTGCGCATCACAGAGCTCATCCTGACCGACCTGGTTGCCCAAATGAGGGTTCGGTGACCCCTCCTCAAGGGGGGGTACTGTTGTGAATGTGTTAGAAATGAATTCTGAGCAGAAGCTCCCTCTGGTGGTTACAAACAGTACTGAACTATTCAATGAAGATTGGCAATCAGGTGTTACAGACTGGTCTTATATAAGGGAGGTTCCCTCCCATCAGGGTTGCCGGTGATCAATTGTTCTTGTCTCAACTTTGGTTCCTGCTTCACTTGGAAACTTGCTGTGTCTTACCTGCATCTTCTGCTAACAGATAAGATATTTTCTGCTTTTATTTTTGTGCTTGCTTTTTGCATTTTGTCCTGCACTTCTGTGGAGGTCAGCCAGGTCCCCTCCGGGGGCTTGTGCTCCTCTCAGTTTATCTGAGCCACTGTTATTTGTTCATTTGCCTTTTCCAGTTTTTTCAGTGGCTGCGGCTTAGTTTTGTTACACCAGAGAACTAATTTAGGTGGTAGAGGTCGTGTGATCTCAGGTGTTTTTGCAATTAGTGAGTTGGTATTTTTTAGGGTTTTTTGGATTGCAGTAAGTGTCCTTCCTATCCTTTTCTTTCTAGGAAGATCGGACCCCAACGTTTGCTCATGCTATTTTCTGTCTGTGTCTGTATTTCCTCTTGTCTAACCGCCATTACATGTTTGGGAGCTTCCTATGTTCTTTGGGGATCTGCTCCGGGGCAGATAGTTTTCCTCTTTCTATCTTTAGGAGTAGTTAGCTTCTCAGGCTGTGACGAGGCGTCTAGGACCAACGTAGGTACGCTCCACAGCTGCCTTTAGTTGTGGTGGTTAGTCAGGGTACTGCAATCCAGTAGATTCCAACCTCTCTGGTGTATTGCCTTTTTTGCCTGCTCTCCTCAGCTACCAAATCATAACAGGTATAGCGTGACCTCTCAACACAGGAAGAAGCTGCAAGACCCAGGACGGAGATGCAGGGATGGAGACCAGGGACAGCGCGGAAGAAGGCGAGTATGATCTCTTATGCGGCGCAGGCTCCTGCCGCTGCTCCCCGGCGTATGACTCGTGTATAAGCCGAGGGGGGTGGGGTGGTGTTTTCAGCACAAAAAATGTGCTGAAAATCTCGGCTTATACACGAGTATATACGGTACCTTTTTTTTTCCCGGTCTTCGTCTCGCAAGTATGGCTCATTCCAGGACATCTAAGGGGTGAGAGCTAACCATTTTACTATTTGCACTGGTCATTTTGAGCACTTTTGTGATATTTGTTGAATTGTATGTGTACCTTGGCTTTATATAATTATTAAAAGTTAGGTTTTATTACTCTATGAAATATCTATCCTTGCTGTTACTCACTCTCTTGATGAGACTCTAGTTGCTGTTTTTGTCACAAAGGTTATAATGGAAACAACCAAAGAAGCCTTCTAGAGGGGCATAGATTTGAAAAATATTGTGCTCATAATGTGCAAAATGACATATTTCTGCTATCAACTCAGGACTCATAAGATCTGTCACTTGTCCTGGTGTTTGCTATAGGGCCTGTCACTAGAGATGGGCGAACCCAAACAGTACATTTCGGCATCCGTACCGAACATCAGGTAGTCCCATGTTACTGTTTGGGTTCTGTTCTGATTATTTATATCCGTCTTTTTGATCAAGTGTTATTCCACTTTTTGTTCGGCGGTATGGTAAAGCATTGTTTTTTAATTTAAATTGCACAACCCCCGATGCGCATTTCGCTGCACTATCGCATTCTTTCTCCCCTTGAGAAAGCATGCGATAGTGCAGCGAAATGTGAGTTGGGGGTTGTGCAATTTCAATTCTATGGACTCCAGTACTGGGTAAGAGGATTGTGTCCTAGTTTTTTGTGTTGTACACTTTTTGGACACATTTTTGGTACATTTATGCACAGACAGGTACCATGTTTATATGAAACTAAACATTATATTACCTTCTTAGCAATTGCTACTGACAACTTAAATAGGGAATTGATTCAATGTTCTTAATATATAGATGAGGCAATATGTGCTTTGACAGTTTGGGTTCATATAATTAAGGACTTTTCCTCTTCCCACATTACCTATATGATTACTATTACTGGTACTGGATGCCATCTAGTGGCGTCCTATTTTTTATTACTTGAATAAAGATCCGTGACCACTCCTGGCACTTAGTACCGGGTGTCAGCTGTGGGAATCAGCTGACACCCGGCTGCGATCGGCCACACTCCACCCGTGTGCGCGGCCGATCGCTGAGACGTACTATTGAGTCAATGGTCAGACAGGCCCAGGGCAGATGGATGGAATAGTATATTTGATCTCAGAGAGGGTTTAAAACAGAGGACATTCTATGCAAATAGATTACATAATCAAACAAGACGACTTGGTCGTCACCATTCTTTCCTTTGTCTGTGAGGTTGGACTGAAGGACAGTTGTTTAAATATAAATAGAGGTGATATGCCTCTGTATAGTCTGACAGAGAGACAGCCAGAGATTCTGTCAAGACATCTATACATCCAAAGGACCAGAGACAGGACATCACAAGGAACATCGATCTATCATTCTACAGGAAACAACCTAGGGATTTCGGCTCCGGTTGGAAGAAAGCAGATCTGCTCCATTGACCATTGCTGAACCATGGATACATTTGGAGAAGCCAGGTTATGACCCTCGGGTCAACTTGCCTTGTACCTGAATGGACTGTCATCTCCCTTCGCTTGTTGTTGCTTACGCTTTGTGTGCATGCCACAGGTGGGATAGACCAGTGGTCCCCAACCTTTTCTGCACCAGGGACTGGCTTCAAGCAAGACCATTCTTCCATTACCCGGCAGGGCGGGATGGAGGTGGGTAAGGGCAGGGCTTTGGTCATATGGGCAGGGCTATGGACGTTGTTGTAGTATGTATAGCAAGATGATCTCACACATATAATCCCCCATGTATAGTATGATGGCCCCACAAAAAACTGATTGATATATATATAATATATATATATATATATATACACAGGTCCTTCTCAAAAAATTAGCATATAGTGCTAAATTTCATTATTTTCCATAATGTAATGATTACAATTAAACTTTCATATATTCTAGATTCATTACACACCAACTGAAATTTGTCAGGTCTTTTATTGTTTTAATACTGATGATTTTGGCATACAACTCCTGATAACCCAAAAAAACCTGTCTCAAAAAATTAGCATATCAAGAAAAGGTTCTCTAAACGACCTATTACCCTAATCTTCTGAATCAACTAATTAACTCTAAACACATGCAAAAGATTCCTGAGGCTTTTAAAAACTCCCTGCCTGGTTCATTACTCAAAACCCCCATCATGGGTAAGACTAGCGACCTGACTGATGTCAAGAAGGCCATCATTGACACCCTCAAGCAAGAGGGTAAGACCCAGAAAGAAATTTCTCAACAAATAGGCTGTTCCCAGAGTGCTGTATCAAGGCACCTCAATGGGAAGTCTGTTGGAAGGAAACAATGTGGCAGAAAACGCTGTACAACGAGAAGAGGTGACCGGATCCTGAGGAAGATTGTGGAGAAGGACCGATTCCAGACCTTGGGGGACCTGAGGAAGCAGTGGACTGAGTCTGGTGTAGAAACATCCAGAGCCACCGTGCACAGGCGTGTGCAGGAAATGGGCTACAGGTGCCGCATTCCCCAGGTAAAGCCACTTTTGAACCATAAACAGCGGCAGAAGCGCCTGACCTGGGCTACAGAGAAGCAGCACTGACTGTTGCTAAGTGGTCCCAAGTACTTTTTTCTGATGAAAGCAAATTTTGCATGTCATTCGGAAATCAAGGTGCCAGAGTCTGGAGGAAGACTGGGGAGAAGGAAATGCCAAAATGCCTGAAGTCCAGTGTCAAGTACCCACAGTCAGTGATGGTGTGGGGTGCCATGTCAGCTGCTGGTGTTGGTCCACTGTGTTTCATCAAGGGCAGGGTCAATGCAGCTAGCTATCAGGAGCACTTCATGCTTCCATCGGCTGAAATGCTTTATGGAGATGAAGATTTCATTTTTCAGCACGACCTGGCACCTGCTCACAGTGCCAAAACCACTGGTAAATGGTTCACTGACCATGGTAATTACTGTGCTCAATTGGCCTGCCAACTCTCCTGACCTGAACCCCATAGAGAATCTGTGGGATATGTGAAGAGAAAGTTGAGAGACGCAAGACCCAACACTCTGGATGAGCTTAAGGCCGCTATCGAAGCATCCTGGGCCTCCATAACACCTCAGCAGTGTCACAGGCTGATTGCCTCCATGCCACGCCGCATTGAAGCAGTCATTTCTGCAAAAGGATTCCCGACCAAGTATTGAGTGCATAACTGAACATTATTATTTGATGTTTTTTTTGTTTGTTTTGAAAAAACATTTTTATTTTTTTGGACGGTTGAAATATGTTAATTTTTTGAGACAGGTTTTTTGGGTTTATCGGGAGTTGTATGCCAAAATCATCAGTATTAAAAACAATAAAAGACCTGACAAATTTCAGTTGGTGTGTAAATGAATCTAAAATATATGAACGTTTAATTGTAATCATTACATTATGGAAAATAATGAAATTTAGGCACTATATGCTAATTTTTTGAGAAGGACCTGTATATACACACACACTGTATAATATACTCAAGTATAAGCCGACCTGAGTATAAGCCGAGGCACCTAATTTTGCCACGGAAAACTGGGTAAGCTTATTGACTCGAGTATAAGCGGGGTATAGTATTGTCCCCTTATTCCTACCCGGTATGTGTGGTTCCCCCCGTCCTGTCCAGCTCTGTGTGGCTCCTCTTGTATGCATGGCTCCCCTGTCCCATCCTGTATGCATGGCTCCACTCCCACCCTCCCATCCTTGTATGCATGCTCCGCTCCCACCCTCTCATCCTTGTATGCATGGCTCCGCTCCCACCCTTGTAGACATGGCTCCCCTGTCCCATCCTGTATGCATGGCTCCGCTCCCACCCTCCCATGCATGGCTCCGCTCCCACCCTCTCATCCTTGTATGCATGGCTCAGCTCCCACCCTCCCATCCTTGTATGCATGGCTCCGCTCCCACCCTCTCATCCTTGTATGCATGGCCCGCTTTCACCTCCGATCCTTGTAATGCATGGCTCAGCTCCCACCTCCCATCCTTGTATGCATGGCTCTGCTCCCACACTCCCATCCTTGTATGCATGGCTCCGCTCCCACCCTCCCATCCTTGTATGCATGGTTCCGCTCCCACTCTCCAATTCTTGTATACATGGCTCCCCTGTCCCATCCTTATGCATGGCTCCACTCCCCCAACCCATCCTTGTATAAATGGCTCCCCTGTCCAATCCTGTATGCATGGCTCCGCTCCCACCCTCCCATCCTTGTATGCATGGCTCCCCTGTCCCATTCTGTATGCATGTCTCCGCTCCTACTCTCCCATCCTGTATGCATGGCTCTGCTCCCACCCTCCTATCCTTGTATGCATGGCTGGGCTCCCCTTTCCTCCCCCATCATACTGACCCTCACACCGTCACTGAACCTCCCTGCATCTCTATCCCGACGCGTCAACTTCTTCCTGTGCTGAGAGGTCATGTGATACCGCTCATTAAGGTCATGAATACGCCCTCCACGCCTATGGGAGTGGAGTCGCGTCCATATTCATGACATTAATCAGCGATACCACGTGACCGCTCAGCACAGGAAGACCTGCTGTGCCAGGATAGAGATGCAGGGAGGGAAGGTGAGTATTGCTGTCTTCTGGAAGCAGGCGGCTGCAGCTGTCCACTACAGCCACCGGCTCCCCGTGTGTCCAGCATTCTGAGCGTGTGGCTCCGCAACCGGGCAACAAACGCTCCAACGCCAGGTCCTGGTCCGCGACCGGTGGTTGGGGACCCCTGGGGTAGATGACCCTGGGAGCTCTGAAGTAACAGCTGCTATTATCCCGGCGAGTCAGAGGAAGGGTGAGACTAATGTGCACAGGGTTGTATTGGACCTCTGGTGGGCCCAGGCACTGACACCTGCTGGCATACTGGCCAGCGGAGGACTAGGGCCCCCACTGCTCCAGCGGCCCCCAGCCAGTGGCGTGTAGCTAATAGCGGCACACCCAGCAGCTATGGTACCCCTGAGTCAAGGGTGCCTGCTCTGTGCCAGCGGAGCAGCAGCTGGAGACAGGAGCCTGTCCACGCTGCTGAAAAGAAATGAATATTCAAGCGCCCCCATGCCCCCATGGGCATAGAGAGGAGTGAATAAATTTCACTTTAATAGCGGGACAGGCTCCTGAGGTGGGCCCCTGCAGGGCACTCACCTTGAGGGCAGTTGGCGGGCAGCAGAGCTGCAGGGATCCGATGGCGTCCTGCTTCCTGCCCGGCGCTTCCTGTCTGAGACAGCGCAGCTGGATGATGTCATCATTCAGCACGCTGTTTCAGACAGAACTCTGCCAACGAGGAAGAGGCTGCTGGGATGTGCCGAGGTGAGTGGTGCTGTGTGTCTGCTTGCAGGTGTGTATGTGGTGGCGGTGCTTTGTGTGTGAGAGAGTAGTGTGGTGCTGTGTGTGTATGTGGTGCAGTGCTGTGTTGTGTGAGAGTGGTATGGTGCTGTGTGTTTATTGGATATGTGGGGTATTGGAGATTGGCAAAGATGTAGGTGATGGAGAAAGCAGTGGATGGGGTGGTGGGGAAGGGCGATGGTGGAGAAGGAGGCAATGAAAGGTTGTGGTGGAAAGGACAATTATGGTGGTGGTGGGGGGAGGCAATGATGGAGGTGTAGAAATGGGCATTGATGGGGAGAAAGCAATGAAAGGTTTGGTGGAAAGGACAGTGTTGGTAGTGGTGGAAAAGACAATGGTGGTGGTGGGGGAAAGGCAATGATTGAGGTGGTGGAAGGGCAATGATGGTGGTGGTGGAGAGAGCAATGATGGAGGTGGGAAAGGACAATGAATGGTGGTAAAAGGGAGAAGGCAATGATGGGGGGTGAGGACAATGATGGGGTGGAGGGGGAACAAGGGATGGAGGTGGAGAGGGGCGGCTTTCTACCTATGGGGCGCATTATACTTTATGAGGTGGCTACATTATATTTTGTGGGGGACTGCATTATTCCCTCGGGGGACTACATTATATTCGGGGGATTTTACTATAAGAGGGGCAGCATTATCCCCCCTATGAGGGGCTACAGTATACAGGTCCTTCTAAAAAATTAGCATTAGTGCTAAATTTCATTATTTCCCCATAATGTAATGTTACAATTAAACTTTCATATATTTTAGATTCTTACACACCAAGAAATTTTGGGTCAGGTCTTTTATTGTTTTAATACTGATTTTGGCATACAACTCCTAAAACCCAAAAAACCTGTCTCAAAAAATTAACATATTTCCCCGTTCAATAAAATAAAATGTTTTTAAAAACAAAAAAAAAAAAACATAAAATAAAAATTTTTCCAGTTTATGCACTCAAACTTGGCGGGAATCCTTTTGCAGAAATGACTGCTTCAATCGGCGTGGCATGGAGGCAATCACCTGTGAAACACTCCCTAAGGTTTTGGAGGCCCAGGTTGCTTCGATAGGGCCCTTAAGCTCATCCAGAGTGTTGGGTCTTGCTTCTCCCAACTTTCTTCTCCCCAAACCCACAATTCCTATGGGGTTCAGGCAAGAGTTTGGCAGGCCAATTGAGCAAAGTAATACCTTGGTAAATTGAACCCATTTAAAAGTGGTTTTGGCACTGTGAGCAGGTGCCAGGTCGTGCTGAAAAATGAAATCTCATCTCCATAAAGCATTTCAGCCGATGGAAGCTTGAAGTGCTCCAAAATCCCTGATAGCTAGCTGCATTGACCCTCCCTTGATGAAACACAGTGACCAACACCAGCAGCTGACATGGACCCCACACCATCACTGACTGGGGTACTTGCCCACTGGATTCAGGCATTTTGGCTTTTCCCCTTCTCCCCAGTCTTCCTCCAATCTGGCACCCTATTTCCAATGACAGGGCAAAATTTTGCTTTCATCAGAAAAAAGTACTTGGGACCATT
This sequence comes from Oophaga sylvatica, assembly GCA_033576555.1. Classification (NCBI taxonomy): domain Eukaryota; kingdom Metazoa; phylum Chordata; class Amphibia; order Anura; family Dendrobatidae; genus Oophaga; species Oophaga sylvatica. Next base: position 144,740 of record JARQOD010000025.1, read on the forward strand.
AGCAAAGTCCTTGCTGCTTCTCTGAAAGGCCAGGTCAGGGCGCTTCTCCGGTTTATGGTTCAAAAGTGGCTTTACCTGGGAATGCGGCACCTGTGCCCATTTCCTGCACACCCTGGGCACGGTGGCTATGGATGTTTCACACCAATTTCAGTCCACTGCTTCCTCAGGCCCCCCAAAAGGTCGGAATCGGTCCTTCTCCACAATCTTCCTCAGGGTCCGGTCACCCTCTCGTTGTCAGCCCCTTTCTCCACATTGTTTCCTTCCAACAGACTCCCATTGAGGTGCCTTGATACAGCACTCTGGGAACAGCCCCATTTGTTGAAAAAATTTCTTTCTGGGTCTTACCCTCTTGCTTGAGGGTGTCAATGTGGCCTTCTTGACATCAGTCAGGTCGCTAGTCTTACCCATGATGGGGGTTTTGAGTAATGAACCAGGCAGGGGAGTTTTTTAAAAGCCTCAGGAATCTTTCATGTGTTTAGAGTTTAATTATTGATTTCAGAAGGGTTAGGGAATAGGTCGTTTAGGGGAACCTTTTATTTATAAGCTAATTTTTTGAGACAGGTTTTTTGGGTAACAGGAGTTTTTAGCCAAAATCACATATTAAAAACAAAAAAACCTGACAAATTTCATTTGGTTGGGAATGAATCTAAAAAATAAAAAGTTTAATTTAACATTCATTAATTATGAAAAATAAGAAATTTCACTATATGCTAATTTTTTGAGAAGGACCCGTACTCTATGGGGAGCTGCATTATTTTTATATGAGGGGGCTGCATTATACCCTATGAGGTGCTACATTATAATTTAATGGGGGGGCTGCTTTAAAATTCTAAGGGGGGGGGGCTGCATTATATTTATAGGGGGCACCCCAACTCCTGCTACATTAATTTAAATTGTGACTAACTTAATTACACCCTGATAATTAGCGTTTTACCAAACAATGGTGGTTTTGTATTTATTTCTATTAGCTACATAGGGGGGCCCCAAGAATGATTTTTCTCTGGTGGGCCCAAGGTGCCCCCAGTCTGAAAGCTGAATGTGCACAGCTCAGCTGTGACAAAGACCATAGGGGACGAAACGCGAGCTGTAGCTGGTTCCTGCAGCATATCCCACCCTTTCATATGAGGAATTCAACTTAACAGAATTTTTTTTTAAATTTTGGAAAATAAAGGAAATTTTTTAAAAAGCTGGAACAAATTGTTTTTTTTTTAAAAGGAATTCATGCAAATAATAACATAACCAAAACAATGCAACGGGTTGTCGCCATTCTTCCCCTTTTTCTGCAGGTGGGCTGAAGCACATTTGCATAAATTTTGAAAAGAGGTTTATATCCTCTGATAGCTGACAGAGAAGCCAGAGATTCTGGGCAAGACATCAAAAGGCCCCGGATACAGGTCAGTAGCCATACATAATGGTTCCATCGGGATGGACACAGTTTCTTTCATTCTTACAGGAAACAACTTATGGGATTCCGCTCCCCTTGAAGAATACAGATCTGCTCCCCTTTTACCATCGCCGAACCATGGATACATTTGGAGAAAGCCAGGATTGTGACCCGCCTGGCTCCATGGAAAAAGTTCATAGAAGCGGGTTTTTCCCCCCTCGCCCCCAACTGGCTTTGCCCTTTTTTTGGGGGGCGTCATCTCCCCGTTTTTGGGCCCCCAAAAATTCGCTGTGTGCCCCCCCACAGGTGGGGTAGCTACCCGGGGGGCTAAAAAAAAAACAGTGTTTGAATGAGCAGGGGCTCCCTCGGGGGGTTTTAAAAGACGGGACTGAACCTTCCGGGAGAGGAATGGCAATCTGGGACCCCCGGATTTAAACTGATAAAAAGGGGGTTTCCCCCCCAGGAGGTCCCGGGGTAAAAAAAGGGGGTTTTTCTGGTCAAAAATTGGGGGTTTTTGGGGGGTTTTCCCAATTTGGGAATTTTGCTGGTGTCTTCCCTTTTTTTTCTGCTGCTTTCATAAAAAAAAATTTTTCTGCTTTTTTTTTTTTTTTTTTGCATTTGCTTGTTTTCCCCGGGCCCTTTTTTGGGAGGCCCCCCCAGGTCCCCCTCCGGGGGCCTCCCCCCCCTTTCACAGTTTGCTGACCACGGTTTTTTCATTTGTTTTTTTCCTGCTTTTTCAGCGGCTCAGCTTGGTTTTTTCCACTGAGTCTGATTTAGGGGGGGCCGAGACCGTGGGATCTAAAAAATTTTTGTCCCCCAAAATTTTTTTTTTTTTGGGGGGGGTTTTTTGGGGGGTTGCAGAAGTAATCTCTCCCCCCCTTTTCCCCTTTTTTAAAGTCAGCTTGTGGCCCCGGGGGTTTTGCCCCAATCTTTTTTCCCCCCCCCCCCGTTTGTGTTTTCATCTTGAAAAACCCCGCCTTTAAAATTTTTTTGGGGGGCTTTCCCTTTTGGGGCCCTTTCCCCCGGGGGGCAGTTTTTTTTCCGGTTTCTTTTTTTAGGTAAGGTACCCCCTCTTTTTGGGGACGAGGCTCAGGATCAAGGGGGGGAACGCCCCGGGGGCTACCTCTAGGTGGGGGGTTTTTCGGGTTTCGCAACCCTTTTTTTCCCCCAAAACATCTCGGGTTTGGGGGGCCCCCCCTGCTTTTTTTCCCCCCCCCTCCCCAGCTACCGTAAAAAACCCAAATCACCAGCCAAACAAAAAATTATATGGTACTCACAGAAGGGAAAAATAGTGGGGGAAAAAAAAGTTGTCAGATTTTTCAGAAAATTTTTTTTTTCCCCGTTTTTTTCTTTTTTTTCCCTTTTTTTTTTCCCCGGGGGGGCTGGGGGTTTTTTTTTCTCCCCTTCAAGGGGGTTTTGGGGACAGTTGCCCGGGGCCGGGGGGGTTTTACTTGCCACTGAGGTTGGGGTTATTGCTACCTATCTGCTGGTTGCTGGTTGGGGGAAACCCGGGGGCCCCCTGCCGATTTTTTTTTTGGGGGGTTTTGATCAAAAATTTTTTAAATTTTTAAAAATAACTGTAAGTTTTTTTTTCCCTTTTAAAAACCAAGTCCCAGGGAACCCCCCACAGCGGGGTTTTAAAATTTTCTCTCCCTGCTGTTTTGGGGACTCTCAGGATTGAGTTTTTTCCCCTTAAAAACCTGGGAGCCTGTTTTGAATGATATTATGTATTTTTTCAGGCTCGGGGTTTTTGTACGATGAACCAAAAATCACAAAAAAACCCCAAAAAAAATCCTGTTACATTAAATGGGGTTTTTTGAAAAACGCTGATTTTTTTGTCAGAAATTTCAAAGGGGGGGATTCACCAAATGGAATGATAAAAATTTGGCGGGGCCCCTTTTTTAAAAGGGGGCTGTCAAAAAAAAAGTAAAAAAAATTTTTTGGGGACCCCGTTCCCTCTGGTTTTTCCCCAAAGTTTTCCCATGCTTTGGCCTTTTTAAATTGACGGGGGTTTTTTCATAGAGCAGGGGGATGCGTGAGATATTTTGGCCTTGTGACCACCCCCTGACCCCCGGCAGTGTGTTTTGGGGTGATTTTTGGGGCCACGTCATGATTTTTCCCTGGGGGCAAGGGGGTTTTTTTTTTCCCCTTTTTTGTGGGGGGCGCTCTCATGCTTTTTCCCCGTCTGCCCAAAAGGGGGGAAAACTTTTTTGGGGGGCCATTGGGGTTTTGGGGAGGGGGTTTAGACTAAATTTCTGTGATCTTACCCCATTTGCTCCAGTCCCTTTTTTTTGGCTCAGGCTTTTTGTTGATTCAGGAGGGGCTTTTTTAAACCCAGGGGGTTTTAAAATTTCCCAAAACCCTTTTGGTTTTTTTCCCTGTTTTCCCCCGGGGAAAATCTACCCTTTTAAAAGGGGGTTTTTATTCTCCCCCCTTTTTGGGGGGGAAAAAACCCCAAATTTTTCCCCACCCCGGTGATAATGAGGGTTAAAAACCCGATCATCAGAAGTTGCAAATTTCTGGGTTTGAAAAAATCTGCATAAAACCCTTTTTTACGGGGGTTTCCCCCCTTGGGGTTTCAGACTCATAATCCTTTTTTTGGTTTGGGAAAAAAATTTTTCTGGGGGCCATTTTGGGGTTTTTCGAATTTTTTTAAACTGACACTCCTGTTTTTTTCGGCCTCTCCCGGGGGCAAGAGGGCCCGATTTTTTTACAGATTTTTCTGATTTTTTTTTTTTAAAAATAAGGTCGGGGATCCTTACCCTCCTAAAAAGAACTACGATTGCGCTATTGAGGTAGTGCCTGGGGGGAAAATTTTCCCCAAGGTCGCCTTTTTAAACTTTATCGGTACCTGACACGATGCTTTTTCGTTCTTAAAACCCCGGCCCCAAATTTGGGGAAGGGTCCATATCAGACCATCCTCTTCACCCTTTTGGGGGCCGGTTTTTTTTTTGGGGCCCCAAAAAAGGGGGGTTTATTGGGGGCCCGGGAAAATTTTTTAAATTTCCTCCGGGGAAAAAGATAAAATTTGGAAAAAATCAATAACCTTTAAAACCCTTTTTCTCTACCCCTTTTTTTCCAAAAAGGGGGAAAAAATGCTATTGGTTTACAAAGGGGTTTTACCCCCAGGGGGGCTAAAAACCCTTTTTCGCAAAGCTGGGGGAAAAAGGGGGGAAAAGGGGTTTTAAAACCCCCCAAAAAGGGGTTTTTGGGGGGGCCCGGGGGAACCTTTTGGGCTCACAAAACCCCTTTTTCCCCCCCCAATCCTTAAATGAATGATTTTTTCAGGGATTTTGTGGAAAAATTCTGATTGCTTTTTTTGGGGATAATCTTTTTTTTTTCCAAAAACGAGGGGCCCCATGTAAAACAGGTTTTGGGGGACTGGGTTCCGATTTTGAGAGAGAATGCACGGGGGGGTGAAGGGATAAAGTTTTTTTTTGGGGCGTACAAAGGTCTCTTTTGGGGGAAATTTTAATTTTTGTCTCCGTCTTTTTTTAAAAAGGGGGAACCCGGTCAAGTTCAGGCCACCCTGGGGGGGTTTTTAAACCCTACTTGAAAAAAGGGTTTTTCAGTTTTTTCCCCGGTTTTTTTAATTTTTATCGTAAATTCTTTTTAAAAAATTTTCCCCCCGGGTATTTTTAAAAATATTGACGTTTTCCCCCAAAAAAAAGGGTTCTGAGGGGGGTTTGAATTGGCCCTGAGGTTTTTTGGGGGTTTCAGGAACTTAACAAGATTTTTTTTCTGTCCTTTCTAAGGGCAGCCTGAGGTTTCTCAAAACCGTTTCGGGGGGGGGTTTTTGTTTTTTTCTGAAATTGGGGCAGGTCCCTTTTTTTCCCCAAAAAGGGTTTTTCCAGAGACCTCTAAGATAACCCTTTTCCCCCTTTTTTTCCCCTCAAATTTTTTTCCCCAAAACGGAACGAAATTTAAAAAAACGTGGGAAAAGGGGATTTTTTTGGCCATAAAGGGGGGCCCTTTGAAAAATTGGCCCCCTTGGCAAAAGGGGAGCCAAGGGGGGTTTTGGGGGGCCCTCAGGGCCCAAAAAGGGGAAACCCTGGTTTATCTCGAATCAGCCAAGCGATTTTCCCCCTTTTAAGGGGGCCCCCGGGGGGCCCCTTTTTTTTTAAAAAATTTTTTAATTTTTTGGGGTTTTTTTTTTCTTGGGGGCAGAAAAAGGGGTTTAAAAGGGGGATACCCTCTCGGTAGTTTCTTTTGCGGATTCCCAAATTTATCTGATCCGGGTTTTGTTTTTAAAAAAAGGGGGTTTTTTTTTTTTCCCCCATCTCGCCCAATTTGAAAACTGGCTCTTTTTTTGTGCCAGGAATAAACCTGACGTTTTCCCCTTTTTGGGGGAAAAATTTGTTTGTCCCAGACCATTGGAAAAGGGGGGAAATTTTCTAAAAGTTTTCATTGTTCCATTTTTGGGGCTGTCACCCGGGGGATTTTTGGTACCAGAACTTAGTGAGGGGGCCCTTTTTGGGTGGCCTACTTGTCCCTTTACAACAGGGATTTTGGGGGCCAGCCCCTGTGGGACTTGCCCCCGGTTCCAAGCCTTGCCCCTCGTTTTTAGTGGTTTGTTGATCCCCTTACCTGTGCCCAAGAGGCCATGGCCCCCAAACTCTATGGATTTTTTTTCCGACCCCCCTGTCTCTCAAGAATAAAACCGGGGTTTTTTTCGGAAATTTTTGTATGGGTTTTTTCCAAAAAAATACATCTTGGGGGGCCCTTACCTAAGTTCCCTTTTCCCCCTCCGATTGGTGCCTTTTTTCCCTTTTAGCACGTGGTTGGGGGTTTAAAAGGCATTGTGTCGAAAAGGGGGCCCAATTTTTTTTTCCAGATTTTGGGGGGCATTTTTTCAAACCCCTTTGGGGTTTTTCCCGGGTTTTTTTCCTCTCCCCTTTTATCCTAAACCAAAGGGGCAAACCAGAGAACAAACCAGACCTGGGGCCCCTTAAATTTTAGGATGTTTTATGTCGGGGTAAAAAAAAATGACTGGGTTCTTTTTTTGCCTTTGGCTGAGTTTGCTCTTAAAAATTTGGGGGTAGCCTGCCACCTTGTGTCTCCATTTTTTGGGGAAATTTTTGGGTTTTTTCCCCCCCCGTTTTTTTTGGGGGCAGGCGGAGGCTTTTTCCCCTTTTTCCCGGGGGTTGCCCCCTGTTTTTGAGCGAAACAGCAGTTTTTTGGGGAAAAAGGGTTTTGGGGGATTTTTGTCCTCTCTCCTCTCAAGAAAAAGGCCCAAGGGGGTTTTTCCAACCGGCAAGGCTGATGTCCTCTTTTTTAAAAATTTGGGGGTTTGGGTTTTTGGGTTTTCCTCAAAATACCCCCCATGGGGGTTTTTCATCCCCAAAGTTTAAGCCTAGGTTCTTTGGGCCCCTTTTAAGATCATGGGGATTTTTAATTTTCCGGGTTTTCCCTTTTCCCGGGGGGGTTTTTTTTTTTCCCGGGGGGTTTTTTAAATCCATTTTTTTTTTTTACAAGTCCCCTTAAAATTTTTAAAGGGTTTTTCGAGCAGTGGTTCCATGGCTGGCCCCCCCACCCTGTTTTTGGGGGGGGGCAATTTTGGGGGTTTTTGGGGTTGAGAAAATTTTGGGAAATTTTTTGGGGTTTTTTTGACAAAAATTTTCCCGTATTTTTTTAAAGTTGAGGGGGTTTTTGGTTTTAGGGGACAATTTTTGGGGGTTTTTTTTTCGGATTTTCCCTGCTAGGAAAATACAGAAAAAAAGGTCGCACACTGTAGTGTTTAAAACTTCCCAAAAACCAAAAAAAATGAAAAATAATAGCAAACTGCCTTAGAAATAAAAAAAATTGAGAAGTCTTCCCCCCAAAGAGGGCCCCCATTTTTGTGGCCTGATAGCCAAGTAAAGGGGGTCTTTTTTTTTCAGTCCTAAAAAAAGCCAATCCTCGCTTAGAAAAGTCGGGTTTTAAATTTAAAAAAACCTTTTTTTTATATGTATTCATTTCCCTTTTTAACCCCCACCCCCCCCGGGGTTTGGGCACAGGTTTTTTAATTTTCCCCAGGTTTTTTAAAACCCCCCCACAGAGATGTAGATTTTAGTTTTTAAAAAGGATTCAATTTTCCCCCCGGCAGACAATTTTTTTTAAAATGGGGGTTGGGGAATAGTTCCCCCCAAAAAACGAGAAGACCCCAAAAGGGGGCTATCAGGCACCCCCATAATTTGGCCATTTTTTTGCGCTAAGACTTCTCAATTTTTTCATTTTTTTAAAAAGGAGTGATTTTTTTTATTTTTTTTATTTTTCCCCTGTTTGCAACTAAGCCTCAGTGTTTTTTCCCCCTTTTTTTTTTGTAGTGCATGAGGGGTTGGTGACTCTGGGTTTAGAAACCCCGTTCCCCCCTGGATCTATTTTTGGGGTGGCCGGGGCGGGGTTTTTTTGATATTTTTACCCCTCCCCGGGAAATTTTTAACCCGGGGCCCCCGTCACCGACTCCTCCTGATCGAACAATGGGGTTCGGTGCCCCCCCCTAAAGGGGGTTTTTCGGGGGGGGGGTTTTTTTTTAATGAGCAAGGCTCCCCCCTGGTGGTTTAAAAAACAGTACTAAAAATTTTTCCAAAAAGGGGAAAGGCAATCTGGGATAAAAGGGGGTTTGGGGCTGAAATAAGGGGGGTTCCCCCCCATGAGGGGGGCCCGGAAAACAATTGTTCGGTCCCCAATTTGGTTTCCGGGTTTTCCTTTTGGAAGTTTCTGGGGTCCTTTTTTTACTGCTGCGTTCAAAAAGGGGAAAATTTTTTTGTTTTTTTTTTGGGGGGTTTCTATTTGTTTTTTTTTCTCACATTTTTGGAGGACACCCCCGGTCCCCCCGGGGGGGCCCGAGCCCCCCACATTTTTTCTGGGGGCCCCGGGGTTTTTTTTTTCCCTTTTCTTTTTCCCCCGCCTTTTTCAGGGGGTTTGGTTTTTGGGTTTTTTTTCACACTGAGACCCCGTTTTTTGGGGGGGCGAGAACGGGATCTCATTTTTTTTTTAATCAAATTGTGGGAAATTTTTTAGGGTTTTTTTTGGGTTGCAGAAAGTAATCTCTCCTGCCCCCTTTTCCCTTTTTTGTCTTTTTTGGGGGCCCCAAATTTTTTTTTAACTATTTTCTGCCGCTTTTGGGGTTTTCATTTTTTCTAAACCGCCATTATATTTTGGGGGGCCCCCCCTTTTCCTTTGGGGCTCTTAGGGAAAAATTTTTTTAGGAAAAATTTTAACCAAAAAGGGGGGTTTTCTGCCCCCTTTTTTCCCCAAATTTTTGACTAAAAAAGTTTTTTTTAAAGCGCTCAACGAAATGGGGGCTGTCCACAGGGGAAATTCAGAAAAAACATTTTGTCAAGCCCCCCTTTTTTAATTTTAAACAAGGTTTTTTACTTTTAAAAAAAAAGGGGGGGTTTTTTCCCCCAAAAAACATAAAATTTAAAAAACTACTAGATTTATTGGCTGTTTTAGTAAAAAAAGTTTTGAAAATTTTTGATAAAAGGGCTGAAGAAAACAGATTTTTTTTTTCTTTGCCCCTTTTTTTCCTACGTGACCACAAAGAAAAAAAAAAGATATCTACCCAGGATTCTGTCTTTTTTTTCCCTTTTTTTTTGTCCCGGGGGAAAAAAACCCATGGCTATCTTTTGCAAAAAGCCGGGGGTTATGTAGGCCAGGGTCATTTCAAAGCAACTGATTATAGCTTTTTTCAGCTTTTTTTTAGATATTTTTGCACAGGAATTTTTTTTAAGAGACCTATCTTTTAAATGTAAATGCAAAATACATTTTTTAAATGAAAAAAATATTTTTTTTCCCTGACATCCCCCCTTGATACCACTTTTTTCCCAAAAACCCGCTCCTGTCCCAAAACCTGGGGAACTCTTTTGTGCGCCGTTGGGGGGGGAAAAAAACTAACACCCTTTACCCCTTTTTTTTATGCAAATTTTCGCAAATGGGCGGTCAGGAGGGGAACTGTCCCTACAGGGGTTCCTGTGTTTGCAATTCATCCCTTTTTTTCAACTGAGTTCAAAAAAACATGGTATTCTCCATCAGGTAGGGGGGCCCCCTTTGGGGGGTCAGAGCACCCCAAATCATTCAGGGGGAGGGGGCTCTTTTGGTAAAAAGGGGGTTCCCTTTGGGGCCCCCAGGGGGGTCCCCCAAAAAAAGGGTTTTTCCCCCCCAGTTCCAAGGATGGTGGGGGTCTTTTGGGGGGGTTTGGGGGGGACCCTCAAATCTGGGGTTGAGTGTTTTCATTTCCAAAAATTTTTTTTCCAACACCCAGTTTTCCGGGTTTTTAAAAAGGGGGGGGGGTACCGGACACTGATCTGGATCTGGCAGTGAAGAGAAAAAAAAAACCCCTTTTTAAAAGGGGGTTATTTTTTTGGGCCAATTCAATTACATAAGGGAAACAAGATATCATTTTGCATATTTTGCGGGGGGGGGGAAAAATGCACCTAAATTGGGACAAAACCCAAACAAAATTTCGTATTACCTCTTTTCTGGGGGGCTGGGGGTGGGCCCCTTTTTCCCAAAAAAATGCAATTGGGAGGGGTGTAGGCCTAAAAAAGAAAACCCTACTCTAACCGGATCTCTTGTGTCAATTTGCTGTGAAAAGCGGTCCCCGGGTCAAAATTTCTAAAAAAATTTTTGGAACCCCGAAACTGCACACTATTTTCCGAAAGTAGCTTCTTTGCAGTAGTCCTTTTTTTTTTACGGAAAAACCTTTTTTTTCCCTCTTAAAATACTTTTTACCCCCAAGGGTTTTTAACCCTCCCTTGGGGGATATCGGTGGGGGGCTTTGGACCCCGACCCCCGAGAGGGGTCTTGGAATGAGGGGGGGGGGTTTTTTTTGGGCCGGGGAGGTAAGCTGCGGTGTTTTTGGGGTTTTTGGGTGGGGATCCCTGAAGGAACCTTTTAACACCAATGATCTTTCTCGTGTCTTTATCTGTGTGGGGGGGCCAAAATGCCATTGGCCCCTAGGTGCATACTTTTGGGGGCGGGGGTTTGGGGCCCTTGTGCTTCCCTCTTCACGTGTTGCTTTCCGCTTCACTCTTCTTTCCTTTTGGAGCTTGGCTTAAAACTTCTTGAGCAGATCCCAGGCTCTTTTTGTCAGTTTTTTGTCTTCAGCCCCTCATGTATACCCCGGGGGTTGGGCCCCTACGCCCTTTTCCCCTTCTCCATGTTGTTTTTTCTTGGCCCTTTTTTTTGGCCCCCCAAAATTCCCCATGTTTTTTTCCTCATGCTTTTCTGTTTCAGTTTTCCATGCATTTTGTTTTTTTTAAATTGCCACCATTTTGGAAATTGGATATACCCGCGGGCCCTGAAGGTCCTGGCTACTTTTCCCGCTTTCGTGATAAAAACCCCTTCACCCAGAGGGGCCCCCAAATCGTGTGCTGTGCCATGCAGCCCGTAGTCGGGGTAAAATTTTTTGCTTTTTTTCCTTCGATGGCGGGGTTTTGTCAGCGCTTCAGTTTTTTCTTCCGGGTGCAGGCTAAATGAAAAAAAAATTTGGCCACGGGGTTCCCCCTTTCGGTCCTGCATTTCCCTGGTGGAATCTTCTTCTCATCTGCAAATTTTTGGGCCCCTCCAAGTAGGGAAAAATTCGAAAAATTTTGTTCCCCAAAAAGCCCCCTATTTTATCCCCCCTTGGGAGGGGAGTAAAGGGGCCCCGGGGGGGCGAGGCGGGCCCTGAATTGGAGCAAACTTTTGGCAAACCCCTGGGGGGTTTTTGTTGGTTGGCTTGTTGGGGATTCCAAAAGTGGGCGGGGGATTTTCCCCGGGGGGCCCAAATGTTCAGCTTTTTTCCCCGGAAAGGGTTGGCTGCAGAAACCCTCAGGCTTCCCAGGGGCTCCTTTGCAATGAACCAAAAGGGGGTTGGGGCCCCCAAAAAATCCTTTTTCCCCCCCTGAATCCGTGCGGGGAAAAGTAGCAGGGGCCTTTCCCCTTTTTCCTCGTGAGGGGAAAGGCTTCTCGTATCAGGTGGGGCCCGGTTTGGCCTGAGCTGTGGGGGTTTTTCCCAAATTTTTCCTTTAGTTAAGGGCTGGGGGCCGATAAAAAGGGCGGGGCTTTTTAGAAAAGACGGGCTGCTTAGGCTAGGCATAGGTTCCATTTTGCATGATGACCTGCCCAAGGAAGGCCGGGGGTTTTTGGGGTTGTTGGGGGGGCATCTTTTTCACAGTGGTCTTCCAGTCATTTGCCCCGGTGTTTTGTCTGGGGGCAATACGGTCCCGGGAGTAACTTTTTTTGACACCCGGACTTTTTCTTCCGACCTTTTCGTTGCTGTTTCCAAGGAAAAAAGGGGAAGGGGTGTGCAATTTTTGATGTCAAACCCGCAAAAAGGGGAAAAAAAATCCACGTGTTGAGAAAAATGACTCCGATATTTTGGGAAAAACCCGTTGGGGGAGGTGGGGCATTGCTTGGTTTTAAAAATTGAAGGGGTTGTTTGAGCCCTTTTAGGGAAAACTGTCCATAAAACACTGGGGCTGGTGGTGAAGGCGGGAGGCACCAGGTGGAGGGGAAAAAATGAAAAAGGCCTGGCCAGGTTTCCCCGGAATACCCTTGCGGGGGACTGGGATTTTTGGGCAATTTTCCCGGGTTACACTGTTGGGGGGGTTTCAAAAACCGGCCTCTTTCACGCCCCAGGCCTTGCACCATTTTAACTCAGTGGGGTTTTGTCTTTTTCTTCACTTGGGCTGGGGGTTTATTCCAGGGCGAGGGGGGCCGTTTTCCTTTCCTTCATTCGGCGGGGGCTCCCTCTCCCGGGGAAAACTGGGGGGAAAACAACCTCATAGGGTTTCCCCCAAAGATGAAAAACCACGGGTTTTTTTTCCACCCCCAAAGGAGTCACTGGGGTTTTTACCTGCTCTGATACAGGGGGGCTTTTGTTGGGGGTCTCCTTTTCCGGCTGCTTTTTTTCGCCGGGGCCCAGTTGTTTCTTTTTTCCAGCTCGGTCTCAGGTCGTATTTTGCACAAGTTTGGGGAAATGATGGCCCCTTTTCCGGGTTAGGGTTGGGGGGAATTTGGGTTTTGCAGTGGGACGGTCTTGGGCCTTTTGGGGAATGTTTGATTCAGGGGGCACCTCCGGGGGTTCAAAAAAAGAACCCCCGGGTTGGAGCCGGGAAAATTGGGGGTTTCCATCCCTGAAGCGAGTGGGGCCCCCTTTTTGATTTTAATATCCGGCCAAGTCAAAGTTCTCGGGGGCCCTCTTTTTGGGGTTCAAGACCTCCAGTTGGCGGAAACTTATCTGGGGATGGGGGGTTTTTTTGGGTTTTCTATTTTCCGCACCCCTGTGATAGGTCTGCTTTTGGTTGTTTGGGTTCCCTTTTTTTTCTTGGGAAGGGGGGAAAAAGGTCATGGTCCCTCTTCCTGGAACATCGGGTTCTTTCGGGTTTTTTTCAGTAGGTCCCCTCCCAATATTGAGGTGCGGGGTTTTTTTCACAAAACTGGGAATATGGATTTTTTTGGCTAACCCACGCTCAGGGGTTTAAAATCGGGGAAAATTTTTGAATTGCCTAAAAATTCCCTCGGGCGCAAAAGATTGAAATATAGTGAGGTTGCGGGGTTCCACAAAAAGATCTAAAATAGCCACCACTCTCGGGGAAAATTAGTCCCATGGGGGGGTTTTCCCTGTGGATTTTGGAGCTCCTGTCCTAGGCGGGTTTTTTCACTGTTTCCCCGTGTTTTTCTTTTTCTGGGGGAAGTCGGTGTTCTGCACCGGTTCCGGAAAAGACCCAAACTCTCCACAGTTTTTTAACACTGGCACCCCTGTCCCACGGGACTCAACCCTTTTTCTATTTTGGGGCCCGGGGATCCTTGTAGGGGCGTGTATGGCCGGCTCTCCCAGGGGTTCCTGATTTTTCCCGCATCCGGCCAAAAAACCCGGCCCCAATTTCCTCTTTTTGTCTGATCATGGGTAAGGGGGCCCAAATCTTGAAACCTTTTTTTACTCTCTGGAACTCCTCTACAGACGTCGGGGCTTGGCTTTTTACAGTGGGCGAGACTTGCCCCGTCAGTTTTGTTTTTTGGCCCATTTTGAGCGCTCATTACTTTGGCCAGTCTCCCAGGGTTTTCGCTTTTAATTTTGCTGGAACTTGAAGTGTTTCTCAAATTTGGGGGCCGAATCATCAACCCCTTTTATTTCCTTACGGCCCGGATCAACCCAGGGGCGCATACGTTCCCCCGGATCTGTGTTTTTTTTGGGAAAATGGCATGGGGGTCCCCCCCGCGTGGGGGAGCATACTGACACCGGTTTTTGGGTAAAAGGGCTCATGGGGTGGTCCCTTCCCTGGCCCTGCCCATTGGGGTTGGGGTTTTTTCCCAGTATTGGGCACATGTATGCGTTGCACTTCATCAAAAAAGTTAAAAGGGGGTTTTTTGGGGGATACACTGGTGAGGCTGGGGGGATCAGGGGTCCCCAGTTACCCCGCCCCGGCATTGTCAAAAAGAGGCTCCTCATTTGTGTCCCGGGGGCTACACTTTTCCCCCCGTAAGCCCGGTGTGGGCCTGCTAGTTTTTTGTGTCTGGGGCTACCTGCAAACCCTTTTTTTTTTGGGAGATTTGCACTTTCTTCTCCTGAATAATGACTGGCAGTTTTTTCCGTGCTTGGGTAGACGGGTGCCTCGTGCGTAAAAGGACGAATACATGGACACCCCCATTGCTTTGGGGTGGGCGTTGGCCCATTGGTAACGAAGGAGAAAAAAGAGGAAGAAGGGGGGGGGTGAGGGAGAAAGAAAAGGGGGGTGATGAGGGGGGGGAGGTGTAGAGAGGGGGGGAGAAAAAAATGAAAAAGGGAAGTGAAAAGGGGGGAAGAGAAGGGGGGGGAAGTAGAAAAGAAAAAGAAGGTTTGAGAAAAGGGGGAAGGGGAAAAAATAGAAGAAAAAAAAGGTTTTTGAAGGAGAAAAGATGAAAAAATGGATGTGTCAGAGATGTAGGGAGGGGGAAAAAGGGGAAAGATAGGGAAAAAGGATGAGAGGAATGGGCGAGGAAAGAGGGGGGAAATCGAAGAAAAAGGAAAAGGAGAGAGAAAAAGGGGAAGGGGACTCCCCTGCGCACTTTTGGGGACAGTTAAACAAAAAAAGGCCCCCTTTCCCGTGGATAGGGGGGGCTTTTTTTTTTTGTCAAGCTCCTTATTTAAGGGGGGAGCCGCACCAGGCCCGGGTCTCCACATGTGGACATCTGAAAATGGGGCTCAAATCTGCCTTGTGAAATTGTGATCATTTTTTCACAGACGATTTTTAAAAACTTCTTTAAACCTTTTTAATTTTTATTAATAAAAAATCACTTTTTCCGGTCCTTTTTAAAAAACTTGCGTACCTCTACAAAAATGCAAGCCACCAGCCTTTTTAGGGGGACGGGGAATCTAAAAAAAAACTTTCCCGTGCCTTTTAAAAAAAAAACCCCTTTAATTATTGTGCCGTAAAGTTGCCTCCATTGGATTTTTCCCTTTTTCCCCACCTTTATTCACATGCCTAGCCCTTCCGCCCACATATTGTCTATTTTCCCAAAAATATTCAACAAAGTGATTAAAAAAATTAAAAAAAAAGGTTTTGGGAATAAAATCTAAAATAATTTATTAGAAAAAACCTCTCCAAAATTTTTAAAAAAATTTTTTAAAAAAAAAAAATTTAAAAAAAAGAGGTTTGATTTTAAAAAAAAAAAAAAAGAAAACCCAACACTTTAGTAAAAAATAGGGGAAAAAAAGTGACCAAATTAAAAACCCCCAAACAAAAAGGAAAAAAAAAAGGGGGGGGGAAAAAACTATTAAAAGTAAAATCAAAAAACAACAAGGGGTTTCAAGAAAAAACCTTTTTTCTAAAACGCTAATTAAAACCCCAAAAGAGGTGGAAAAATGATTGAAAAAGATAAAAAAAAAAAGAAAAATACTTTTAAGCTTTTTGGGTTTTGGGGTTAAAAACATTCAAAAAGGGGAAAGAAAGCCCCACAAAAACAACTTCCCTTTTTTTTTTTTCTCGGGGGCGTGGCACTTCCCCCTCCCTTTTACCCCGTTCTGTGTCAAGAACCCCAAAAAAACGTCAAAAAAAAAAAAAAAAAAAAAAAGGGAACCGAGCAGGAGAAAATGGATACAGCTCAGCCTGAATTTCCTAAGAATTTTCACTCTACAGCCAGTAGCTAAAAACTAGTTCAAAAAGAACCAAAACCAGGAAACAGATATAACAACGTGATTAGCAGAGGGGGGGGTCAAAGGGGCTTTAGCCTGCAGCCAGCAGTGAATGAGATAGTGACAGAGCGCACTCTGCTCTGAGTGTAAATTTAAAGCAGCGATAACTTGACACAACACAGGACAAAATACAAATGGAAACAGACACCGGGAGAATTCCGAATCCCTCTTTTAGATGATCTGTGACACATACAAGCCTGCTCTGGTAACTGATAACTCACCAATTGCACTGAGCACGCCAATGCTCCAGGTCTACTACCCTGAAAACCGGTTGCCCTGGCCGATACGCCGGTCACAGTAATCTATAATAGCCTTAATCAAAATTCTCACCATCCGCGTCTGGTTTGACTGGGATAACCTCCCTTCAATGCTTGGACGATTACTGTGAGAACTTATCCAATCAAAGCTCCTGCCCTTCACACCTGGATTGACTGGGATAACCTCCCTCCGATGTGTGAAGGATTAATGCGGGAACTTATCAGCAATTTGTTTTTTTTTTGCTATACAGCTCCAGAAATCAGCAAGCAAAAACAGTCACGGTTCCAACTTTCTCCCGGGATCACACAAAACACATACACAGCAGGAGCAAACACCTTATATCCCAGGGTTTTGGATAAGGTGTGGACTTTTTACACTACCTGGGAATGCGGTGGTGACCACACCTGACCGGCAAAAGGTATAAGACCAGGACTGAGCACAAGGGACTTTCAGGTAAGATGACAGGATTTTCTTACCTTACTTATGGAGCTGTGCAGTCTCCGTCCCGTGAGCCAAGGCCATGGCCAACACCTGTCTCTCCGGTCAGCAGTCCCCGTGCGTTTCGTCCACTGCCCCGCGTGCAGGCGCCAGCTGTTATGGAAATTTAATTAGGATAAATCTATCCTGCAGTGTTTGCTGCTGCTGTTCCCAATCTTAGACTAAGTGTCTTTTTTGAGCGCTCAGACGAAATGAGGACTGTCCACACGGAAGTGTCAGTATAACAGTTCGTCAAGACCAACAGTTTATTATTCATTCAAGGTTTTATACTTTTACAAAAAGGGGTGGTTAGTCAATTAACATATAATTAAAAGCTGCTAGATTATTGGCTGTTTTAGTATAAGTATGATAATTGGGCTGAAGTAGCAGATTTATTGTTCTTTGCCCCAGTTTTCCTACGTGACCAGCAAAGAAAATAATAGATATCTACCCAGACCTTCTGTCTTTGTTTCCCTCCTTTGTGTCCTTGGTAAAAAGTCCCTATGAGCTATCTTTTGCAGCAGCCTGACTTATGTAGGCCAGGGGTCATTTCCTAAGCAACTGATTATAGCTTGTGTCAGCTTTACATAGATATGTGTTAGCACAGGAATTTTTAGCAAAGTGAGATCTATCTGATTGTAAATGCATATACATAGAATATATGGATACATATATATTTCCATGACAGCTCTTCTCCGGGGCAGTTAGCTTTCCTGTTTCTATCTTTAGGTATAGCTAGCTCTCAGGCTGTGACGAGGCGTCTAGGATCAACGTAGGAACGCTCCACGGCTACCTCTAGTTGTGTGGTTAGTTCAGGTTTCTGCAACCCATTAGTTACCAACATCTCAGGTGTTCGGCTGCCTTGCGTTTTTCCTGTCCTCCTCAGCTACCGTACATAACATAAAAGCTGCCATTATCACGGCGAATCAGCCGAAGTGTGAAACTCTGTAATGTGCACCATCTTAGGAGATTTTTGTGGACTTGTTCTACATGTTATCTGCCTGTTTTGCAGTTCAATAAAGCATTGCCACAATGTGTTACACTCATCCTGTATTGTCTGAGTAGTGTTATGCCCACATTAAAAGGGAGAGTGGGCGTTCGGTGGGACGAATCCCTGGTCCATGCGGTTCTGGCTAGCGGACCTGGGATGGTCGCATCATGGCACCATCCAGGTTGAAAACTTTATCTTCAGACATGGATTACAGAGTGGGACAGAATGACAGACAGGTGAGGGACATAGTTGTTTTTTATTTCTGTTTTATTACAGGAGACGATTCAGTGGAATGGGAGATGACATGACTATGGTTAAATTTTTAATCATTAAATGTCATTAGTTCAATTAAAAGACTTTATTCTCTCTTCTGTGCTTATTTACAATATAACTATAGGATTTTACAGATGCCTCACCATTACTAAGCCTTGACGTCACCGGACAATACAAAGGTGACATCAACCCGACAGATATGAACCTCACTTGCCACCGCCACAAGACAAGTGGGAAGAGTCAGGCAAAGCGCCAGAATTGGCCCATCTAATAAATGTGCCTTTTCTGGGTGGCTGCGGGCTGCTATTTTTAGGCTTGGGGGGCGGCCAGTATCCATGGCTCCTTACCAGTCTGAGAATACCAGCCACCAGCTGTCTGCTTTAATTTGGTTGGTTGCCAAAAATAGGAGCGGGACCCCATGCAGTATTTTTAAATTATTTATTTAAATCATTAAAAAAAAGTAGTGGGAACCCCTCTATTCTTGATAACCAGCCTTGCTAAACGCTGACAGCTGAGGGTTGCGTGGCTTGTTATAAAAAAAAAAAAAAAAAAACAGGGGAACCCGCGTCATTATTTTAAATGATTTACTTCTTTAAGACTCATGGCACAACACTGAGCTCAGGGAGTTCACCACAGTTCACTGTGAGAAATATCTCACGTTGAAATGCGGTGAACTCAGCACTGCCCGTAAGATTTTCTCACTGTGCTAGCGGTGATCTCACAGAGGTCACTGCAGTACATTTGCCCTGCTAGGAATGCAGCCTCAGTGACTGGTGGTAACACTTGATGACATCACCACTAGTCACTGATGCTGTGCTGGCAGCAGCTCATTCATCGGTGGGTCTCAGCCTGGACGGTCGTATCTTGGCACTGTCCAAGTTGAAAACCATTTATCCCCAGACATGGATTACGGCATGAGAAAGAATGTTGGACATTGTGAGGGATAGGGTTGTTTTTATTTTTGTTTATTACAGAAGATGAGGGATTCAATGGAATGGGCGTTAGGTGTCATATAACTGTTTGTTATTTTTAAATAGAAAAAGTAAAAGTGTGTTTTGTTTTATTTAAAATAAAAGCCTATACTTGCTGTGTGTTTAATTACAATACAACTCTAGGATTAGTAATGGATAGGTGTGTTATAGATGCCTCTCCATTAGTAAGCAGTGGGCTTGATTTCACGTACAATACAAAGGTGACACCAAACCACAAATATGAACCTTCCTCGCCACCACTACAGGGCAAGAGGGAATAACCATGACAAGCGCCAGAATTGGTGAATCTAATAGATGCTCCTTTTCTGGTGGCTGTGGGCTTATTTTTAGGCTGGGCAGCATCCATGGTCCCTTACAAGCCTTAGATTACCAACTTCAGATGTCTGCTTTAGATTTATTGGTTGCCAAAAATGGGGGAAAACCCCACGCTGTTTTTTTTTTTTTTTTTTTAAATTATTAATTTAGACCGCAGACACCAGCTGATGGATACTCCCCATCAGCTGCCGCCTGCTCTCGCTGTTATTAGCGGTAACAAGCGTTGGCTGATGGGAGCAGTAGTTCCATCAGCCGATGCCAGTGACCAGAGTTAAACCTTTTACCTCCGATCACAGCGGGCTGACGCTGTCATTTGATTGCGTGAGAACCACGGCTGTCTGACCAGCGGTAATGATTTTACCGCCGATCAGAAGCAGTGTTTGCCGCGTTGTCATGCACATGACAGCGTGTCAAACACTGGATGCTTTGGCCCAGTTCTGTTCTGGTACCCGGACCAAAACTTTTCTCTACTGGTCACCTATGTATGAAGTACTGCTGAGAGTTGATCGTACAGTTCAATCTCTCCCTTTGCCTTATTGCACTGTTAATAATTATTTTCTCTCAATTAATAAATATGCCAGTACAAGCATTGAAATGCGTCGTGACTCGTGAATAAAAATTTTTTTTACTCTCATCTTTCTGATGAAACAATTTACTCCAGCAGTGCAGTCTACCTAACATGTTCATCCAACTGGAACCAATATGTCTTTGGATTCATCACCATCCACGAGGCTGCAGCTGTTTTTCTTCATGCCTACACAGTAGTTGTGACGGCAACAACTCCATGAGGTGAGCGTAACCAGCACTCTCCTACTGTCCCCTCCATTGGGTATCGCCCTATTGTCTCCGCATTTTAGATTTATTCATGTTTTATTAATTGCACAAATGTACAGTCAATTTTTATTGGTTTGTTACAAGACATGTAATGCTTGGTGTATTTTCCTGCAATATATTGTATCTTGAACATTTTGCTTTTATTAATTCAATAAAATGTTTCTTAAAAAAAAGTTGGTAAAACAGATTTTAGTTTTATTAATTTTTAGGAGTGTAAACAATTCCAAACAAAAAGATAAACAGTTTTTAATCAAAAACAGTTTGTAGAATATTGATTGACAAGTGATACAAACTTGTGTCGAATCATTGCACATCCCCATCCCAACTAAGCCCCATCCCTTCCCAGAGTAGAATCTTTGCACATCCCCATCCCAACTAAGCCCCATCCCTTCCCAGTGTAGAATCATTGCACCCCCATCCCAACTAAGCCACCCCTTCACAGTGCAGAACTAACCTAGTTTACAATATATTTTTATGATACAAATTGTAAAATAAAGAACACATGGCTCCCTGCACCGCAGAGATCTAAACGGTAATTATAAATAGGAGATGCTACTAAAAGACGTTAACAAGCCTGTCTAGCAGTCATCTTTTATCACAGCACGATAAGAGTAAGAACAGTTTTCAATATTCTTTTCAATTACTAATAATACTTAACTGGTCATCAGACTGCCATACTGTAAGAGGAAAACTCAATATATTTTACATATATATCTAGCCTGAATTTCCACATGCATAACTCATTGATTCATTCATAAAGAATAACCTTAAATGGCTTTGGTTTGCATTGTGTCCTGCAAACAGCACTGTGAAATGCCCACAGATTCATACAATACTGTACAGATTAGCTGGGGCAGAGGGACGCCCAGGGGATTCCATGCCATTCCAGGTAATATCTTTTGTGCCATTTATTCCTTGTGTGCTGAGTCTTTGTACATTTCGCATGTGTGGGTTATTGTTTCTACTTGGGATCTTTGAATTAATTTTCGTGCATGCAGTTATGGCGGCTGAATTAAAAAATAGTTGCATTTTCCCAACCCTCTAGCTTTCACATGCATATTCCATGATTGTTTATCATGGCTGAGAAAGCCATTTGCACAAGTTTGGGATATCTGACATCGCATCAGTATCAGGTCTCATAAGATTGGGGCACCAAGCCCCTGTCCATGAAATTGGTCCGCTGTGCGCTCCGTAGCCGGTCACGTGTTTCGACACGTGACAGTGACGTCACGCAGCTTGTCTGCACCTTGCCGGTTTTACTATACAGACCGCGCCAACGCGGATTGCTTTGAATGAGAGTATGTATGCGTGTATCAAGCCACGCCCACTCCATATAGCAACCTATCACTAAGCATCTTTGATTTCACCAGAGCCATTTAAAAGATGAAAGCTGAGCTGATTGGTTGCTATGAGCAACAGTTTCCTTGCAACAAATAACTAAGCATCTTTCATTTCACCAGAGCTGTTTAAAATTTGACAACTGAGCTGTGATTAGTTGCTATGAGGAATCGGAGAAATCTAGCATCCCCAGAAAGGAACAGAGAGCACATGACAGAAATAAATCACCCCATCCTCTATTACTGAAGCTCTCTTTTGTTAGAAAATCGCATTATCAGTGGCCGCACACAGAGGCACACTGCCAAGTTACATAACAGGACTATTCACTTAATCAAAAATTATTGAGGGAAAGAGAATCAGTTGTGCACATAAATTTCCCTTAAAAAATTAAATCTTTATTAAATCTAGTAAAAAATCTAGTAAAAAACACCAAAACCCAGTGTGTGTGGTTTCTTAAAAACTAGTAAACCAAAAGATAAACCATTGATATTCAGACCAATTCCTATCAAGACCCTATTATACACCTCCTCTCACCCTTCCTTGATCTACCTCTCTCCTATAAGTGACACTGGGATACGGAGCCACAAACTTAAATAACAAAATAACGAAAAGGTTAGATTGATTGGAACCTATGATGCACAATCGGATCAGGTATACCATATTCTTAAAAAACACTGGCAGATATTGGCAGATCCCAATTTAAAGAAATTTGTGGCTCCGTATCCGAGTGTCACTTATAGGAGAGGTAGATCTATTGGCGATAAGCTGGTCCATAGTCTATATTAGAGGCCTAAAGGGCCAGGTACTTGGCTGGATAGAAAGCCATTGGGCTTTTTTAGATGTGGGAATTGTTCAAAATGCGGGTTTATGTCGCAAGGGAAGACCTTCAACAGCTCAGCTAATGGGAGGACATACACAATTAGGGATTTTGGAAATTGTAAAACCTCGGGTCTAGTGTATAAAGCCACCTGTACTTGCCCGAAGGACTATATTGGTAAAACAATTAGGGAACTAAGGGTAAGAGTAGGTGAACATTTATGTGATATTAGGAACAAGCGGGATACACCTGTGGCCCGCCACATGAATGAAGTACATAATGGCTGTACCAAAGATATTAATTTCTGCATGGTGGAATTTGTAAAGCCCAAAATTGGGGGGGGATCTGGACAGACTTATTCAGAGACGGGAGACGGAGTGGATATTTAGAATGCAATCCCTCACCCCAAAAGGGCTAAATGAATGCCTGTCCTATGCGTGCTTTATTTAGTTGTTCTAGTGAAATTGCCTTTGTGGGGCTCGAACCTGGTTTATGGATGAGACAATTTGGCTACATACCCATTTATATATACCTAATATGGTTCCAAATCTTTGGTTATTATATCGATATATTTTGTCTGTCATTAATATCTGGTATGGTCAATATATATGCTTTCTCTTATAATTGCTGGATTTTGATATATAAGAAAACCCGGATATGAAACGAAAATAACGATCAGTTTTACTATTAAAATTGTTTTTTGAGTATATCGCCTTAAGGGGAATGATCCTTATGATCCCCAATGAGACATGAATAGATTTCTAGAATTACCATCATTATCGGAGGTTATGTATATCATGTGACGTATCACATGATCGGATTGCCTTCTGTAGTATCACGTTGTATCACGTGATAGATCACATGACTCTAGCACTTCCGGTATGCCGCTATGCTGGCGGTGGAACGCATAGCAGTGGCGATGGAACACACGCCGGGTGATAGCAGGTGAGAGGAGGCATGGTTAATTAGCTTAACCCAGAAGTGTTACTGCCGATTATTAAGGGGGTGGGGTCTATATGGACATTGTAATTGGACGGGGTTATTTAAATCCCCTCTTTCCTGACCGCCGGCTATGCCGGCATCCACGCTATCTTTTCCTCCTGATGAACCGTGATGACGGGGAAACGCGTCGGGGACAATTTATGCTAAGTCTCACTACTTTATATTTTATGCTGTTGCAGTTTATCATTATTGCAGCCCTGGGGGCTTGATTTATGGATCTGTGGGATGAAAAAGTATAAGCTAACCCCAGATACTAATGCATTATCATAAGATATGGGATGGACATTGTTCCAATTATATTACAGCATGCTACATTATTTTTGAAGTGAGATTTACTTTTGATTCTACTATCGGCTCAAATAGAGACATTTGGCTTCATTCTTATCTACCACCACTGGCTGCATCCAGCTTCTCCTTTTCCCATTGTGGATTAACCCTTTATGCAGTAGTTTGTGTGACTGATGAAGGTCCATGATATAGGACCGAAACGTTTCGCTACTACTGTGAATAAAAACCTTATATCTCATACACATAAGTTGAGTGCCGAGTTCATTTCATATATGTACAGCTCATTAAAGTCATGAATATGCACATATTCATGACTTTAATGATAGGTACTACTGTGACCGCTGAACACTGGCGCCGGAGACCGCGGGAGAAGAGCAGGGGCTGCAGAGACCGCGCCGGTGGGAGGGTGAGTATAAGGGATACTCACCTGTCCCGTTCCACCGCTGCTCGGCGCTGTGTCCTCGCGTCCTCTCTAGCTGTGAATGTTCAGGCATTCACTGCTGGAGGACCCGGAAGACAGCGGCGCTCAGCGGTGGACCGGGTGACAGGTAAATATGTCAGGTGCTGGGGTCCTGAGCGAGCGGTGACACTGGCACCTGTCCCTATAGCGCGCCGGTGTCCCGCCTGCTCAGGACACCAGCACCTGGCCCCCAGCGACGAGAGGGGAGTATGTCATTTTTTTTTTTTTTTGGTTGCAGCAGCTGCGGCACCATAAGGGACCTATACTATGGAGCATCTATGGGGGCATAATCTATGGAGCATCTATAGGGGCATAATCTGTGGGGCATAATCTATGGAGCATCTATGGGGGCATAATCTATGGAGCTTCTATGGGGGCACAATCTATGGAGCATCTATGGGGCACAATCTATGGAGCATCTATGGGAGCATAATCTATGGAGCATCTATAGGGGCATAATCTATGGGGGCACAATCAATGGAGCATCTAGGGGGGCATAATCTATGGAGCATCTTCTGGGGCATAATCTATGGAGCATCTATGGGGGCACAATATATGGAGCATCTATGGAGGCACAATCTATGGAGCATCTTGTGGGGCATAATACATGGGACAGCATATGGGGCATAATCTCATTTTCCACCCGAGGATTATACTCGAGTCGATAAGTTCTCCCAGTTTTTTTGTGGCAAAATTAGGGGGGGTCGGCTTATACTCAAGTACATACGGTTATTTACGTGACAATGCTCTTCCAGAATAAGACAAACGGGATACAAACAATTCTCAGCAGGGCTCGGGGAGGTCCGCAGAAAAATACACAAGAGAAGTGCTGGCATTAGGGTAGTGTAAAGCTCCACAGGAAATATGCATAAAACATTTAGTCAGTGCAATAAGTGGTGCCACTAAATAATAACCAAAGGGTAATAATATATCAAGAGAGAGTTACCTCATAAGCCTCAAGGTGATGTTAAGCTGCGGTATACTTTAAATGTCCATCCGCTCTCCCAATACCTTCCGCTCCATCCCGGCGTTGATTGGAGACAGCTGGTAAGTCGGAGCGGTGGAGTAGGGATGCTGTCCCGGCCGTTGACGAATGCTCCTTGCTGCTCTTCGGTGCTGCGCCGACGTGTTATCAGTAGAAGGACATTTAATAACACAGCATAACATCACCATGAGGTTTATGAGGTGTAGCATTTCCAGGGGTATTAGCTCTAGGATCGCTGTCTGGGTAGACAGAATGGCACGGAAACAGTTCATTCAGACAGCAATTATGGTAAAAACTGGCCGCAACCAGTTTTATTAAAGTCCACAGCACACAGATAAAACAAAGCATAAACAAAAGACCTAGGCTTGTCTAGCCACTAAATTACACTTATGTAATGTCCCTTTCTATCAGGAACCCAGACTCTATCAGTCTGTGCCCAAAACAACACATATGATATATGTTACCAGTATGGAGTTTCCCAGATACTCCTCCTTATGTCTGAAGGTCCACCCGACGTCCAGACTTGAGAGAGATCCACTCCTATTCAGTAGTCATTATCCTGGAGGTTCACAGAGACACTCCTGTGTCCGGGGTACCTCTAACCCAGACTGAGATGGCTCCCCTCCTCTTCAGTAATCATCAGCATGGAGGTTCACAGAGACACTCCTGTGTCCGGGGTACATCTAACCCAGACTGAGACGGCTCTCCTCCTCTTCAGTAATCATCAGCATGGAGGTTCACAGAGACACTCCTGTGTCCGGGGTACATCTAACCCAGACTGAGACGGCTCTACTCCTCTTCAGTAGCTTATCCGCATGCATTCTCACAGAGACTGCTTCCTTGTGCCAGGACACCTCTCTGTGTCCAGGCTAAAGACAGCTCTAACACTCTTGGAGACTGTTTCTTGTGCCAGGACACCTCCCTGTGTCCAGGCTAAACTAGCTCTCTGACTGTGTCCGCAGACACCTATTTCTGGCTTCCTAATTAACAGCTGATTGGCTTCAGGTTTAAGCTGCAAGTGTGCAATGAATGCAAGGTGTAGTGACCTCTCTCTACCACCAGGTCTACAAAGCCACATATTCCCTTATAGTTAGCAAAGAACCTAGGTGAAATGTACACCCCATTCACCACATATCCTCACTGTCTCACATATCCCCCCCCTCTTCTCCAGACCGGAGGGCTGGTCATCCAGACCGGAGGACTGGTCAACAAACCTAAAGAGACAGTGAACACAGCTCAAGTCATAGCCAACATCAGCTTCATCTTTACCTGAAGTATAACCATCATTAGCTTCATCTATATTTTCCATTAAGCAGGGATTCTATACCCTTACACACACACACACACACACTGTGTGATGTCACAGTCATGTAACCAGTCAGCTTGAGGGGAAGGAACATGGACAGTCAAAACATACACACTGATCCATTAAATGGATGCCAGCCAGCGCTGCATTACCCATCCGTCCCCTCTGCATACAACTTTATCCTAGGTATTTAGACACATACCCCTTGGGTGGGTTTGTAGGTGACTGGACCCGCCCAGCTCTCCAAGTCACCTGGAAGCCTCCCAACGTATAGCACAAGTCTCAGCAGTAGATCTGCTGAACCAAAACAAATCCAGGCTTCCATCACAGGGCCACCCACCTCTGCGATACATACCGTCCATCCATCACATGCCTCCATGCACATCCCGAGGGCCATACACAGTGCCTCCTCTGTTCAAACCTGTGGGGTTGAACACTTGCCACCCGACCAGAGATCCTTCTCGGTCGTCTCTGCCAGTCACCCCGTCTCAGTTGATTTTGGGCACTATGCAATATCACCTCTTTGTTAGGCCTCTCCCGCCCCCAGCGGTCAGAACGTTGGCCTTGTCCTTGTGTCGGTGTCACCTCACCCGACCTTTCTTTCCCGAACTGACTCCTACCGTCGTTGCGGTCATGAGTCCATCGTCCAGTCAAACTTACTGGTAGTTCTGAGTCTGACTCTCTGTCTTTTCGTCCGCCACCGGGTCTTACACATATGTCACTCAGCCTGAGCTAACCGGATCGTCATTTTTACCCCTCAGTGTTTCAGCCCGTCTACTACCAGTCCCTAGAGAGGCCTCTTGTCTCTCTATATCTTGGGCTGGAAGCAGTCGCCATCTTCGTTTTAACTCATGCAGCTGTTCCTTTATCTGCTTTCTTACTGAAATCAGCTGCTCTACTTCTCGTAGGTATGTTATTCTATACTCCAGGAGCGTTCGGATGTTCTTCAGGCTCTCCACCGAGCCCACACTAATGAACGGAACCATATCTTCTCCAGCCACCTTGATCTCGCCATCAGCTGGAATCCTCACTCTCCTTACACCGGATCTATCCACCATTTCCTGCATCACTTTTCCAAGTCTTCCGACGATTCTCCCCACCAAATTTCTGGGTACCGGAATTACCTCTTCTGCCAAACCCAGCCGATTTTGATCTTCCTTGGCCTGCTCCAGACGGTGAGCGGCTTTCATGTTACTTAACATAATCATCTGTTTTGCGTGAAGACACTGCAGATGCATATCCTTCAGGAGAGCCACCAGCTTCTCTGTGTCTTCTCCCTCTGCCAGGATCACCAACTGGTTCGTCTCTGGTGCCCAATTCACACTATAGGCTTTTACTGCCTTCTTAAAGGCCTCATGCACACCCTCACTGGCACAGGCTTCTCGCATGTCTTCAGGTACTTGTACCACACACTTGAAGAGTGAAGTCTCCTTCTCTTCCTGGTTTACCTCGGACCGTTCTTCCAAGACATCTGCCACGATCAGATGAGTGTCTTGTTCAGTTCTTTGCTCAAGACCCTCCTGAATTTTAGCTTCTTCAAGGCTCCTTGCCAAGATAGATACTGGCACCTCCGCCTGATCATCACATGGGCATGGCCGCTTTGCGTCTTCAACCCGCAACTTCTCCTTCTGCAGAAGACCTCTTACTGCTTCTCTGAGCATTTCCACATCTTCCCTTATGGTCTTATTCACACTTTGCCACTTTGCCAAGTGACCTCTGAGCTCAGAGACTTCATTCTCTAGCTCATCCACTCTTTGCTCAGCAGTTTGTCTCAGAGCCTTTTCTTGTTCCACATGTTCTCTCAGGGTCTTTATTTCAGCCTGATGTAGACCCCACGATACATTAATAGCTTCTCATTTTCATCAGCACCTCCTTGTGCGGTATTTAGTGTCAGAGTCCTGCCTTCAAAGCTCAGCTCTTCTTCTTTCACCTTAGTCTTCGCCAGGGCATTGGCCAACTGTAAAACATCTTCAGATGCCATCTTCTGTCCGGCTGTAAGGTCCGCATCAGCTTTCTTCTCAGGACTCTCAATCTTCTCGGCTACCGTGCCTTCCTCATTTGCACTGGTTGCTTTATTGTCATCAGATGACACACCATCATTACCACTGTCCTTTGTATCTTCAGAGAGCTCCACACACTCTAATTTTTTCTCAAGAGGTTCTTCCTCATTGACCTCCTTACTGGGTGCAAGGGGCTCACGCTCTTTGCGCCCTTTACGTTTCCGGCGACGGGAGGACTTCTCCTTGTGGGGCCCTTCATTACTGGACTCCCTCTCTCCATTAGAGTCACAGTCACCTGCAGAGTCTAAGTCACATCCCCCTGTATCGTTAATTCCCAGTTACCCTCTAACTGGGTGTCCGTTCCAGACATGTTAACTATCACATTATTATCAGTTCGTCTGTCAAACACTTCAGGTGACATGTCAGTAAGTTGGGCAGACGCACCCTTTCTTCTGGTGTCACCGTCTGCTATGTCACCGAGTTGGTTAGATCCGTCAAGTTGGGAAGGAGTCACTGTCCCACTTTCTGCCACCCCAACAGTAGCAAGGCCTCCCTCTTGCTGCCTAGAAACTCCTCTGTCCCATAAACCGGAGAGTAGTTTAAAGTCCTGACCTATAACTACTGGACATGACAAATTTGGGTCTACAGCGACATCCTGTACCTCAGTGTCGCAGCCAACATCAAAGATCAGTCTGGCCACTGGATATTCCCTAGTGTCCCCATGGATGCAAGTGACCCCGATCTTTCTACCGGTCAGCTGCCATCCCTCAGGTACACCCCTCACTAGCGTCACCGGGCTTTCCGAGTCGACCAGACCCACCGCGTCTTCAGTGTTTATCTGTAAGGCACACCCCCTTAGGAGTGTGCCTGGTGGATAATTCATAAGGCAGACTGGACACCGATAACCCATTTGCGCCGGGCAACAGTTTGTCAGCACCTCCCCTTTTCTGTTGGGACACTCCACCCCCTTTTTGCGTACCATCCCTGCGGGTGTGTTACCGCCCTTTTAGGCCACGCCCCTCCCTAGGGACACCACCCCACTCCGGGATACACCCTGTGGACTCCCCACAGCTTTCTTAGGCACAAACCACCCAGTACAAGTTTATCTCTTTTGGGCTGTTACTGGCCCTTTAAGAGTCTGTGTGACTTGGTTCACACTGTCTGATTGCAACACACCAGCTCCGGCTGAAACTGCCGCCGCTCCCGTTGCAGCCACAACCACCAACACCTTCAGATGTTGCTCATAAGCCGCTGTGGCTGTTACTGCAGCTCCTGCGGAACCTCTTGCTGCAAGTCCCTGTAGCTCCTCCCACGAGAAGACTTGCACGCTGCGCTGTCTTGCCGCTTGTCACCTTCGTGACCCCACGAGTCACAGCCAGCGCTTGTCACCTTCGTGACCCCACGAGCCACAGCACACACCACAGTCATTTCTACAACAAATTCAGCTTGCTGTGCAAACACCCTTTTTTTTTTTTTTTTCTTTGCAAAGTCTATTAGGGCTACTGTCTCTTTAAGACTGCTTCCAATAGACGTTTCTGCTGACACACTTTTTTTTTTCTCTGTTGCTATTTCAATAGACTTCACCTTTAATGCTGTCTCTTGCCACTGTGCTGCATGCACACTCCAGCACTAACTGTACCAGGCCCTGCGCTGCCCCAGCATTCTCCACCAATTGTAGCATTTCCAGGGGTATTAGCTCTAGGATCGCTGTCTGGGTAGACAGAATGGCACGGAAACAGTTCATTCAGACAGCAATTATGGTAAAAACTGGCCGCAACCAGTTTTATTAAAGTCCACAGCACACAGATAAAACAAAGCATAAACAAAAGACCTAGGCTTGTCTAGCCACTAAATTACACTTATGTAATGTCCCTTTCTATCAGGAACCCAGACTCTATCAGTCTGTGCCCAAAACAACACATATGATATATGTTACCAGTATGGAGTTTCCCAGATACTCCTCCTTATGTCTGAAGGTCCACCCGACGTCCAGACTTGAGAGAGATCCACTCCTATTCAGTAGTCATTATCCTGGAGGTTCACAGAGACACTCCTGTGTCCGGGGTACCTCTAACCCAGACTGAGACGGCTCCCCTCCTCTTCAGTAATCATCAGCATGGAGGTTCACAGAGACACTCCTGTGTCCGGGGTACATCTAACCCAGACTGAGACGGCTCTCCTCCTCTTCAGTAATCATCAGCATGGAGGTTCACAGAGACACTCCTGTGTCCGGGGTACATCTAACCCAGACTGAGACAGCTCTCCTCCTATTCAGTAGCTTATCCGCATGGATTCTCACAGAGACTGCTTCATGCGCCGGGACACCTCCCTGTGTCCAGGCTAAAGACAGCTCTAACACTTTTGGAGACTGTTTCTTGTGCCAGGACACCTCCCTGTGTCCAGGCTAAACTAGCTCTCTGACTGTGTCCACAGACACCTATTTCTGGCTTCCTAATTAACCCCTTCCTGACCTGTGACACAGCGTATGTGTCATGAAAGGATCGCGTTCCTGCAGGTCGGGTGACCGGGGTCACTAAAAGGTCACCCGACCCGCAGGCACAAGACCCTTTGTGCTTCACCACAGGGGGGTTGGCTTAACCCCCCACGTGGCTACAATCGCTCTGATTGGCTGTTAAAAGTGAAACAGTGCTCCCTTTATTCCGAGCCCCGACGTGTGCCCAAACAGTGGTTTACCCCCACATATGGGGTATCAGCGTACTCAGGAAAAATTGCACAACAACTTTGGGGGTCTAATTTCTCCTGTTACCCTTGGGAAAAAAAAATTGGGGACTAAAAAAATTATTTTTGTGGAAAAAAAATTATTTTTTATTTTCACTGCTCTGCGTTATATACTTCTGTGAATAACTTGGAGATTCAAAGTGCTCACCACACATCTAGAGGAGTTCCTTGGGGGATCTAGTTTCCAAAATGGGGTCACTTGGGGGGGTTTCTACTGTTTAGGCACATCATGGGCTCTGCAAACGTAACATGACGCCCGCAGACCATTCCATCAAGTCTGCATTTCAAAACGTCACTACTTCCCTTCCGAGCCCCGATGTGTGCCCATACAGTAGTTTCTCTCACATATGGGATATCAGCGTACTCAGGACAAATTGGATAACAACTTTTGGGGTCTAATTTCTCCTGTTACCCTTGGGAAAATAAAAAAATTGGGGACTAAAAGATCATGTTTGTGGAAAAAATATGATTTTTTTTTTCATGCCCGGGGGTTATAAACTTCTGTGTTCAAAAGTTGGGGGTTCAAAGTGCTCACCGCACATCTATATAAGTTCCGTGCGGTGTCTAGTTTCCAAAATGGGGTCACTTGTTGGGAGTTTCTACTGTTTAGGCACATCAGGGGCTCTGCAAACGTAACATGATGCCCGCAGACCATTCCATCAAAGTCAGCATTTCAAAACGTCACTACTTCCCTTCCGAGCCCCATCGTGTGCCCGAACAGTGGTTCCCCCCCACATATGGGGTACCAGTGTACTCAGGACAAACTGTACAACAAATTTTGGGGTCCAATTTCTCCTGTTACCCTTGTGAAAATAAAAAATTGCGGGTTAAAAAAAATCAGTTTTTGAGGAAAAAAATATTTTTTTATTTTTACAGCTCTGCATTATAAACTTCTGTGAAGCACGTGGGTGTTCAAGGTGCTCACCACACATCTGGATAAGTTCCTTGGGGGGTCTAGTTTACAAAATGGGGTCACTTGTTGGGGTTTCTACTGTTTAGGCACATCAGGGGTTCTGCAAATGTAACAAGATGCCCGCAGACCATTCCATCAAGTCGGCATTTCAAAGCGTCACTACATCCCTTCCGAGCCCTGCCGTGCGCCCAAACAGTGGTTTATGACCACATGTGAGGTATCTGTGTACTCAGGAGAAATTGACCAACAAATTTTAGGATCCATTTTTATCCTGTTGCCCATGCAAAAATGAAAAAATTGATGCTAAAATAAAATTTTTGTTGGAAAAATTAAAATGTCCATTTTTTCCTTCCACGTTGCTTTAGTTCCTGTGAAGCACATGAAGGGTTAATAATCTTCTTGAATGTAGTTTTGAGTAGCTTGAGGGGTGCAGTTTTTATAATGGTGTAACTTTTGGGTATTTTCTACCATATAGGCCCCTCAAAGTGACTTCAAATGTGAGGTGGTCCCTAAAAAAATGGTTTTGTAAATTTTGCTGTAAAAATGAGAAATCGCTGGTCAAATTTTAACCCTTATAACTTCCTAACAAAAAAAGATTTTGTTTCCAAAAATGTGCTGATGTAAAGTAGACATGTGGGAAATGTTATTTATTAACTATTTTGTGTCACATAACTCTCTGGTTTAACAGAATAAAAATTCAAAATTTGAAAATTGCAAAATTTTCTACATTTTCACCAAATTTCTATTTTTTTCACAAATAAACGCAAAAACTATCGACTTAAATTTACCACTATCATGAAGCCCAATATGTCACGAAAAAACAATCTCAGAATCGCTAGGATCCATTGAAGCGTACCCGAGTTATTACCTCATAAAGGGACACTGGTCAGAATTGCAAAAAATGGCAAGGTCATGAAGGGGTTAACAGCTGATTGGCTTCAGGTTTAAGCTGCAAGTGTGCAATGAATGCAAGGTGTAGTGACCTCTCTCTACCACCAGGTCTACAAAGCCACATATTTCCCTTATAGTTAGCAAAGAACCTAGGTGAAATGTACACCCCATTCACCACATATCCTCACTGTCTCACAGAGGTAACACTCTCTTGATTTATTATTACCCTTTCTTTATTATTCTCTGGGACCACTTATTAAACTAAGTGTTTTTTATATGTTAACCGGGGAACCTTTAACCCCTTACTGACATCAGGCGTACATTTACGCTGATGTCAGTATCCCCACCTTTAAAGTGGGCTCCAGTGGTGAGCCCACGTCTTTCCCAAGACATGTCAGCTGTTTTGAACAGTTGACATGTGCCCGCAATAGCCGCGGGTGGAACTTCGATCCACCTGCGACTATTAACTAGTTAAATGCCGTTGTCAAACGCTGACAGCGGCATTTAAATGGCGCTTCCGGCAACTGTGCCAGAAATACGCACACCGGTGACCTGCGTCACGTAATCGTGGGTCACCGATGTGTTGGCATGACAACCCGAGGTCTCCTGGACACCTCTATGGTTGTCGGTGCGGCTTGCTGTGAGCGCAACCCAGTGGTCGGTGCTCATAGCATATCAGTAATTCAGCTACATGGAGGCGAACTGATTACCTCTCCCTGCAAACCTCTGGTGTCTATTCAGCGTTTCTAACAGTGCCGTCTCAGGGCAGAGGGCGCGATGATGTCATTGCAGTGAGCCATTTGCTCTGATCAGTCACAGTGCAGAGAGCCAGAAAATGGCGAAATTGAAGAGTCAGGACCTGCGGCCAGCGAGGAGAGATGAGCATTTGATTTTTTATGTATGGAGAAATATAAGGGGCCCATTATCTATGGAGCATTATATGGGGGCCCATTCTGTATAGAGCATTACTTGGGACTCTTTCTGTATGGAGCAATATATAAAGCTTAATCTGTACGGAGCATTATATGGGACCCATTCTGAATGGAGTAATATATACGCAAATTCTGTATGGAGTACTATATGGGGCCAATTTTTCTGTGGAGTAATATATGTTGCCTTTTTTTGTAAGAAGTAATATATGGGGTCCATTTTGTATGAAGCATTATGGGTCCATTCTGTATGAAGCAACATATGGGGCCCATTCTGAGTGGAGTACTGTATGGGGCCAGTTTTGTATGGAGTAATATATGGTGCCCCTTTTTGTATAAAGTAATATATGGGGCCCATTCTGTATGGAGCAATATATAAGGCTCATTCTGTATGGAATATTATATGGAGCCCATAGTGTATAGAGCAATAAATGGGGCCCATTCTGTATGCAGTAATATATGGGGCCCATACTGTATGGAGCAATATATCGGGCCCATTCTGAATGGAGCATTATATGGGGCCCATTCTGAAAGGGGTATTATATGTGGCCCATTCTGAAAGTAGTAATATATGGAGTCCATTCTGTGTGGAGTAATGTATGGGGCCAATTTTGTATGGAGTAATATATGGTGCCCCTCTTTGTGTAAAGTAATATATGGGGCCCATTCTGTATGCAGTAATATATGGGGCCCATACTGTATGGAGCAATATATCGGGCCCATTCTGAATGGAGCATTATATGAGGCCCATTCTGAATGGAGCACTATATGGGGCCCATTCTGAAAGGAGTATTATATGTGGCCGATTCTGAAAGGAATAATATATGGAGCCCATTCTGTGTGGAGTAATGTATGGGGCGAATTTTGTATGGAGTAATATATGGTGCCCCTTTTTGTATAAAGTAATATATGGGGCCCATTCTGTATGGAGCAATATATAAGGCCCATTCTGTATGGAGCAATATATAAGGCCCATTCTGTATGGAATAATATATGGAGCTCATAGTGCATAGAGCAATATATGGGGCTCATTGTGTATGGAGTATTATATGGGGCCCATTTTGTTTGGAGCAATATATAAGGCCCATTTTGTATGGAGCCCATAGTGTATAGAGCAATATATGAGGCCAATTCTGTATGGAGTAATATATGGGGCCCATTATTCTGTATGGAGCATTATATGGGGGCCATTATTCTGTATGGACCATTAAATGAGGGCCATTATTCTGTATGAACCATTTTATGGGGTTCATTTTTCTGTATAAAGCAATATATGAGGCTCATCATACTGTATGGAGAACTATGTGGTACCCATAATACTGTATGGAGGACTATATGGTCTAGTCTCAATAAAACAAATGAAAACTTTTGATTTACCCCAGGGCACGCACGCACATAGGAAATGGGCCCCATATATTTCTCCATACAAAAAAAAATAAGCAAATACTCATCTCCCTTCGGTGGCCGCATGTCTGGACTCCTCAGTGTCGCTGTCTTTTGGTTCTATGCAGGGTGACTACTTAGAGCAGAGGGAGCACTGTAGTTACATCATCGCACCCTCTGAGAAGACATCAGATATTTTTGGGGAGAGAGAAGTATTGCAAGTGTTGGGGGCCTGAACAAGTAGGGGGCCCACTTGCGTGCGCTGGCACCGGACTCTCTCTACTCACGGGCACCATAGACTGCCGATGTCGACGGCAAGTGGGCCCCCCTGCTTACTGAGAGCCCCGGCACTTGGCGGTGACTCCAGCCCTGTATGAGGTCTGTAATTGCAAGGGAGTAGAGTAGGATCTGATATTCCCACTTTCCCCTCCACTCCTTTCCACCTGGGACGTATCCATACATCCCTGTGACCTGTGCCTTATCGACCTGGTAGGTTTGGCTACGTCTCATCTTTAATGCGGCACCGCGACCGCTGTTGCGGTACTACCATTAAAATTCCGATGCTGTTCAATTATGTGGTGCCCAAAATACTGTATGGAGGACTATACTGTCCACTCTAAAATGAAAACTTTTGATTTCACCAGGGGATGCACTTTGTGCTGTGAGGATTAACCGGTTTCTGAGTTATTTCAGAATTTACAATAGATATCACTTACATAATGTAAGAAGCAAAATCTTTGGCATTGTACCATACCTATATTTCTCTGCCATATCTGTGCATCATGAATCATGGTGTGTGTTAAAGGGGCTCAGAGACTCTTTTGCTTGGGGCCCAAGAAAACCTGGAGCCGGCCCTGACCTCAGATGAGATACCCCATTCCCTTGTAATTGCAGCACTCAGATCACAGGTCTGCAATTACAAGGGTGAGGGAGTGGGGAAGATTTCGGATAGAAGATCTGAAATCAATTACAAAAGTACTCCATAACAGTGCCTCATCCACAGATTCCCACTTCATCCCCATTAAAATAATATTTTCTATTTTATTAAAAGTTTTAGCTCATTAAAAAACTTGTGTAAGTCTTATAAAGTGAAAAATACAATATATATATATTATATATATATATATATATATATATATATATTTTACAATACAAAGGAAATGTGTCATATTTAAAGAGTTGATCCACTACAGTACATTGTGTAAAGCGCCCATCGATTTAAACTTTTTAAATAGGCATTTTTGTAAATACCTGATGTTGCCATATGTGCCTATTAACGGCGGTATCGTTGTTTGCTCAGACCAGATTATGTCATCCTGGCTGAGGCCATGGGTAATAGCGACGTATGGATCTGTCCAAGGTGGGAAATGGGTTAAAGGGGGGAGGGGAAAGAGGGTGCATCAGATCAGAACCTCCATACTGTATGGAGAAATATATGGGGCTCATTCTGTATGCAGTAATATATGGGGCCCATTCTGCATGGAGCATTATATGGAGCCCATACTGTATGGAGAAATATATGGGGCCCATTCTGCATGGAGCATTATATGGGGCCCATTCTGTTTGGAACAATATATAAGACCCATTCTGTATAGAATAATATATGGAGGCCATACTGTATAGGGCAATGAATGGGGCCCATTCTCTATGGAGTAATATATGGAGCCCATTCTGTATGGAGCATTATATGGGACCCATACTGTACTGAGCATTATATGGGGCCTATTTTGTATGGAGTATTATATGGGGCTTATTCTATATGGAGTAATATATGGAGCCCATTATGTATGGAGTATTATATGGAGCTCATTCTGTATGAGGCATTATAGGGGGCCTATTTTGTAAGGAGTATTAAATGAGGCTCATTCTGTATGGAGCATTATATGGAGCCCATTATGTATGCAGTATTATATGGGGCCCATTCTTTATGGAGCATTATATAGGGCCCATTCTGAGTCGAGCGTTATATGGGACCCATTCTGAAAGGAGTAATATATGTGGCCCATTCTGTGTGGAGTACTGTTTGGGTCCAATTTTGTATGGAGTAATATATAAGGCCCATTCTGTATGGAGCAATATATAAGGCCCATTCTGTATGGAATATTATACGGAGCCCATAGTGTATAGAGCAATATATGGGGCCCATTCTGTATGGAGTATTATATGGGGCTCATACTGTATGGAGCAATATATAGGGCCCATTCTGTATGCAGTAATATATAGGGCCCATTCTGTATGGAGTATTATATGGGGCCCATACTGTATGGAGTAATATATGGGGCCACTTCTGTATGCAGTAATATATAGGGCCCATTCTGTATGCAGTAATATATGGGGCTCATTCTGTATGGAGCATTATATGGGGCCCATTCTGTATGGAGCATTATATTCGGTCCATTCTGTATACAGCATTATTTGGGGTCCACTGTGTATGGAGCATTATATAGAGCCCATTCTGTATGGATCATTATAAGGGGCCCATTATTCTGTATGAAGCATTATATGGGGCCCATACTGTATGGAGCATTATATGGGGCCTATTTTGTATGAAGTATTATATGGGGCTTATTCTGTATGGAGCATTATATGGGGCCTATTAAGTATGGAGTTTTATATGGGACCCAATCTGTATGGAGAATTATATGGGGCCCAATCTGCTTGGAAAAATTTATAAGGCACATTCTGTATGGAGTATTATATGGAGCCCATACTGTATGGAGAAATATATGGGGCCTATTCTGCATGGAGCATTATATGGGGCCCATTCTGTTTGGAACAATATATAAGGCCCATTCTGTATAGATTAATATATGGAGGCCATACTGTATAGAGCAATATATGGGGCCCATTCTCTAATGAGTAACATATGGAGTCCATTCTGTATGGAGTATTATTTGGGGCCCATTGTGTATGGAGCATTATATCAGGTTCATTCTGTATACAGCATTATATAGAGTCCACTCTGTATGGAGCATTATATAGGGCTCATTCTGTATGAATCATTAGAAGGGGCCCATTATTCTGTATGAAGCATTATATGGGACCCATACTGTATGGAGCATTATATCAGGTTCATTCTGTATAAAGCATTTTATAGAGTCCACTCTGTATGGAGCATTATATAGGGCCCATTCTGCATGAATCATTAGAAGGGGCCCATTATTCTGTATGAAGCATTATATGGGACCCATACTGTATAGAGCATTATATGGGGCCTATTTTGTATGGAGTATTATATGGGGCTTATTCTGTATGGAACATTATATGGGGCCTATTAAGTATGGAGTTTTATATGGGACCCAATCTGTATGGAGAATTATATGGAGCCCATACTGTATGGAGTAATATATGGGGCTCATTCTGTATGCAGTAACATATGGAGCCCATTCTGTATGGAGTATTATATGGGGCCCATACTGTATGGAGTAATATATGGGGATCATTCTGTATGCAGTAATATATAGGGCCCATTCTGTATGGAGTATTATATGGGGCCCATACTGTATGGAGTAATATATGGAGCTACTTCTGTATGCAGTAATATATGGGGCCTCTTCTGTATGCAGTAATATATGGGGCTCATTCTGTATGCAGTAACATATGGAGCCCATTCTGTATGGAGTATTATATGGGGCCCATACTGTATGGAGTAATACATGGGGCCACTTCTGTATGCAGTAAAATATGGCGCCCATTCTGTATGGAGTAATATATGGGGATCATTCTGTATGCAGTAACATAAGGAGCCCATTCTGTATGGAGCATTATATGGGGCCCATACTGTATGGAGTAATACATGGGGCCATTTCTGTATGCAGTAAAATATGGCGCCCATTCTGTATGGAGTAATATATGGGGATCATTCTGTATGCAGTAACATAAGGAACCCATTCTGTATGGAGCATTATATGAAGCCCATTCTTTACACAGCATTATTGGGTCCACTCTGTATGGAGCATTATGTAGGGCCCATTCTGTATGGATCATTATAAGGGGCCCTTTATTCTGTCTGAAGCATTATATGGAGCTCATACTGAATGGAACATTATATGGGGCTCATTCTGTATGGAGTACTATATGGAGCCCATCATGTATGGAGTGTTATATGGGGCCTATTGTGTATGGAGTAATATATGGGGCCCATTCTGTATGGAGCATTACATCAGGTCGATTCTGTATACAGCATTATATGGGGTTCACTGTGAAGTATGGAGCATTATATAAGGCCCATTTTGTATGGATCATAATAAGGGGCCCATTATTCTATATGAAGCATTATATGGGGCCCATACTGTATGGAGCATTATATCAGGTTCATTCTGTATACAGCATTATATAGAGTCCACTCTGTATGGAGCATTATATAGGGCCCATTCTGTATGAATCATTAGAAGGGGCCCATTATTCTGTATGAAGCATTATATGGGACCCATACTGTATAGAGCATTATATGGGGCCTATTTTGTATGGAGTATTATATGGGGCTTATTCTGTATGGAGCATTATATGGGGCCTATTAAGTATGGAGTTTTATATGGGACCCAATCTGTATGGAGAATTATATGGAGCCCATACTGTATGGAGAAATATATGGGGCCTATTCTGCATGGAGCATTATATGGGGCCCATTCTGTTTGGAACAATATATAAGGCCCATTCTGTATGGAATATTATATGGAGCCCATACTGTATGGAGAAATATATGGGGCCTATTCTGCATGGAGCATTATATGGGGCCCATTCTGTTTGGAACAATATATAAGGCCCATTCTGTATGGAGTATTATATGGAGCCCATACTGTATGGAGAAATATATGGGGCCTATTCTGCATTGAGCATTATATGGGGCCCATTCTGTTTGGAACAATATATAAGGCCCATTCTGTATAGATTAATATATGGAGGCCATACTGTATAGAGCAATATATGGGGCCCATTCTCTAATGAGTAACATATGGAGCCCATTCTGTATGGAGTATTATTTGGGGCCCATTGTGTATGGAGCATTATATCAGGCTCATTCTGTATACAGCATTATATGGGTGTCATGTGTGCATCGCCACGAAGATCGTCGCGGTTGCACAGTCTGACTTCTCACAGCTGAGTTGCTGTTTCTGTGTGTTTGGCAGTTAGGGAGTTAATTCTGTCTGTGCTCAGTTCTGGGACTGGGTGCAGTTTTCTCCCGGCTGCAATTAATTATTTGTTGATTGGTTTCCTTTAAATCTCTGGTTGTCTGTGTTGGGAGTTGCCAGTGAAATTCTTCATGCAGACCACAGATAGGATTGTATCTGTATAGACTTAAGTTAAAGAGCTCCTTAGTTGTTTTTAAGCTCACCTTGCTTAGAGTTTAATATCCCAGATCATTTATGTTCCTTCTGTGTTTGAGTGTGTATGCAAGTCTGTGTTTTCTCCAGTCTGTCTTTTATGTCTAATCTGTGTATTTAGCAGAGATCAGCCCATATCCCTTTGGTGGTAATCAGAATCCTTCTTAGGACTGATTACAGGGTTCAGGGACTGATAGGAGACAGGGTTAGGCTGGAGACTTGGACCTCTGAACCATTATCAGTACCTCCAAGGTGAGGGATTAGTTAGGACCCCAGTTTAGGGTCAGGTTAGACCCTGGTCCTCCTCTTTCCTGTGACAGTGTATCAATTCCTCAAGATTAACCCTGAGTTCAACGGATATCGTGTCAGGTAAATCTATTCTATATTTACATGCTGATGTTGCTAGTCTATATGTTGTATAGAGTGTGGTTCTTTTAAGAATAGTTTACTGACATCGTACACATATCATAAGACCGCGTGACATTTTCACTGGCCCATAAAATTATTCCCAGTTGCCATGGATCCAGTAGCCCAGCTGGCTCTGCAGTTGCAGGGATTATCCATGGAGCTGACGGACATTAAGTCCAAAGTTTTGTCTCCCTCGGAGCAAACCAGATTTGAACCTAAAGTAGCTCTCCCGGACAGGTTCACTGGTGGGCGAGACAAATTTTTTACCTTCAGGGAAGCATGTAAATTGTATTTTCGGCTTCGGCCTCGATCATCAGGGAGTGAAGAGCAGAGAGTGGGAATTGTTATCTCGCTCCTACAAGGGGACCCTCAATCCTGGGCCTTCTCCCTTCCTCCGGGATCACCGGCTCTACAGTCAGTAGATCGATTTTTTACTGCCCTGGGTTTGGTATATGATGACCCAGATCGGGTCTCTCTTGCTGAGACAAAATTACGTAAGATACAGCAGGGAGATCGTCCGGCGAAGGAATTTGCTTCTGAGTTCCGTAGATGGGCCACAGATACTCAGTGGAATGACCCAGCTCTTAGGAGCCAGTTTTGTCATGGGCTTTCTGACAAATTAAAGGACGTTTTGGCTCAGTATGATTCTCCTCCATCACTGGAGGCTGCTATGGCCCTAGCTATCCGTACTGATAGACGGCTTCGGGAGAGGTGCGAGGCAACTCCGCCCCCTGTTGTTTCTCCACCTACCACTAAAGTCCCTTATGTTGAGGTTCCCCTTGTCTGTTCGGATGAGCCTATGCAGTTGGGAGGGACATCATTTCGTAGGAGGGGATTGGCTGTACGCCGCAGGACTAGAAGGTGTTTCTTCTGCGGGAAAGAGGGACATTTTGTTGGGGGATGTCCATCCCGTGCCTTGTTGAGCAAAAAGTCGCCGGAAAACTGTTAATCCCAGGTTGTGTGGTGGACGACAACCTGGGAGTATGTATTTCGTCCGCTAGTTCTTCTCAGTTCCTTGTACCAGTGGAGGTGGTGGTTGGTACGAGAGTGGAGAGATTTTCTGTTCTTCTTGATAGTGGGTCCGGGGCTAATCTGGTTGACGCTCAGTTTGCTCAGGCTCAAGGTATGCATCTGAGTGTATTGGTCAAACCGATCCCTATATTCTCCATTGACGCCAGGCCTCTCGGCCAAGGTAGCTTTGTTCATGAGGTTCATAACATTGACCTTCGGGTAGGGGCAATACATAGGGAACAATTATCTTGTTATGTGTTGGAGGGTCTACCTACTCCTATTGTGTTGGGACTTCCTTGGTTGGTTAAACATAACCCTGTGATTAATTGGCAGTCCAGAGATATAAGCCAATGGGGGGAGTTTTGCAAAAGTAACTGCATGAACACAGTCATCAGTGCGGTCGTGCCTAGTACTTTGCCTCCTTTTTTGGAGGACTTTGGGGATGTGTTCTCTGAGGAGGGGTGTCAGGAGTTGCCTCCTCATCGCGTATATGACTGCTCTATTAATTTACTTCCTGATGCTAAGTTACCTAAAGCTAGGTTATATAACCTTTCTGGTCCTGAGAGGCAGGCTATGAAAGATTATATTTCGGAAAGTCTGGCCAAAGGGCATATTAGACCTTCATCTTCCCCAGTGGCCGCGGGGTTCTTCTTTGTGAAGAAAAAAGATGGAGGCCTACGCCCTTGCTTGGATTTCCGCGAACTTAATCGGATTACTGTTCGAGATCCGTATCCACTCCCTCTGATTCCTGATCTCTTCAATCAAATTGTTGGCGCCAAATGGTTCTCTAAATTGGATCTCAGGGGGGCGTATAATCTGATTAGGATAAAAGAGGGGGATGAGTGGAAAACGGCGTTTAACACGCCGGAGGGACATTATGAGAACCTTGTCATGCCTTTTGGTCTGACTACTGCACCAGCAGTATTCCAACATTTTTTAATGACATTTTTCGTCATCTGGTGGGGCTGTTTGTGGTCGTATATTTGGATGACATTTTAATTTACTCACCAGATCTTGTGTCTCACCAGGAGCATGTGAGACAGGTGTTGCAGATCTTGCGAGACAATAAACTATACGCCAAACTGGAAAAGTGTGTATTCGCCGTACAGGAACTTCAGTTTTTGGGTTTCTTGGTGTCAGCCTCCGGTTTCCGTATGGACCCTGAAAAGGTGAGAGCAGTGCTTGAATGGGATCAGCCAGAGGATCTTAAGGCTCTGCAGCGTTTTCTGGGGTTTGCTAACTACTACCGGAAATTTATTTGTAATTTCTCATCTGTTGTCAAACCTCTCACTGACATGACAAGAAAAGGGACGGATTTTTCTAAATGGTCGGACAAAGCTTGCCAAGCTTTTTCCTCTTTGAAAAAATGTTTTGCTTCGGCACCCGTTCTCATCCAACCAGATGCATCACAGCCGTTCGTTGTGGAGGTGGACGCGTCTGACGTAGGGGTGGGTGCAATATTGTCCCAGGGTCCGTCCCCTGGTAAATGGCATCCGTGCGCTTTCTTTTCTAAAAAATTGTCGTCCGCCGAAAGGAATTATGATATCGGCAATAGGGAACTTTTGGCCATTAAGTTGGCTTTTGAAGAATGGCGTCACTTTTTGGAGGGGGCAGTCCACCCGGTCACCGTCATTACTGATCACAAGAACCTGCTGTATTTGGAATCTGCTAAGCGTCTGAATTCCAGACAAGCTCGATGGTCGTTGTTTTTTACCAGGTTTAATTTTGTTGTCACTTATCGCCCTGGATCTAAGAATGTTAAGGCGGATGCCTTGTCTCGCAGTTTCCCAGGGGCGGGAAAATGGATGACCCGATTCCTATCCTTCAGGAGGGGGTGGTAGTGTCGGCTGTATGTTCTGAGCTTGAGGAGGAGGTGTTAGAGGCTCAGGGGGACGCCCCTGCAGGACCTCCAGGGAGACTGTTTGTCCCAAATCAGTTGAGACAAAAGGTTATTGAGGCACATCATAATTCTGCTTTAGCAGGACATCCAGGGAGTAAGGCTACTTTAGATCTCCTTTCTCGCCGGTTTTGGTGGCCTAACGTTAATAAAGATGTTTTAACTTTTGTCGCGTCCTGTGGGGTTTGTGCTCGTTCTAAGACCCCTCATACCCGTCCGTCTGGGACCCTCTTACCCTTGAAACTTCCGGAGCGTCCATGGACTCATTTGTCTATGGACTTCATCACGGACCTTCCTCAGTCGTCAGGGAAGACTGTCATACTGGTGGTTGTTGACAGGTTCAGTAAGATGGCACATTTCATTGCTCTTCCTGCCCTCCCTAATGCTAAAACTCTGGCGCAGGTGTTCATTGGGGAGATTGTGAGACTTCATGGGTTGCCTTCTGATGTGGTGTCAGATAGGGGGTCTCAGTTTGTGTCCAAGTTTTGGAGGGCATTTTGTTTACGTCGGGGGATGCAATTGTCATTTTCCTCGGCTTTTCATCCGCAGACCAATGGTCAGACAGAGCGTCTGAATCAAAGCCTAGAGACTTATCTTCGGTGTTTT
Organism: Oophaga sylvatica; assembly: GCA_033576555.1. Taxonomy (NCBI): domain Eukaryota; kingdom Metazoa; phylum Chordata; class Amphibia; order Anura; family Dendrobatidae; genus Oophaga; species Oophaga sylvatica. The sequence continues at coordinate 188,701 of JARQOD010000025.1, forward strand.
GTCTCAGAGAACCAGGAGGACTGGTCTTCTTTCTTGCCTCTGGCAGAGTTCGCTCTTAACAACAGGCGGAGCGAGTCCACTGGTAAGTCCCCGTTTTTTGGGGCATATGGTTTTCATCCCCAGTTTTGTACATTCAATGGGGGGGGCCCTTCTGGGGTTCCTGAGGAGGAGCGTTTCTCGTCGTCACTTGCTTCAGTGTGGAGAGGTGTATTGAATAATCTGAGTGCTATGGGGAACCGTTATAAACGTATGGCTGATAGGAGGAGAGTTTCTGGTCCAGATCTTAATGTGAACGATCTGGTATGGTTGTCTACCAGGAATATAAAACTTAAAGTTCCTTCCTGGAAGCTGGGCCCCAGATTCATCGGGCCGTACAGGATCAGTTCCATAATTAATCCTGTGGCATTTCGTCTGGACCTCCCTCCTACGTTTAAAATCCACAATGTGTTCCACAAGTCATTACTTAAGAGGTACGTGGCACCAGTCATACCATCACCTCTACCTCCTCCTCCAGTGGTGGTCAATGGTAACTTGGAGTTTCAAGTGTCAAAGATCATTGACTCACGTCTGAATCGCCGGTCCCTTCAGTACTTGGTGCATTGGAAGGGGTATGGTTCAGAGGAGAGGACGTGGGTTCCTGCGTCTGACATTAACGCAGATCGTTTGGTGCGGACCTTCCACAGAACTCACCCGGGCAAACCTGGCCCTGAGGGTCCGGAGGCCCCTCGTAGAAGGGGGGGTACTGTCATGTGTGCATCGCCACGAAGATCGTCGCGGTTGCACAGTCTGACTTCTCACAGCTGAGTTGCTGTTTCTGTGTGTTTGGCAGTTAGGGAGTTAATTCTGTCTGTGCTCAGTTCTGGGACTGGGTGCAGTTTTCTCCCGGCTGCAATTAATTATTTGTTGATTGGTTTCCTTTAAATCTCTGGTTGTCTGTGTTGGGAGTTGCCAGTGAAATTCTTCATGCAGACCACAGATAGGATTGTATCTGTATAGACTTAAGTTAAAGAGCTCCTTAGTTGTTTTTAAGCTCACCTTGCTTAGAGTTTAATATCCCAGATCATTTATGTTCCTTCTGTGTTTGAGTGTGTATGCAAGTCTGTGTTTTCTCCAGTCTGTCTTTTATGTCTAATCTGTGTATTTAGCAGAGATCAGGCCATATCCCTCTGGTGTTAATCAGAATCCTTCTTAGGACTGATTACAGGGTTCAGGGACTGATAGGAGACAGGGTTAAGGGTATGCCACACTGAACAATATCGCTAACGGGATCGCTAAAAAACGTCACTATTTAGCGATCCCGTTAGCGATGTTGTTCAGTGCGGCAGCTGCCAGCGACGAGCTTCCTGCTGTGATCTCGCTCGTCGCTGGAATCGTTCCGGACCCTATTTTCTCGTCGGCGCTCCCGCTGGGTAAGTATATATCGCTAGTGTGGCACCTTTTCTTAGCGATTTAGCGGTACTTTTGTACCGCTAAAGTCGTTAAGAAGATCGCTAACGGCGATAGCGTCGTTAACTATATCGCTAAATGTGGCAGCACTTAGCGATATAGAAACAATCCCGCTAGCGATCGCATTAGTATGCGTCGTTATCGTGATCGCTAGCGGGATTGTTTAGTGTGGCAGTACCTTTAGGCTGGAGACTTGGACCTCTGAACCATTATCAGTACCTCCAAGGTGAGGGATTAGTTAGGACCCCAGTTTAGGGTCAGGTTAGACCCCTGGTCCTCCTCTTTCCTGTGACAGTGTATCAAGTCCTCAAGATTAACCCTGAGTTCAACGGATATCGTGTCAGGTAAATCTATTCTATATTTACATGCTGATGTTGCTAGTCTATATGTTGTATAGAGTGTGGTTCTTTTAAGAATAGTTTACTGACATCGTACACATATCATAAGACCGCGTGACAATGGGGTCCACTCTGTATGGAGCATTATATAGGGCCCATTCTGTATGAATCATTAGAAGGGGCCCATTATTCTGTATGAAGCATTATATGGGACCCATACTGTATAGAGCATTATATGGGGCCTATTTTGTATGGAGCATTATATGGGGCTTATTCTGTATGGAATAATATATGGAGTCCATTATGTATGGAGTATTATGTGGGGCCCATTCTGTATGGAGCATTATAGGGAGCCTATTTTGTATGGAGTATTAAATGGGGCTCATTTTGTATGGAGTATTATATGGAGTCCATTATGTATGGAGTATTATATGGGGCCCATTCTTTATGGAGCATTATATATGGCCCATTCTGAGTGGAGCATTAAATGGGACCCATTCTGAAAGGAGTATTATATGTGGCCCACTCTGAAAGGAGTAATATATGGGGGGCCCAGTCTGTGTGGAGTACTGTATGGGGTCAATTTTGTATGGAGTAATATATGGGGCCCATTCTGTATGGAGCATTATATGAGGCCCATTATTTACACAGCATTATATGGGGTCCACTCTGTATGGAGCATTATATAGGGCCCATTCTGTATGGATCATTATAAGGGACCCATTACTCTGTATGAAACATTATATGGGGCTCATACTGTATGGATTATTATATGGGGCATATTTTGTATGGAGCATTATATGGGGCTCATTCTGTATGGAGTAAAATATGGGGCCCATTCTGTATGCAGTAATATATGGGGCCCATTCTGCATGGAGCTTTATATGGGGCCCATTCTGTTTGGAACAATATATAAGGCCCATTCTGTATAGAGTAATATATGGAGGCCATACTGTATAGAGCAATATATGGGGCCCATTCTCTATGGAGTAATATATGGAGCCCATTCTGCATGGAGTAATATATGGAGCCCATTCTGTATGGAGTATTATATGGGACCCATACTGTATGGAGCATTATATGGGGCCTATTTTGTATGGAGTATTATATGGGGCTTATTCTGTATGGAGTAATATGTGGGGCCCATTATGTATGGAGTATTATATGGGGCTCATTCTGTATGAGGCATTATAGGGGGCCTATTTTGTAAGGAGTATTAAATGGGGCTCATTCTGTATGGAGTATTATATGGAGCCCATTATGTATGGAGCATTATATAGGGCCCATTCTGAGAGGAGCGTTATATGGGACCCATTCTGAAAGGAGTATTATATGTGGCCCATTCTGTGTGGAGTACTGTATGGGGCCAATTTTGTATGGAGTAATATATGTGGCCCATTCTGTATGGAGCAATATATAAGGCCCATTCTGTATGGAATATTATAAGCAGTCCATAGTGTATAGAGCAATATATGGGGCCCATTCTGTATGGAGTAAGATATGGGGCTCAAACTGTATGGAGCAATATATAGGGCTCTGGAGCTACTTCTGTATGCAGTGATATATGGGGCCTATTCTGTATGCAGTAATATATGGGGATCATTCTGTATGCAGTAACATATGGAGCCCATTCTGTATGGAGTATTATATGGGGCCCATACTGTATGGAGTAATACATGGGGCCATTTCTGTATGCAGTAAAATATGGCGCCCATTCTGTATGGAGTAATATATGGGGCTCATTCTGTATGCAGTAACATATGGAGCCCATTCTGTATGGAGCATTATATGGGGCCCATACTGTATGGAGTAATACATGGGGCCATTTCTGTATGCAGTAAAATATGGCGCCCATTCTGTATGGAGTAATATATGGGGCTCATTCTGTATGCAGTAATATATGGAGCCCATTCTGTATGGAGCATTACATCAGGTCGATTCTGTATACAGCATTATATGGGGTTCACTGTGAAGTATGGAGCATTATATAAGGCCCATTTTGTATGGATCATAATAAGGGGCCCATTATTCTATATGAAGCATTATATGGGGCCCATACTGTATGGAGCATTATATCAGGTTCATTCTGTATACAGCATTATATAGAGTCCACTCTGTATGGAGCATTATATAGGGCCCATTCTGTATGAATCATTAGAAGGGGCCCATTATTCTGTATGAAGCATTATATGGGACCCATACTGTATAGAGCATTATATGGGGCCTATTTTGTATGGAGTATTATATGGGGCTTATTCTGTATGGAGCATTATATGGGGCCTATTAAGTATGGAGTTTTATATGGGACCCAATCTGTATGGAGAATTATATGGAGCCCATACTGTATGGAGAAATATATGGGGCCTATTCTGCATGGAGCATTATATGGGGCCCATTCTGTTTGGAACAATATATAAGGCCCATTCTGTATGGAATATTATATGGAGCCCATACTGTATGGAGAAATATATGGGGCCTATTCTGCATGGAGCATTATATGGGCCCATTCTGTTTGGAACAATATATAAGGCCCATTCTGTATGGAGTATTATATGGAGCCCATACTGTATGGAGAAATATATGGGGCCTATTCTGCATTGAGCATTATATGGGGCCCATTCTGTTTGGAACAATATATAAGGCCCATTCTGTATAGATTAATATATGGAGGCCATACTGTATAGAGCAATATATGGGGCCCATTCTCTAATGAGTAACATATGGAGCCCATTCTGTATGGAGTATTATTTGGGGCCCATTGTGTATGGAGCATTATATCAGGCTCATTCTGTATACAGCATTATATGGGGTCCACTCTGTATGGAGCATTATATAGGGCCCATTCTGTATGAATCATTAGAAGGGGCCCATTATTCTGTATGAAGCATTATATGGGACCCATACTGTATAGAGCATTATATGGGGCCTATTTTGTATGGAGCATTATATGGGGCTTATTCTGTATGGAATAATATATGGAGCCCATTATGTATGGAGTATTATGTGGGGCCCATTCTGTATGGAGCATTATAGGGAGCCTATTTTGTATGGAGTATTAAATGGGGCTCATTTTGTATGGAGTATTATATGGAGTCCATTATGTATGGAGTATTATATGGGGCCCATTCTTTATGGAGCATTATATATGGCCCATTCTTAGTGGAGCATTACATGGGACCCATTCTGAAAGGAGTATTATATGTGGCCCACTCTGAAAGGAGTAATATATGGGGGGCCCAGTCTGTGTGGAGTACTGTATGGGGTCAATTTTGTATGGAGTAATATATGGGGCCCATTCTGTATGGAGCATTATATGAGGCCCATTATTTACACAGCATTATATGGGGTCCACTCTGTATGGAGCATTATATAGGGCCCATTCTGTATGGATCATTATAAGGGACCCATTACTCTGTATGAAGCATTATATGGGGCTCATACTGTATGGATTATTATATGGGGCATATTTTGTATGGAGCATTATATGGGGCTCATTCTGTATGGAGTAAAATATGGGGCCCATTCTGTATGCAGTAATATATGGGGCCCATTCTGCATGGAGCTTTATATGGGGCCCATTCTGTTTGGAACAATATATAAGGCCCATTCTGTATAGAGTAATATATGGAGGCCATACTGTATAGAGCAATATATGGGGCCCATTCTCTATGGAGTAATATATGGAGCCCATTCTGCATGGAGTAATATATGGAGCCCATTCTGTATGGAGTATTATATGGGACCCATACTGTATGGAGCATTATATGGGGCATATTTTGTATGGAGTATTATATGGGGCTTATTCTGTATGGAGTAATATGTGGGGCCCATTATGTATGGAGTATTATATGGGGCTCATTCTGTATGAGGCATTATAGGGGGCCTATTTTGTAAGGAGTATTAAATGGGGCTCATTCTGTATGGAGTATTATATGGAGCCCATTATGTATGGAGCATTATATAGGGCCCATTCTGAGAGGAGCGTTATATGGGACCCATTCTGAAAGGAGTATTATATGTGGCCCATTCTGTGTGGAGTACTGTATGGGGCCAATTTTGTATGGAGTAATATATGTGGCCCATTCTGTATGGAGCAATATATAAGGCCCATTCTGTATGGAATATTATAAGCAGCCCATAGTGTATAGAGCAATATATGGGGCCCATTCTGTATGGAGTAAGATATGGGGCTCAAACTGTATGGAGCAATATATAGGGCTCTGGAGCTACTTCTGTATGCAGTGATATATGGGGCCTATTCTGTATGCAGTAATATATGGGGATCATTCTGTATGCAGTAACATATGGAGCCCATTCTGTATGGAGTATTATATGGGGCCCATACTGTATGGAGTAATACATGGGGCCATTTCTGTATGCAGTAAAATATGGCGCCCATTCTGTATGGAGTAATATATGGGGCTCATTCTGTATGCAGTAACATATGGAGCCCATTCTGTATGGAGCATTATATGGGGCCCATACTGTATGGAGTAATACATGGGGCCATTTCTGTATGCAGTAAAATATGGCGCCCATTCTGTATGGAGTAATATATGGGGCTCATTCTGTATGCAGTAATATATGGAGCCCATTCTGTATGGAGTATTATATGGGGCCCATACTGTATGGAGTAATACATGGGGCCATTTCTGCATGCAGTAAAATATAGCGCCCATTCTGTATGGAGTAATATATAGGGCTCATTCTGTATGCAGTAATATATAGGGCCCATTCTGTATGGAGTAATATATATGGCCCATTCTGTATGGAGTATTATATGGGGCCCATACTGTATGGAGTAATACATGGGGCCATTTCTGTATGCAGTAAAATATAGCGCCCATTCTGTAAGGAGTAATATATAGGGCTCATTCTGTATGCAGTAATATATAGGGCCCATTCTGTATGGAGTAATATATAGGGCCCATTCTGTATGGAGTATTATATGGGGCCCATACTGTATGGAGTAATATATGGGGCCACTTCTGTATGCAGTAATATATGGGGCCTCTTCTGTATGCAGTAATATATGGGGCTCATTCTGTATGCAGTAACATATGGAGCCCATTCTGTATGGAGTATTATATGGGGCCCATACTGTATGGAGTAATGCATGGGGCCATTTCTGTATGCAGTAAAATATGGCGCCCATTCTGTATGGAGTAATATATGGGGCTCATTCTGTATGCAGTAACATATGGAGCCCATTCTGTATGGAGTATTATATGGGGCCCATACTGTATGGAGTAATACATGGGGCCACTTCTGTATGCAGTAAAATATGGCGCCCATTCTGTATGGAGTAATATATGGGGATCATTCTGTATGCAGTAACATAAGGAGCCATTCTGTATGAAGCATTATATGAGGTCCATTCTTTACACAGCATTATTGGGTCCACTCTGTAAGGAGCATTATGTAGGGCCCATTCTGTATGGATCATTATAAGGGGCCCATTATTCTGTCTGAAGCATTATATGGAGCTCATACTGAATGGAACATTATATGGGGCTCATTCTGTATGGAGTACTATATGGAGCCCATCATGTATGGAGTGTTATATGGAGCCTATTGTGTATGGAGTAATATATGGGGTCCATTCTGTATGGAGCATTACATCAGGTCGATTCTGTATACAGCATTATATGGGGTTCACTGTGAAGTATGGAGCATTATATAAGGCCCATTTTGTATGGATCATAATAAGGGGCCATTATTCTATATGAAGCATTATATGGGGCCCATACTGTATGGAGCATTATATGGGGCTTATTTTGTATGGAGTATTATATGGGGCTTATTCTGTATGGAGCATTATATGGGGCTTATTAAGTATGGAGTTTTATATGGGACCCAATCTGTATGGAGAATTATATGGGGCCCATTCTGCTTGGAAAAATTTGTAAGGCACATTCTATATGGAGTATTATATGGAGCCCATACTGTATGGAGAAATATATTGTTAAGGGCCTGCAGAACCCACCTAATAGATATTAAGGAAGGTGCGTTCGCAGCCCGGGGTCCACCGTGCAGGCAGAGCCTGCTGCTAGAAAGATGGCGCAAATAGGCAGTATGAGCGAACTCTGTTATCCCGTAGAGTCGCAGATGTAAACGTCGTAGCACTATATGGCGGTATGGGCGAACTCTGTTATTCCACAGAGTCGCTAACTAAAATGCTGTAGCGCTATATGGCGATATAAGCGGACTCTGTTAATTCACAGAGCCGCTGTGACAAAGACTGTGTCCTGTTAGACTCACAGGGGACACAGATGACTGCTAAGCGGATTGCAGTCTATGGTCATGCAATCAGAAACAAGCAATAATCTCCTCACCGGAGTAGCCGGTATTCTAATGGCGTTTTCAGCCGAGCCCTGAACACGTGCATACAAAACTCCTCACCGGAGGTGCCGGTATTCTAGGGGCTTATTTCAGCCGGACCTAACCACATGCATACATGACCACACTGGCGCAAGCACGTAACAGATTTGATACTAGCGCCGTGCGGTTATGCCACCTTTTTATAGTAGCAGCTACAGGACCTTCCAGAAAAGGACCAATGAGAAACTGTTCCAGAACACAAGCACTTTCAGGACCTTTCTGGCGGACCAATGGGAGTCGCTGTTGTAACCGAGCATGTGACCCCTGATCTCCAATGGGAGATCTTGCCCTGGGCATGCTCAGATGGAGAAAGCGAGGACTTTGTCCCAGGACTGCCTGCTCCAGCACTGGTTATAATAGAGGAACCAGGAGAGGCAGCAACAAGCCTCTGCACAGCATTAGACCGAGCGAGACGCTGGGACCGACGTCTCTGCTGACCAGGCTCCACTGCACCCAGAGATGGATGTGGGACCGCAGCGGGACTGGTTCGAGATTCCCCTTGTGCAGCAGCGGGAACTCGATCCCTAACATATATGGGGCCCATTCTGCATTATATGGGGCAAATTCTGTTGGAACAATACATAAGGCCCATTCTGTATAGATTAATATATGGAGGCCATACTGTATAGAGCAATATATAGGGTCCATTCTGTATGGCGTATTATATGGGGCCCATTGTGTATGGAGTATTATATGAGGCCCATTCTGTATGGATTATTTTATCAGGTCCATTCTGTATACAGCATTATATGGGGTCCACTCTGTATGGAGCATTATATAGGGCCCATTCTGTATGAATCATTATAAGGGGCCCATTATTCTGTATGAAGCATTATATGATACCCATACTGTATGGAGCATTATATGGGGCCTATTTTGTATGGAGTATTATATGGGGCTTATTCTGTAGGGAATAATATATGGAGCCCATTATGCATGGAGTATTATATGGGGCGCTTTCTGTATGGAGCATTATAGGGAGCCTATTTTGTATGGAGTATTAAATGGGGCTCATTCTTTATAGAGCATTATATGGAGCCCATTATGTATGGAGTATTATATGGGGCCCATTCTTTATAGAGCATTATATATGGCCCATTCTGAGTGGAGCATTATATGGGACCTATTCTGAAAAGAGTATTATATGTGGCCCACTCTGAAAGGAGTAATATATATGGGGCCCATTCTGTGTGGAGTACTGTATGGGGCCAATTTTGTAGGAAGTAATATATGGGGCCCATTCTGTATAGAGCAATATATGGGGCACATTATGTATGGAGTAATATATGGGGCTCATACTGTATGGAGCAATATATAGGGCCCATTCTGTATGCAGTAATATATAGGGCCCATTCTGTATGGAGTATTAAAGGGGGCCAATTTTGTATGGAGTAATATATGGGGCCCATTCTGTATGGAGCAATATATAAGGCCCATTCTGTATGAAATATTATACCGAGCCCATAGTGTTTAGAGCAATATATGGGGTTCATTCTGTATAGAGTAATATATGGGGCCATACTGTATGGAGCAATATATGGGGCTCATACTGTATGGAGCAATATATAGGGAACATTCTGTAATGCAGAATAATATGGGGCCCATTCTGTACGGAGTATTATATGGGTCCCATTCAGTTGTGGAGTAATATATGGGGACACTTCTGTATGGGAGTATTATATGGGGCTCATTCTGTATGCAGTAACATATGGAGCCCATTTCTGTATGGAGCATTATATGAGGCCTATTCTTTACACAGCATTATATGGGGTCCACATCTGTATGGAGCATTATATAGGGTCCATTCTGTTTTGATCATTATAAGGGGCCCATTATTCTGTGTGAAGCTTTATATGGGGCTCATACTGTATGGAACATTATATGGGGCATATGTTGTATGGAGTTATTATATGGGGCTCATTCTGTATGGAGTAATATATGGAGCCCATATGTATGGAGTATCATATGGGGCCCATTCTTATGGAGCATTACATCAGGTCGATTCGGTATACAGCATTATATGGGGTCCAGTGTGTAGTATGGAGCATTATATAAGGCCCTATTTGTAATGGATCATAATAAGGGGCCCATTATTCTATATGAAGCATAATATGGGGCACATACTGTATGGAGTATTATATGGGGCTCATTGTGTATGGAGTATTATATGGAGCCCATTATGTATGGAGTATTATATAGGGCCCATTCTGTATGAAGTATTATATGTGGCCCATACTGTATGGAGCATTATATGGGGCCCATTCTGAGTGGAGCATTATATGGGACACATTCTGTGTGGAGTACTGTATGGGCAATTTTGTATGGAGTAATAAAATGGGGCCCATTCTGTAAAAGAACAATATGTAAGGCCCATTCTGTATGGATTATATGGAGCCCATAGTGTAATAGAAGCAATATATGGGGCCCATTCTTGATGGAGAAAATATATGGGGGCCCATACGTATGGAGCAATATATGGGGCCCATTCTGTATACAGTAATATAATGGGGCCTATTCTGTATGAAGATATTATATGGGGCCCATTTTGTTTGGAGCAATATGTAAGGCCCATTCAGTATTATTATTATTAATTATTATTATTATTTATTATTATAGCACCATTTAAATCCATGGCGCTTTACATGTGAGGTGGGGTATACATAAATACAAGTACAGTAATCTTAGACAATACAAGTTACGACTGGTACAGTAGGAGAGAGTACCCTGCCTGTGAGGACTCACAATCTACAAGGGATGGGTGAGGATACAGTAGGCGAGGGTAGAGCTGGTCGTGCAGCGGTTTGGTGGATCTGTGGTTACTGCAGGTTGTAGGCTTGTCGGAAGAGGTGGGTCTCAGGTTCTTTTTGAAGGTTTCCTGGTAGGCAAGAGTCTGATATGTTGTGGTAGAGAGTTCCAGAGTAGGGGGATGCGCGGGAGAAATCTTGTATGCGATGTGGGAAGAGAAGATAAGAGGGGAGTAGAGAAGGAGATCTTGTGAGGATCGGAGGTTGCGTGCAGGTAGGTACCGGGAGACGAGGTTCACAGTTGTATGGAGGACACAGTTGTGGATGGCTTTGTATGTCATGATTAGGGTTTTGAACTGGAGTCTTTGTGTAATGGGGAGCCAGTGCAGGGATTGACAAGGGGAGTGGCCGGGAAATGCGGGGGGACAGGTGGATTAGTCGAGCAGCAGAGTTTAGAATAGATTGGAGGGGTGCAAGAGTGTTAGAGGGGAGGCCATTGAGCAGGAGGTGCAGTAGTCGAGCGGAGATGATGAGGGCATGGACTAAGGGTTTTTGCAGATTCTTGGTTGAGGAATGTAACAGATAAGCGAGATATTTTGAGTTGAAGTCGGCAGGAGGTGGAGAGAGATCAGTGTCAAGGATAACCCCAAGGCAGCGAGCTTGTGGACTGGAGAGAGTGGGCAGTCGTTTACATTAATTGTCGGGTCCATTGGAGGGGTTTGTGTGAGATGGGGGAAAGATGAATTCTGTTATTGTCCATATTAAGCTTAGGAATCTAGCGGAGAAAAAGGAATGAAATAAGCGGACAGACATTGAGGGAATTCAGTTTAGTAGGGAGGTGATATCTGGTCCAGAGATGAGATCTGGTGTCCATCAGCATAGAGGTGATATATCAAGCCGTTAGATTCTATGAGCTGTCCGAGGCCGAAGGTTAGATGGAGAAGAGCAGGGGCCCTAGGACTGAAAACCCTTGCGGGACTCCCACAGATAGAGGGAGCGTTGAGAGGTGGTGTGGTAGTGAGAGACGCTGAATGTCCGGTCCTGTAGGTATGACGCGATCCAAGATAGGGGCCAAGCCTGTGATACCAAGATATGAGGGACTGTAGTAATAGGAATGGTTCACTGTGTCAAGGCAGAGGACAGGTCCAGGAGGAGGAGGACAGAGTAGTGTCCGCTTGGCCTTGGCAGATAGTAGGTCATGGTGACCTTAGTTAGGGCAGTTTTCAGTGGAGTGGTGTGGCCGGAAGCCAGATTGTAGGTGGTCGAGGAGGGAGCAAGATGAGAGGTGGGAGGACAGTATCAAGATGGACGTGTTGTTCCAGTAAGTTTTGAGGCATAGGGGAGAAGTGATAAAGGGCGATAGCTAGATACAGAAAGATGGGTCAAGAGAGGGCTTTTTGAGGATAGGTGTGATTGAGGCATGATTAAAAGCTTGAGGGGAAAACACCAGTTGTTAGTGATAGTTGAAGAGATGGGTTAGGGTTGGGATGAACACTGTGTTGAGGTTTGGGATGAAGTGGGATGGGATTGGGTCAGTGCACAGGTAGTGAGATGTGATCTTGAGAGTAGGGTGGAGAGTCGATCTTCTGTAATGGTAGAGAAGTTGGTTTGGAGGAGGAGGGCAGGGCAGTTAGGAGGAAGGGCCTGGGGGTTGTTTGACCAAACTGTGTCATGATTGGGTAATCAATACTCTGTATAGGAGTAAATATATGGAGCCCATAGTGTAAGATGCAATAAAGAGGCCAATTCTGTATGGTAATATATGGGGCCCATTATATAAGAGCAATATAAGAGGTAAAATTTGTATGGAGTAATATATGGGGCCCATATAATAAGAGCATATAAAAGAGGCCACTTCTGTATGGTAATATATATGGGCCCATTATATAAGAGCAATATAAGAGGCCAATTCTGTATGGAGTAAAATATGGGGCCCTACACTAAGAGCAATATAAGAGTCAATTCTGTATGGAGTAATATATGGGGCCCATTATTCTGTATGGAGCATTATAATGGAGTCCATTATCGTATGAACCATTTTGTGGGGTTCGCTTTTCTGTATGAAGCATATATGGGCTCATTATACTGTATGGCGAACTATGTGGTGCCCATAATACTGTATGGAGGACTAATATGGTCTAGTCTCAAATGAAAACTTTTAATTTACCCCAGGCAACTCCCGCACATTTCTCCATACAAAAAAAAAGCCAAATACTCATCATCCTTCGGTGGCCGCAGGTCTGTACTCCTCAGCGTCGCTGTCTTTTGGTTCTATGCACAGTGACTACTTAGAGCAGAGGGAACACCCAGTTACACCATCGCACCCTCTGAGAAGACATTAGATGTTTTAGAGAGAGAGAGATAAGTATATGCAATGTGCCTGGGGGGCCTGAACAAGCAGAGGGCCCACTTCCGCGTGAGCTGGTACAAGACACACCCTACTCACTGGCACCAAAGACTGCCGATGTTGACGGCGAGTGGACTCCCCTGCTTTACTCAGAGCCCGCACTTGGTGGTGACTCCAGCCCTGTCTGAGGTCGGTAATTACAAGGGAGTAGAGTAGATCTGATACCTCCACTTTCCACTCCACTCTTTCCACCTGGGACGTATCCAGACATCCCTGTGACCTGTGCCTCATCGACCTGGGATGTATGGGTACTGTCTCACCTTTAATGCGGCACCGAGACCGCTGTCGCGAGGCTCCCATTAAAATTTCCAAAGCCAATTTGGAGCAGGCCACATAGAGTAGTTGTCCCTGGGGAGGTGGTGACGGGCCCCCCCCAACTACAATCGCTGTGATTGGCTGTTCAATTCTGTGATGCCCATAATACTGTATGGAGGACTATACTGTCCAGTCCTAAAAAGAAAACTTTGATTACCCCAGGGGATGCACGGTGTGCAGTGAGGATTAACCAGTTTCTGAGATAAATTTAGATTTACAATAAATATCACTTACATAGTGTAAGAAGCAAAATCTTTGGCATTGTAACCATACTATATATTTCTCTGCCAATATCTGTGCATCATGAATCACTGGTGTGTGTTAAAGGGGCTCACTGAGACTCTTTTGCCTGGGGCCTAAGAAAACCTGGAGCCGGCCCTGACCTCAGATGAGATAGCCCACCCCTTGTAATGTAGCACTCAGATCAAGTCTGCAATTACAAGGTGAGGGAGTGGGGAAGTTTTCGATAGAAGATCTGAAATCAATTACAAAAATTCTCCATAACGTTTCCCCCCTCCATCCCCATTAAAATAATATTTTTTACTTTATTAAAAGTAATTAGCACACTTAAAAAACTTATGTACGTCCTATAAACTCACAAAATACAATACAAAGAAATGTTATCATATTAAAGAGGTGGTCCACTACACTGTGTAAAGTGCCCATCGATTTAAACTTTTTTAAATAGCATTTTTTGTAAATACCTGATGTTGCCATAATGTGCCTGTTAGCGGCGGTAATCGCTGTTCACGTCAGACCCGATCACGTGATCCCTGGCTGCGGCCACAGGTAATAGAGACGTATGGATAAATCCAATGTGAGAAGTGGGTTAAAAAGGGGAGGGAAAAGTGGGGGTATCAGATCAGAAACCTCTTCCCCTGTAATTACAGACATCAAACAGAGATGAAGTAAACACCAAGTGCCGGGACCTGAGCAAACTTCGGGCCCACTCACTGTGACAACGGCACGCTATAGGGCCCATGAGTAAGGAGAGTCTGGGTGCCAGCTCAATAGAATGGGCCCCCCCTTGCTCAGGGCCCCAGCATATGCAACACTTAAGCTATCCCTGCAAACACCTCTGGTGTCTTTCAGCATTTTCTCACTGCCGTCTCAGGGCAGAGGGCGCGATGATGTCACTGCTGTGCCCCTCAACTCAGAGCAGTCACAGGGAAGAGAACCAAAGATGGCGACACTGCGGAGTCCGACCATGCGCAAAACGAGGACAAATGAGTACCGTATATACTCGTGTATAAGCCGACCCCCTAATTTTGCCACAAAAAACTGGGAAAACTTATCGACTCGTGTATAAGCCGGGTGTATAAACTGCCCTCCTGCTCTGTGCTGCCCCTTTCTCTCTGTACTCCCCCCCTCCTGCTCCGTCCTCCGCTGTGCTCCCCCATTCCTTCTCCGTCCTCCTGTGCCCCCCCTCCCCCCTCCATGCTTCCCCCGTCCACCGTTCTCACCCCCCGTCCTGCTCGTGCTCCTTGTCCTCTCCTCCATCATACTCACCCCTCCCCGTGCCATCGCTGAGCGTCCCTGCAATCCTGCGTTCTCCCCTTCCTGCAGCTCTCCAGCACTGAGCGGTGATGTAATACCGCTCATTAAGCCATGAATATGGAGGCCACGCCCATGGGAGTGGCGTCGCGTCCATATTACATGACCTTAATGAGCGGGTAATTACATCACCGCTCAGTGCTAGAGAGCTGCAGAAGGGGAGAACGCAGGATTGCAGGGACGCTCAGCGATGGCACGGGAGGGGTGAGTATGATCCCAGCCACCGGCTCCTGCCGCGGCATCCCCTCCCCCGCGGTTTCTGCCCTATGACTCGTGTATAAGCCGAGGGGGCATTTTCAGCACGAAAAAAGGTGCTGAAAATCTCGGCTTATACACGAGTATATACGGTATTTATTAATTTATGTATGGAGAAATATACGGGGCCCATTCTCTATGGACCATTATATGGATCGCATTCTGTATGGACCATTATTTGGGACCCAATCTGTATGGAGAATTACATGGGGCGCTTTTCTGCTTGGAAAAATTTTATAAGGCATATTCTGTATGGAGAATTAAATTGGAGTTCATAATGTATGGAGAAATAATGGGGCACATTCTGCATGGAGCATTATATGGGGCCCATTCTGTATAGAGTAATATATGGAGGCCATACTGTATAGAGCAATATATGGGACCCATTCTCTATGGATTAACATATGGAACCCATTAGTGTATGGACTGAGTATTATATGGGGCCCATTCTGTATGGAGCATTATATCAGGTCCATTCTGTATACAGCATTTATATGGGGTCCACTGTGTATGGATCATTATAAAGGGGCCCATTATTCTGTATGAAGCATTATATGGGGCCCATACTGTATGGAGCATTATATGGGGCCTATTTTGTATATAGTATTATATGGGGCTCATTCTGTATGGAGTATTATATGGAGCCCATTATGTATGGAGTATTAAATGGGGCCCATTCTTTATGGAGCATTTACATAGGGCCCAATCTGTATGAAGTATTATATGGGGTCCATACTGTATCGAGTATTATATGGGGCCCATTCTGAGTGTAGCATTATATGGGACCCCATTCTGAAAGGAGTATTATATGGCCCCATTCTGAAAGGAGTAATATATGGGGCCCATTCGAAAGGAGTAATATAATATATGGGGTCCATTCTGTGTGAGTACTGTATGGGGCCAATTTTGTTATGAGTAATATATGGGGGCCCATTCTGTATGGAGCAATATATAAGGGCCCTTTCTTTTATGGAATATTATATGGAGCCCATACTGTATGCAGTAATATATGGGGCCACTTCTGTATGCAGTAATATATGGGGCCTATTCTGTATGTAGTAATATATGGGGCCCATCTGAATGCAGTAATATATGGGGCCACTCATGTATGGAGTAATATATGGGGCCACTTCTGTATGGAGTATTATATAGGGCCCACTCTGTATGGAGCTATATATAAGGCCCATTCTGTATGAAGTATTATATGAGGCCCATTCTCTATACAGCATTTGGGATCCACATTATATAGGGCCCATCTGTATGGATCATTACAAGGTCCCATTATTCTGTATGAAGCATTATGTGGGGCCCATACTGTATGGAACATTATATGGGCCTATTTTGTATGGGGCATTATATGGGGCTCATTCTGTATGGAGTAATATATGGAGCCCATTATGTATGGAGTATTATAATGGGGCCCATTCTGTATGGATCAATATAAGGGCCCATACTGGATGGTGCACTATATGGGCCTATTTGTATGGAGTATTATATGGAGCCCATTATGTATGGAGTATTCTCTGGGGCCCATTCTGAATGTTCTGAATGGAGCATTATATAGGGCCAATTTTGTAGAAGTGTTATTTGGGGCCCATACTGTATGGAGCATTATATGGGCCCATTCTGAGTGGAGTATTATATGGGAGCCATTCTGAAAGGAGTATTATATGTGGCCCAATTTTGTAAGGCATAATATATGGGGCCCATTCTATATGGAATATTATATGGAACCCATAGTGTATAGAGCAATACTTGGGGCCCATACTGTATGAAGCAATATATGGGACACATTACTGCATGCAGTAATATATGGGGCCCATTCTGTATAGAGAATTATATGGGGCCCATACTGTATGGAGTAATATATGGGGCCACTTCTGTATGCAGAAATATATGGGCCAATTCTGTATGCAGTAATATATGTTACATATTCTCTATGCAGTAATATATGAGGCCCGTTCTTTATGCAGTAATATATGGGGCCACTTCTATATGGTGTAATATATGGGGATCATTCTGTATGCAGTAACATATGGAGCCCATTCTGTATGGAGCATTATATGGGGCCCATTCTGTATGGAATAATATAATGGGGCCACTTCTGTATGGTGTATTATATGGGGCCCATTCTCTATGAAGTAACATATGGAGCCCATTGTGTATGGAGTATTATATGGGGCCCATTGTGTGTGGAGTATACATGAGGCCCATTTTGTATGGAGCATTATATGAGGCCCATTCTCTATACAGCATTATATGGAGTCCACTCTGTATAGATTATTATAAGGGGCCCATTATTCTGTGTGGAGCATTATATGGGGCCTATTTTGTATGGAGTATTATTTGGGGCTCATTCTGTATGGAGTATTATATGGAGTTCATTATGTATGGAGCATTATTTAGGGCCCATTCTAAAAGGAGTAATATATGGAGCCCATTCTCAGTGGAGTACTGTATGGGGCCAATTTTGTATGGAGTAACATATGGTACCCCTTTATGTATAAAGTAACATATGGGGCCCATTCTGTATGGAGTATTATATGGAGCCCATAGTGTACAGAGCAATATATGGGGCGCGTTCTGTATGGAGCATTGTATGACGCCCATTCTGTATACAGCATTATATGGGGTCCACCCTGTATGGAGCATTATATAGGGCCCATTCTGTATGGATCATTATAAGGGGCCCATTATTCTGTATGAAGCATTACATGGGGCCCATACTGTATGGAACATTATATGGGGCTTATATTGTATGGAGTATTATATGGGGCCCATTCTGTATGGATCAATATATTAGGCCCATTCTGTATGGAATAATATATGGAGCCCATAGTGTTTAGAGCAATATATAAGGCCAATTCTGTATGAAGTATTATATGGATCCCATGGTGTATAGAGCAATATATGGGGTCCATTCTGTATGTAGTAATATATGGGGACCATTATTCTGAATGGAGCATTATGTGGGGTCCATTATTTTGTATGGATCATTAAATGAGGGCCATTATTCGATATGAAACATTTCGTGCGGTCCCTTTTTCTGTATGAAGCAATATATGGGGCTCATTATACTGTATGGAGAACTATGTGGTGCCTATAATACTGTATGGAGGACGCGCCGTCGGGTGTGGTGGGTCCCCCCGGGCTTTGACTTCTGGTAACTATACCTTTATTTAACTATATTTTGACCTTGCAATTTTGCACCTGCACATTATTTCTCTTGACTATTGTTATTATGTGCCTAATTTATGTGCCTATATATGATGTGTTTATGGCTATTTCCTGCATTTAGGAACACATATGTTTGATCTCTATGTTATCTCACTTGGGGTTATTTATGGTAGCTCATTTGCAGCTCATTGTGTTCCCTTTGGCAGGTGTGAAGCTCATTATCAGCTGTTTTTACATTCTTATGTGCATAATGGTATAAAATCTTTTCCTGTGTCTCTTATGCCCGGGCACACCCACCTCTCTTTGTGTTTTGTGGTTACTGCCTTGTTTTTAAATTTTCTTGTGTTTTTCAATAAAATTTATATTTTTTACTATTTTGGTCTTGTGTAAAGCCTTCTTGTGTTTTTTTTTTTCCATTCTGCATAGAGCAGGGGTCTCAAACTCGCGGCCCGCGGGCCAACTGCGGCCCTCGGGACACGAGTTTGCGGCCCTCACCTCATGGGCCCTCGGTGCGGTATTTTGAGGCCCTCGGCTGGGATCTCACATGCGAGAAACACCGCATGTGAAATCCCAGTCACTCGTAGTACCGCTCATTAAGGTCATGAATATGGACGCCACTCCTCTCATAGGCGTGGCGCCCATATTCATGAGCTTAATGAGCGGTACTACAGAAAGATGTCGCCGGGCATACTCACCTCATCTCCTGCCACCGCCCACGCTTCATGTCTCTGACACAGAGAGCAGCGCCGCTGGATGACGTCATCACTCAGTGGCCTGCTCTGTCAGAGCGAGGAAGCGCGGGCATCGGTAATGCTGCGGACAGGTGAGAGGTGTGTGTACAGGTGAGAGATTGTGTGTGTGTACAGATGAGAGGTGGTGTGTGTGTGTGTGTGTGTGTGCAGGAGAGTGATGGGGAAAAACAGTGATTTGGGAAAAGCAATGATGGGAGTGATGGGGAAAAGCAATGGGGAAAAACAATGATGGGAGTGATGGCAAAAGCAATGATGGGAGCGATGGGGAAAGCAATGGGGAAAACAATGATGGGAGAGATGGGCAAAAGCAATGATGGGAGTGATGGAGGAAAAGCAATGATGGGAAAAAGCAATGGGGAAAAGCAATGATGGGAGTGATGGGCAAAAGCAATGATGGGAGTGATGGGGGAAAAGCAATGATGGGAGTGATGGGGGAAAAACAATGATGGGGTGATGGGGGAAAAATCAATTATGGGAGTGATGGGAAAAGCAACGATGGGTGATGGGAAAAAGCAATGGGGGAGAATGAGCGCTGGGGGAGAATGAGCGCTGGGGGGAATAACTTCTTGCTGTTAACCAGTTACTGCTTACTTGTCCACCACACTGCAGTGTCAAAAGAGGAAGACAGCGAGACAGGCAGCAACATTGCATCAGAGAGCTCTTGAACTCGAAACAGACAATCCTCAGATCCTGGTATTGTAACCTAATATTAAGAATAATATTTATTCATTGATATTGCGCTATTAACTCCACAGAACTATACATACATCATCAACACTGTCCCCATTGGGACATTTGATAACATTGGAATGTTTTTGTAAGAGCTTTTCTTGTGGAAAATCTGATGCGGCCCCAGCCTCACCCAGATTCTACCTCCAGCGGCCTCCGGTAAATTCAGTTTGAGACCCCTGGTATAGAGCATTAAATGGGGCCCATTCTGTTTGGAGTACTGTATGGGGCCAATTTTGTATGGAGTAATATATGGTGCCCTTTTTTGTATAACATAAAACATGGGCCCATTCTGTGTGGAGCACTACATGGGGTCCAGTTTGTATGGAGCATTATATGGAGCCCATTCTGTATGGAGCAATATATGAGGCCAATTCCAAATACAGCATTATATGGAGTACATTCTGTATGGAGCATTATATGGGGCCTATTTTGTATGGAGTATTAAATGCGGCCTATTTTGTATAGAGCGTTATACGGGGCCCATTCTGAATGGAGTACTGTATGGGGACCATTCTGTATGGAGTACTGTATGGGGTCAATTATTGAGTAATATATGCTGCTCCTTTTTGTATAAAGTAATCTATGGGTTCTATGCACGGTGACCACTTAGAGCAGAAGGTGCACTGTAGTTACACCATCGCACCCTCTGAGAAGACATTAGATGTTTTTAGAGAGAGATAAGTATTGCAAGTGCTTGGGGCCTGAACAAGCAGAGGGCCCACTCGAATGCGCTGGCACCGGACTCTCCCTACTCACGGGCACCATAGACTGCCGATGTCGACAGCGACTGGGCCCCCCTGCTTGCTCAGAGCCCTTGCAGTTGGTGGTGTCTCCAGCCCTGTCTGAGGTCTGTAATTACAAGGGAGTAGAGTGTGATTTGATACCCCCACTTTCCCCTTCCCCCTTTTCCACCTGGGACGTATCCAGACGTCCCCGTGAACTGTGCTTTTTCAACCTGGGTTGTATAGATATGTCTTATCTTTAATGCATTAAAATTACGGTGCCATTTTGGAGCTGGCCGCATAGAGTTGTCCTACCAGGGGGTGGTGATGCCCCCTGCAACTACAATCACTCCGATGGACTGTTCAATTCTGTGGTGCCCATAGAACGGTAAGAAGGACTATACTGTCCAGTCTAAAATGAAAACTTTTAATTCCCCCAGGACATGCATTGTGTGCTGCGAGGATTAACCGGTTTCTGACTTATTTTAGAATTTACAATAGATATTACTTACATAACGTAAGAAGCGAAATCTTTGACACTGTACTATGCCTATATTTCTCTGCCATATATGTGCATCATGAATCATGGTGTGTGTTAAAGGGGCTCACTGAGACTCTTTTGCTTGGGGCCCAAGAAAACCTGGAGCCGGCCCTGACCTCAGATGAGATACCCCACTCCCTTTTAATTTCAGCACTCAGATCAGAGGTCTACAATTACAAGGGTGAGAGAGTGGGGAAGTTTTCTGATATGATATAGGCTCTGCAATCAATTACAAAAGTACTCCATAACAGTTCCCTCTCCATCCCCATTAAAATAATATTTTTACTTTATTAAAAGTATTTGCACATTAAAAAACTTATGTACGTCCTATAAGCTCAAAAATACAATACAAAGGAAATGTATCATATTTAAAGAGGTGGTCCACTACACTGTGTAAAGTGCCCATCGATATATATCCGGGGCATATCCGCAGCATATTAGTATGCTGTATACAACGGCAGAAAGGTGATTGCCCAATTGAGCCCTTGGCAGTAGTAATTCGGGCGACACCTGAAATTAAAGGGTTTGAATATGAGTCTTTGCAAGAAAAAATAGCGCTGTATGCTGATGATATGCTTTTGTTTTTGGGAGATTGGCAGTCCTCTTTGAGGGTGGCAATGGAAGTCTCTGGATACTTCACAGCGATCTCTGGTCTACGTATTAACTGGGAGAAATCTTCAATTATGCCGGTGGGAGAGGCCCCCAAAAACTCCCCGAGATCGGCCGGACGCTTAAATGTAGTCAAAGAGTTTAAATACTTGGGAATCCATATTGGGCATAATATACAAGATTTTGAGCGTTTAAACATTACCCCGCTACTTGCTAAATTTCAGCAAAAAGTAAAGGACTGGTGCAGGCTACCACAGAGTATGGTGGGAAGGGCAAACCTAGTTAAAATGGTTCTCATGCCACAAGCTTTGTATGTCCTCCACAGTGCGCCCATTTGGATTCCTGGTCGAGTCTTTTATCAGATAAATAGAATATTTAGAGAGCTTATCTGGAAGAGGAGTGTTCCTGGAATTCGGTTAGAGGTTTTGCGTAGATCTAAAGAACTGGGGGCTTAGCGGTTCCTGACCCGTTTCTGTATTATCTTGCAGCGCAGTTGCAGCATTTTAGAGGCTGGGGGGAGGAGGATTCTTTTATGCGAAGTTCCCCAGGATGTATGCTTACATGTGTAGTGGGAAAGGACTTACTAGTGCAGGCTCTAGACTCGGGGCAGTTCCGTCAGGGTCGAGCTATCAATAGTCCGACAATGAAGTGCATGGACAAGGTATGGAACACGGCCAAAGAAATATTGGGTATACAGGGAGTCACAGGGTATTCCCTGATTTGGAGAAACTTGACATGTACAGAGCTAAATAAATTGGAGGGTTTTGAGCTATGGGAGAGGAGAGGGATTAAACTAATATCACAGTTTTATTCAGAAGTGAGTTTCGATCTTTTGAGGATCTTAAACAGACGTTTTCCATTCCCAATGCAAGATTTTTTCAATATCTCCAGCTGAGACATGCCTGTGAAACACAACAGCGACTCACTCCACTAGGTAACCAAGTCAAAACTCCGCTGTTGGATAGAGTAGTGGGGGGAGGAGGATCAAGAGGTATTATATCCATGATATATGCAACAATGTTGGAAAAGAAAGTGGCAAGCTTGGAGGCATTGAAGAATAAGTGGCAAGTTGATGTAGGTGATTTAACAGATGATGAATGGGAAGATACATTGCAAGAAGTCACAAAAATCTCGGTTAGCGAGGCGCAGAGAGTGTCACATCTTTTTTTTTGCTTCATCGAGTTTATCGAACTCCTGTACGGCTGTTGAAAATGGGATATGCTAGAGAGGCTGATTGTTGGAAGTGTGGAATGCCCAATGCGGATCTGATACACATGACCTGGAACTGTCCCAGGCTAAGTAGGTTTGGGGAGATGTGACTGATTTACTTAATACTGTCTATCAATGTCAAATGGTACTAGACCCAAAATGGCTCTCCTGGGTCGAGTGGAGAATTTGCTGCACTCGGAGGGAAACACCAGCTGGCAGTCTCACGAATATTATATCAAGCTCGTAAGAGAGTCACAATCACGGAAGTTACTGATGCAGTTAATAATAACATAGATATGGAGAAATATGTGTACCAAGAGAAGAACAATTAAGAAATGGGAGGATATATGGGCGCTTAGGTTGGACACACCCGGGTTGGCTCCTTCTAGATTAACATGGATGAGAGCGTTGGGGAGGATATAACTAGAGAACTCTGGCTGTGAGAGACCAAATGCATCGAGAGAGAAGAGCGTTTTTCTTTGTCAGGTGAGGGGGGTAAGATGGGAGGAATTTTTGTGGGTCCTATTGTGTTTATGTAATACACTATTTTGGAATTATTCTGTATGTGATTACCTGTTTTTCCAGTTTTTGAAAATGTTTAATAAAAAATGACCTGATATAGAAAAGAAAGGTGATTGCCGTATCTCATACTGGGAAAACTTGATGACAGGTTCCCTTTAATGCCTATATTTCTCTCATTTCTCTAAGGCCTCTTTCACACTTCAGTCATGCGAAGTCAGTCAAAATCCGTCAAAATGTTAAAAAAACGGATCCGCCATTTTTTTTTTTGCGGATCGTTTTTTTTTTCCCATTGACTTGCATTAGTGACGGATTTTGACAGATGGTCGTCCGTTAGGTCCGTTTTTTGACGGATCCGCCAAAAAATTGGCATCCGTCTTTTCAGAAAAACGTCCAATGCAACGTTTTTTTTTGGTCCGCCAAAATGGCGGAATACGCGGATCCGCCATTTTGTATAATGGCCGCCTCTCTCTCTCTCTCTCGAAAATTTTATCATTTCCAGGTGAAAACTTCTTGGCAGATCCGTCAGAAAACTGATCCGTTTTACATCCGTTTTCCCACTTTTCTGACGGATCCGCCATTTTCACACTTGGGCGGACGTCACACGACTGAAGTGTGAAAGAGGCCTAACATCACACACAAATCGGATTACAAAAATATTGAAACACAGGTTGTAATGTAACAAAATAGGTAAAAATCTTTTGCAAGCCACTGTATATGCCTCCAGCCCTTCTCAGTGATATCTATGCCCCAATTACTCCCCAGTGATATCAATGCCCCCCCAGCCTTCCCAAGTGGTATTTATGCCTCCCAGTCATGAAAATATGCCTCCAGTCTCCTCAGTGATATCTATGCCCCCAAGTGATGTCTATGCCCCCAGCTATTCTAAGTGATATATATGCCTCCAGTCTTAACCAGTGATGTCTATGCCTCCAAGCCCTCCCCAGTGATGCCGATGACCCCCTGGTTATCCCAGAGATATACAGAGTTTGCAAAAGCATTCACCCACCTTGGCTTTTCACCCATTTCTGTAATCTGATTTGTGTGTGATTCAACAGCACTAAATAGTCTGAATTAGTAAAGTGAGAAATATATAGGCATAAATTAAGTTTATAGGATCAAGTAAATAACAATTGTCATATGCATGTCTATTCAACCCTTTTGCGATGAAGCCCCTACAAATTTATTGTGCAAGCAATTACCTTCATAAGTCACATGCTAAGTGAAAGGCAGTCCACCTGCGTGCAATTTAAGGCCATCTTCACACGTTCGTTTTTTATGTCCGTATGCAGTCTATTTTTTAACTCCTTTGCGACTTAAGCCGTACTAGAACAGCGCATGTCGCTTTTCTCTCCCTTTGATGTGGGCTCCGGTGGTGAGCCCACATCTCTCCCAGGACATGTCAGCTGTTTTGAACAGCTGACATGTGCCCGCAATAGCCGTGGGTGGAATCGCCATCCACCCACGGCAAATAACCCGTTAAATAACGCTGTCTGACATCGGCTTCCGGAAATGGGGCTGGAAATCTGCCCACCAGTGACCCCCGTCACGTGATTGCAGGTGGGTTGGCATGACAAAAGGAGGTCTCCTGCCGGCTTGCTGTGAGTGACGCCCTTTGGTAGGCGCTCATAGCAAGTGAGTAATTCAGCTACATATAGGCGATCTGATCATCGCCTATATGTAGCAGAGCCGATCGGGTTATGGTAGCTTCTAGTCTAATGGAGACTATTGAAGCATGCTAAAACTGAAAAAAAAAAAAGGTTGTAAAATATTAAAAAAATACAAAAGTTCAAATAATCACCCCTTTCGCCCCATTCAAAATAAAATAAAAAATCAAAGCAGACATATTTGGTATCACCGCGTTCAGAATTGCCCGATCTATCAATATAAAAAAAAAAAAGGATTAACCTGATCAGTAAATGGTGTACCGAGAAAAAAAACGCCAGAATTACGTTTTCTTGGTAAATTAAAATGCAATAACGGGCGATTAAAATATCGAATCTGCACTAAAATGGTATCATTAAAAACATTAGATCGGTGCGCATAAAGTAAGCCCCCACCCAACCTTAGATCAGGAAAAATGGAAATGCTACGGGTATCAGAAAATGGTGCAATTTTTTTTTTTGGTGTCTATGAACTCGTAGTGACCTGGAGAATCACAATGGCAGGTCAGTTTTAGCATTTAGTGAACATGTAAAAAAAAAAAAAAAAGTGTGGGATTGCACTTTTTTTGCAATTTCACCGCACTTGGAATTTTTTTCCCGTTTTAGAGTACACGATATGGTAAAATGAATGGCGTCGTTCAAAATTACAACTCATCCGCAAAAAAAAAGCCCTCACATTGACAAATTGACAGAAACATAAAAAAAAGTTATGGTTCTAGAACAGAAGGGGAGCAAAAAACAAATGCAAAAACTAAAATGGGCTCCGGCGCAAAGGGGTTAAGGACCACAAATACGGTCATACCCACACCCATTGTATCCAATAGTGGTGCGCACATTTCAGGTTTCTCATATGGACCATGTGTCCATGTGACAAACCCATAGACATGTCTCCTTTTTTAAAGTACCACGGACGAAATGCGTGCTGCACAAGTGCACACTGATGACACACGAATGACATGCGTGTGTCATCACTGTGACATGTACTGGCGCCTGAGAAAAAGAGTACAGGTCGTGCTATTCCTCGGCGCTGGGTGCTGAATCCAACTCTCATCATCCTCGCCTGGTCTTCCTGCGATCAGAGAGACCAGGTAGAACTGTCATCATAGTTGCCTGGTCTCCCTACGATCAGCGAGACCAGGCGTGTCTGATGATGTTTTTAATCAGTGGCCACCGTTTGTGAATCGCACGTATTAAATAAATTATTTTTAAAAAAACCCAAAAGAAAAAAAAAATGGAAAACTGGCGTGGAGTCCCCCGTGATTTTCCTAAATAGCTGAGGGAAAGCCAACGGCTGGGGTCTGATGTTAATATTCTGGGAAGGTGCCATTAGCCATAAAGGTTCCCAGGCTATTATTATCAGGTCACAGCTGTTTGATTAGCCTTTACTGGTTATTATACGGGAGACCATCTAAAAAAATGACATTTGGTCCCCCCTATTTTCACTAACCAGCAAAGGCTATGCAGATAGCTGCCAGTGTGTAGCCCTGGTACACAATACCAGGAGGATGAGTGGAGAGGTAACAGTTAAGGTCTCTTCATGACATCATGTACACTTCTGACACACCCAGCAGGGGTGTGGAAGGGAGTGATTTTCTAGTCAGTCAGTTTCCTGTCCTTGGACAGAGTAGACGTGTCCAGTTTAAGTCTATCATCAGTTCAGAAAGTGGAGTCTGGTGTAGGTGTCTGTATACACCTTAGTCTAGTCAGAGCTGTGCCCCACTGGAAGAAAGACTGAACTATCTATTAAGAGACAAGCAAGGCGAAGGACAAAGTGGAAGGAAGATAATTGGAAAAGTGCTTTTGACTTGGAAAAGTCCTGCACGTTGCCACCGGTTACTGGGGACCGAAGGATCACTATTGTACAGCATAGTGAAGAGAAAACCAGGAATCTACCGGACCTTAGGTCGCGGCAGACAAGCCCCTTATAGTCAGAACGTAGCAGGAGTCAGGGGGTGTGAAGACTTTGAGTTAGTGCACAACAAGAAAAGGATTCAGTTCCCTCGCAGGAAGGCTTCTAACACAAATTTGACTGGGCAGAACAGCTAAAGATAAGCTGGAATCATAGAGAGGACTAGCTTCAGGCTGGTCGTACTCAGCTTCATTGGAAAGTAAAGGAGGCCCCTAACTTGCTTAGCTGTTGCCTCAAAGCTCATCCTCCATCAACCCCATCAGCCTCCCGGGACCTGCCTTATCATTTTGCAAGTAAAGGTATGGAAAGACGTTGACTGTGTGAGACTGAGTTATTATTGCATGCCTGCACAATCCCTACCTAACTACCGACCTGAGGGAAGAGTCCCACCTGTAGGGGACCCGACATCTAGCTGCATCACCATCCCCTCAGAGATCTACAGCAGCGCTGGTACAAATTACCAGAATACTACAGGTGGCGTCACGAACTGTACATAAATCAATCCCCTGTAAATATATCCCCAACATACGCCAGACCGCCAGGGCCACAGACCGAGCCACAGCTACCTGTGACAAAAATCCCCATAGACTTCTACGGGCTCGGCTCTGAGTACCCCATTGCCCTGGTAACCCACAATTGTGGTGGCGGGTCGACACAACTATTTGGCGTCACGAACAGGATACGAAACTTGCAGCATTGCGAGCCCTGTGTGCCTGTGGAGTGTTTTGGCGAAAAAGACTGTTGCTGTTGTTTGGCGCTAAAATCCGCCATTTTGCCGCCATATTCGCGCCCTCAGGCGCTGGAGAAGAAGGTGGGCGTACCTGAAAAAGCGCGCTGTTGCTTGGACACGCCCCCAACCTGCACCCCAAACTGCATAGCAATCTGCGTCGCAAACCGCATCGCAAACCGCATCGCAAACCGCATAGCAATCTGCATCGCAAACCGCATAGCGAACTGCATAGCAATCTGCATTGCAAACCGCATAGCAAACTGCATAGCAATCTGCATCGCAAACCGCATCGCAATCCGCATAGCAAACTGCATCACAATCTGCATTGCAATCCGCATAGCAAATTGCATCGCAAAATAGAGCGGCAGGTCCTGCAACAGGAAGTGAACGCTCTGACATCAGAGCGCCTGCGACGAAGGTCCTGTTCTCACTGCGGTGCCTGTGAAGTAGCAGCGTCTGAAACCGGTAGGCTCCGTTTAACCAAGGGGGCGCTAAGATGTCACAACAACCGGCTGACAGTGCGGCCCCGGCCGGAGGCCCCAATCCCGCACCGTCTGGTATTGTAGCGCCAGATGGGGGCGCAGGCCCTGCACCCAGTCCGGTAGTCCCGATCATGCCACTAACGCTCCCATATATGCCTGGGGCGAAATGGCTTCCCCAATACAGCGGTGGGCCAGGCACATTAGCAGGCTTCAAGCGGAAGTTATGCAGCATCCTAGAAATGTACTCCATGCCTGAGAGACAAAAAGCTGCTGTGCTAATAGGGCAGCTAACTGGCGCTGCTGAGAGGGAAGTGGAGACTTGGATACCGTTGATCAGGAGTCGGTATCTGCGATCTTCCTTAAGCTACATGCCATATTTGAGGACCGCACAGAAACGGATCTCCGGATGGCCTTCTATCACTGTTCACAACAGCCAGGTGACAGCATCCGGGACTACGCTTGCCGACTACAGGGAGCCCTGAGAGCCCTCAAGCAAATTAACAATTTAAATGCTATCGACGAGAATAGAATGCTGAAAGAACAATTTATACAGGGATTGAGATCCCCAGAGGAACGCAGAACTGTAAATTGGTGGTCCTTAGATCATCCGGATGCTACCTTTGATGCCCTAAAGGACATGGCAATAAAAGGGCTGCGGCCCCTGGGCAAACCTGAGGTGGCCACCCAACATCATCAGGGTGAAGTCACTCTGGAACCGGCAGTAACCCCCTGTTCTCCGCTAGTGGCAGAAACCAAAACGCAGGTGACACCTCCTAGTGAATTGGACTGTCTGCGCTCAGAGGTGCGCCAGCTGACTAAAAATCTGGCCGCTGTGATGAGTGCCCTACAGCTGCGGAAAGAAGAGGAAGGGAAGATCTTGTTAGCTGACTGCCCAGAGGACGTTCCGTGGATGCACCGGAGAAGAAAGAAAACGTCGCCCCCCCGGAGGAGGACAACGCCACCCCCAGGAGCAACCTCTGATCAACACCCTTCTCGTCGAGAGATCATCTGTTATCGCTGCAACCGGAAAGGTCATCTGTCTACACAGTGTCCTTTAAACGGGCAGAACCTGGGTCCAAGGGCCAACACCCAGGAGAATACCCGTCAGGCCCCCTAGACTGGAACCGCAGGTATGTGGGCGGGCGACCCTACCTGTCTATTATCCTAGATGGTATTGCTGTTCCAGCCTTGTTAGACACTGGGTCCCAGGTGACCCTAATACCTGATGCTCTATATACCAAGTACTGGTCAATGGACAGTCTTAAACCTCCGAGCCTTGACTTTACTGTGTATGCTTCGAATGGTCTTCCTGTAGAAGTACTCGGAACAAAATGTGTAGATGTAAAGGTGGGCAGAGAGGAGTTGAAAGACCAAGGGCTTCTGGTAGTAAAGACTGTAAATGAGGAGAACGGTCTAAATATAATTTTGGGTACTAACATTATCGGTAATTGTTTGGGAGAAGTTGTGTTCTTGCTCCAACAGCTCGCTGAGATTGCCCGACCAAGGCAGAGAGGAGTAATCCAAAGAGAGATCCGGGCCCTGGTGTGTCAGCAGCAAGCGAAGCTTACCGACGGCGAAATTGGTAATGTACGGGTCACTGACTCGGATCCTATTGTGATACCCCCAATGAGTGAAATGATCATTTGGTGCAGGGCAGCCATAGGTCTGAGAGGACAGAATTACCAAGCTGTAGTAGAACCCCACCATTCAGAACATAGACCTACACTTATGACTGCTAGAGGAGTAGTAGAAGTGGTGAATGGAAGAGTACCTGTACGGCTTCTCAATTGGGGAGATGATGAGGTAAATTTACCCCGTTATGCAACCATTGCTAAACTACATGCTGTTGATAATAATTCTATTCTCCCGGCTGAGTCCTTAGACTCCTGTCAAATAGAGGAGGACAATGACCCAGCAACCCAGGTGGCGGAATGGTGTCAGCAACTCCATGTTGGGACGGACACCACTCCCGCTCACCAGAAGCAAGGGGTATTACGGGTGGTGCAAGAGTACGCCCAAGTGTTTAGCAAAAATCCACTTGATTTTGGGATCATTAAGGGAGTACAACATCATATCCCTACAGGCAGTCATCCTCCCATCAAAGAGCGGTATAGGCCCATACCTCCAGCTCACTATCAGAAAGCTAAAGAAATGTTGAATGATATGAAGAAAGCTGGGGTGATAAGGGATAGTTGTAGTCCCTGGGCAGCCCCTCTAGTTCTGGTTAAAAAGAAAGATGGTAGTATGAGAATGTGTGTGGATTACAGGCAGGTGAACCGCATAACACACAAGGATGCATACCCGTTACCACGTATAGAGGAATCATTAGCTGCTCTGAAAACGGCTAACTACTTTTCTACCCTTGATCTGACTAGTGGTTACTGGCAAGTGGCTGTGGCTGAGGAGGATCGTGAGAAAACGGCTTTCACCACCCCAATGGGGCTCTGTGAGTTCGACAGAATGCCGTTTGGGCTCAGTAGTGCCCCAGGAACATTTCAGAGAGTGATGGAAAACTGTCTGGGACATCTCAATTTTGAAACCGTGCTGCTATACCTAGACGACGTTATCGTGTATTCCAAGACATATGAGGACCATCTGAAGCACCTGGCAGAAGTGTTTGAGTCCCTGTCCAGGTACGGGATGAAGTTGAAACCCTCAAAATGCCATCTACTCAAGCAGAAGGTACAATACTTGGGGCACATCGTCAGCTCGGAAGGAGTAGCGCCGGACCCAGAGAAAGTCACTGCCATCCAGAAGTGGCCGGAGCCGAAGAACCTTAAGGAAGTGCGACAGTTCCTGGGACTAACGGGTTACTACAGGAGATTCGTGAAAGATTACACGAAGAAGGCAGCTCCTTTGCAGGACCTCCTGGTAGGACAATCTTTAAAGAGCAGAAACCCTCCCTTTAATTGGGGTAAAGAACAGGCTGAAGCATTCCAAAAGATGAAAGAGATCCTTACAGGTGATGAGATCTTAACCTATCCTGATTACAGCCAACCGTTCCTGTTGTACACCGACGCCAGTAATGAAGGGTTGGGAGCCGTTCTCAGTCAGAAGCAGAATGGACAAGAAAAAGTCATCGCATATGCTAGCAGAAAACTCAGGCCAACTGAAAGGAATCCGGAAAATTATAGCAGCTTCAAGCTAGAGTTTCTGGCGCTGGTCTGGGCCATTACCGAAAGATTTAAGCACTATCTGGCCTCCAATAAGTTCACTGCGTTTACAGACAACAACCCGTTAACGCACCTGGAAACCGCCAAGCTGGGTGCCATGGAGCAGCGATGGATGGCTCGGTTGTCCAATTACCAGTTTACTATCAAGTACCGGGCAGGTCGAAAGAATGCTAATGCTGATGCGTTGTCCCGAATGCCGCATGACTCTGATACGGAAGAAGAATCGGACGACCTGGAAGAAATTGAGCTACCGCGTTCCATCGAAATGGGGTAGTCCACGAGCATCGAGTCCACAGAAAGCAGAATGGTGCAACATTAAATCCTTTACCCCATCACAGCTGGAAAGAGACTCAGGACAGTGATCCAGTGGTCAGCCGCATCAAGGAGTTGTTAAAACAGGAAGGCTCCTCTCTGGAAAAGGATGCACCGATGTCAGCCAAGCTCCTGTGGAACGAGAGAAGCAGGTTGTTCCTATACCGTGAGAAGTTGTGCAGAAGATACGTCAACCCCAGAACCCATGAAATGGTCTGGCAAATCGTGGTCCCCAAGGCAGACGTCCCAATGGTGTTGGAAGCATACCACGATCAAGCAGGACACTTTGGCTGGAGGAAGCTGGAGACCCTGTTGAGATGCCGGTTCTATTGGGTAGGGATGCGCAGCTCCATCGAGAGGTGGTGTCGGAACTGTGGACCCTGTGGTCTCAGAAGAAAGGACTACGGAAGTCAGAAGGCCCCCCTGCAACCTATCCGGACGACTCGTCCCCTGGAGATTGTGGCCCTGGACCACGTCAAACTGTCGCCGAGTAGATCTGGATACTCATACGCCTTGACCATGGTGGACCATTACTCCAGATTTCTGGTAGTCGTTCCAGTGAAAGACCAGACCGCAGTGACGGCAGCGAAGACCTTTCAAGCAAGCTTCTGCAGACCGCATGGGTATCCCGAGCAAGTCTTAACCGATCAGGGACCTGCTTTCGAAGCTGATTTATTCAAGGAATTCTGTCATATGTACGGGTGCAAGAAAATAAGAACAACACCATATCACCCTCAAACCAACGGTCTTTGTGAAAAGATGAACCATATTGTCCTTGACTTGTTGAGATCCATACCGTTGGAAGACAGGAATCGATGGCCGGATTTACTGCCTGATTTGGTTGATTTGTATAATCATATACCTGTAAGCTCAACTAACTGCACTCCAGCTTATCTTATGCGAGCAAGGCCCGGAAAACTACCAATGGATCTAGAACTTGGAGTGGTAGAACCGGAGGCAGACGACGCTGTTGAGAACTGGGACGTCAATCGGCAAGAGCAATACAGAAGAGTACAAATCTGTGTGGAGGAAAGTCTTAATAAGACACGGGAGAAACAGGAAGATGTTTACAACCGAAATGCTCCTGCCAAGCCTTTAATGCCTGGAGAAGTAGTATTAAAAAGAAAAAGAAAGATGCACAAACTGGATAATCAGTGGGAGCAAGAACCCTACGTCATACAAGATTCTAAATACGACAACAGAAAAGTTTGTGTCGTCAGTAAAGACGGAGGAAGAACAACAACCACTGTGTCCAGAGATCATTTGAAGTTGTGTCCAAAACACTTAAAGAGTTGTGAAAAGAACCCTGTCTTCAATCAAAGAGAAAGAAAGGAAGAGGTCATACACACCGATCTGGGAGATTTTCCTGCGGATTGGCCCCGACTGGGAGATGCTGTGATAATTCCAGTGTTACAGTTTTATCAGCCACAAGAGGAAGTTTTATCTCCAGTTGTGCCTGTGGTGCCAGTTGAGCCCGCTCAGGAGTTACCCATCCCAGCAACACCTCAACCTGTGGAACCTCAAGATGGATCATCTGAAGCAGCGCCCCATACTATGGGATCCCCTGGTGAAGCTGACTCACACCGCCCAGCCATCAGTACGCTTGCCAGATCCATGGAAAGATTAAGGCAGTTCTATAGTTTGCCGTTACGCAGTGCAGACAGATCGCAACTTGTTATACCTGAAACTACACCACGTAGATCAGAGAGAATCACAAAAGGGAAATTACCCATTAGATATCAGCAGTAGTTAAAACGAATTGATGTAAATATATTGTGTAAAGTCTATTTATATAAATGTGTTTTTCCCTATTATGTCTTCGTTTAACAATGGACTCAGAGGCTGAGGACTGAGCCAGCCCAAAAACTGTATCCTGTAAATAGTTGCACTAAAGTGCCTTCTTAATGGTTTCACATGAAACCTTGACTCACCTCTGAACCAAAAACCCGTGTGGTGTGGCACTGAGTGAGGTCTGCACTTGGATGTCCTGCAGCCCACCCAGGACCCACGTTGAAGGTTTGGTGCGGGTCCTTCACAAGTATCTTGTATATATATTTATTAAATGCTATTTGATACTATTTGTATTTTTCTATAAAGTTTGTAACGTTCAAGGTGTTCTCACCTCCCGGATGGGAAGAAGTTAA
Source organism: Oophaga sylvatica (assembly GCA_033576555.1). Lineage (NCBI taxonomy): Eukaryota > Metazoa > Chordata > Amphibia > Anura > Dendrobatidae > Oophaga > Oophaga sylvatica. The sequence goes on from JARQOD010000025.1 coordinate 222,816, forward strand.
TGTTTGTTGTTATGCATAAACAAAATTTTCTGTCTTCTTTATATTTTACAGCCCGGGAGTGCTGTCATTTACCATGGGGGAATGTGTAGCCCTGGTACACAATACCAGGAGGATGAGTGGAGAGGTAACAGTTAAGGTCTCTTCATGACATCATGTACACTTCTGACACACCCAGCAGGGGTGTGGAAGGGAGTGATTTTCTAGTCAGTCAGTTTCCTGTCCTTGGACAGAGTAGACGTGTCCAGTTTAAGTCTATTATCAGTTCAGAAAGTGGAGTCTGGTGTAGGTGTCTGTATACACCTTAGTCTAGTCAGAGCTGTGCCCCACTGGAAGAAAGACTGAACTATCTATTAAGAGACAAGCAAGGCGAAGGACAAAGTGGAAGGAAGATAATTGGAAAAGTGCTTTTGACTTGGAAAAGTCCTGCACGTTGCCACCGGTTACTGGGGACCGAAGGATCACTATTGTACAGCATAGTGAAGAGAAAACCAGGAATCTACCGGACCTTAGGTCGCGGCAGACAAGCCCCTTATAGTCAGAACGTAGCAGGAGTCAGGGGGTGTGAAGACTTTGAGTTAGTGCACAACAAGAAAAGGATTCAGTTCCCTCGCAGGAAGGCTTCTAACACAAATTTGACTGGGCAGAACAGCTAAAGATAAGCTGGAATCATAGAGAGGACTACGCTTCAGGCTGGTCGTACTCAGCTTCATTGGAAAGTAAAGGAGGCCCCTAACTTGCTTAGCTGTTGCCTCAAAGCTCATCCTCCATCAACCCCATCAGCCTCCCCGGGACCTGCCTTATCATTTTGCAAGTAAAGGTATGGAAAGACGTTGACTGTGTGAGACTGAGTTATTATTGCATGCCTGCACAATCCCTACCTAACTACCGACCTGAGGGAAGAGTCCCACCTGTAGGGGACCCGACATCTAGCTGCCTCACCATCCCCTCAGAGATCTACAGCAGCGCTGGTACTAATTACCAGAATACTACAGGTGGCGTCACGAACTGTACATAAATCAATCCCCTGTAAATATATCCCCAACATACGCCAGACCGCCAGGGCCACAGACCGAGCCACAGCTACCTGTGACAAAAATCCCCATAGACTTCTACGGGCTCGGCTCTGAGTACCCCATTGCCCTGGTAACCCACAATTGTGGTGGCGGGTCGACACACCAGCTGATATTAATAGCTTAGGAAGGGGCCATGGATATTGGCCTCCTCACTGACTAAGAACATTTGTCCTCAGCCTCTCCAGAAATAGCGCATAGATTCTGGTTCCTGTTGGCCCTGCAAAGACATAACTGAGGTGAGCTGGGGGAATAGACATCACTGGGGAGCATAGATATCACTGGACTGGGGAGGGCTGGGGGCATATTCATCACTGGGGTGTGTTGGGGGGGGGACATTGTCATCTCTGGGACGGGCATAGCCATTACTGGGGGAGTGTAGTCATCAAAGCTGGTGGGCAATGTAGTAGTCATCACGGGGGTGGACTTTGGGAGTATAGTAATCACTAGGGTGTGCACAGTCATCACTGAGGTGGGCTGGGGGGGACATAGAGTGAAGAGAAAAAGGGTAACAATGATTTGAACTTTTGACTTTCAGGCTGCCTATCTCACCATCCACTACTGCTTTGATCATGCGTCTACCATCATTTTATAGACAATCGTCTTGGCTAACGACTACATAAATTTGACTAGTAACTATTTAGCATATTGTTAGTTAGGCAGACTTTTGTCATGTCACTGCATTGTTACGGTTTTGCTCCTGGTGGGGGAAAACTATTTTTCTCCCTGAATACTACAAGATACAACTTGCTTTCAAATTCCCTAATTTATATTTTATTTAAGAGTTTTTTTTATTTTGTAAACCACTATCTCAACTAAAGTCTGAGGTGGGATGCACACGATTCGGAAGTGGAAGTCCTTTGGACGCAGCCCATGTTAGTGATGCCATCTACTGAAAGCAGGTGAATCCGCATGTGTTTACAGTACCATGCGGATTCACTGAGTCCAAACACATTCTATTGGTGAAAGTTCTCTTGCGGAGACCAGCATCTCCGCAAGAGAATCTGACATGCCTGCTGGGGCATGGGATTTCTTGCTAATAGTGTGCACATACCCTTAATTTATTTTATAAAGAACTGGCTGAGGAACCCGGCGTTGCCCAGGCATAGTAACTAACTGTGGTTAGTTATAACAAATTATAATGATTATCCTCCATCCCATAGTCCAGTGCCCATATACCATCACACATATCTTTCATCCCATATACCCAGCATACATATCCTCTATCCCATAGTCCTGCGCTCATATACCCATAATACATATCCTCCATCCCATAGTCCCATGCCCATATATCCATCACACATCCTCCATCCCATAGTCCCGTGCCCATATACCCATCATACATATCCTCCATCCCATAGTCCCATGCCCATATACCCATCACACATATCCTCCATCCCATAGTCCAGTGCCCATATAACCATCACACATCCTCCATCACATAGTCCCGTGCCCATATACCAATCACACATCCTCCATCCCAGTGCCATATACCCATCATACATTTCCTCCATCCCATAGTCCCGTGCCCACTTACCCATCATACATTTCCTCCAACCCATAGTCCCGTACCCATATACCCATCATACATATCCTCCATCCCATAGTCTCGTGCCCATATACCCATCACATATCCTCCATCCCATAGTCCCGTGCCCATATACCCATCACACATCCTCCATCCCAGTCCCATATACCCATCACACATATCCTCCATCCCATAGTCCAGTGCCCATATAACCATCACACATCCTCCATCACATAGTCCCGTGCCCATATACCAATCACACATCCTCCATCCCAGTGCCATATACCCATCATACATTTCCTCCATCCCATAGTCCCGTGCCCACTTACCCATCATACATTTCCTCCAACCCATAGTCCCGTACCCATATACCCATCATACATTTCCTCCAACCCATAGTCCCGTACCCATATACCCATCATACATATCCTCCATCCCATAGTCCCGTGCCCATATACCCATCACACATCCTCCATCCCAGTCCCATATACCCATCACACATGTCCTTCATCCCATAGTCCCGTGCCCATATACCAATCACACATCCCTCCATCCCATAGTCCAGTGCCCATATACCCATCACACATCCCATAGTCCAGTGCCCATATACCCATCATACATATCCTTGATCCCATAGTCTCGTGCCCATATTTCCATCACACATCCTCCATCCCATAGTCCCGTGCCCATATACCCATCACACATCCTCCATCCCAGTCCCATGCCCCTATACCCATCAAATATATCCTTCATCCCATAGTCCCGTGCCCATATACTCATCATACATATCCTCCATCCCATAGTCCTGTGCTCATATACCCATCACACATATCCTCCATCCCATAGTCCCATGCCCATATACCCATCACACATCCTCCATTCCATAGTCTGGTGTACATATACCCATCACACATATCCTCCATGCCACAGACCCGTGCCCATATACCCATCACACATCCTCCATCTTATAGTCCCGAGCTGGGTGGCGCTGAGCAGGGAGTTCCTGGAGATGTGCTGTTATTTAATCTAGCAGTGCGGCTTTGTGTGCGGCCACTGATGATGCAATTTTCTATGCCGGTTACAATAGATTCACTGAGTCCAATAGAGTAATAGAGGAAGGGGTGATTCATTTTCATTATGTGCTCTCTGCTCCTTTCTGGGGGGCAGACAATGGCTGGGAGCTTAGGTTCCCGGGGATGCTTGATTTCTCCCTCCTGGTCAGTGTCTGCTGAGCTGTTGTGGAGTGCGGAAACAGTTGCTCATAGCAACCAATGATAGCTCAGATTTCATCTATTAAACAGCTCTGGTGAAAGGAAAGATGCATAGTGATTGGTTGCTATGTGGAGTAGGCGTGGCTTGATACACACACAAATACATACACAAATATATATATATATATATATATATATATATATATATATACACTGTGTTCCAAATTATTATGCAAAAATTGTTTAGGAGTGATAAGGTAAGAATTTTTTTTGTTTGTCAGTTAAACTCATTGATGGTGATGTGTGTCAGGGCTCTTTATATCACTGTAAGCAATTGCAGACACCTGTGCTAATTAGTTTGGCAGGTGTGTCCAATGAAAGGCAAGACTACTTAAGAAGGCTGTCCCACATTATTAAGCAGCATACATTTTCTGCCAAAATGGGAAAGAAAAAGGATGTGTCGGCTGCTGAGAAGCAACAAATTGTGGAGTGTTTAGGTCAAGGCATGACTACAATCAACATTGCCAAGACACTTCATCGTGATCATCGCACAATCAAGAAGTATGTAGCTGATTCACAGTACACACGTGTGCGTGCTGATAAGGGAAAATTGAGGACTCTTTCCTACAGGCAATTACGTCAGGTTAAAAGAGCAGCGGCAAAAAAGCATTGTCACAGCAGCAGACAAGTTTTTGAAGCTGCTGGTGCCTCCAACGTCCCCCGAACAACAAGATGCAGGGTCCTTCAGAGGTTTGCAGCTGTGCATAAGCCATCCTGTCGACCTCCTCTATCCACTGCACACAAGCAGAAACGGCTCCAGTGGGCCAAACAATACATGAAGACTGACTTCATAACTGTTTTGTTCACCGATGAGTGCCGTGCAACGCTCGATGGTCCAGATGGATGGATGGAGTGGAGGATGGCTGGTTGATGGACACCCCATGCAAACACGGTTATGGCGCCAACAAGGAGGAGGTGGAGTAATGTTTTGGGCTGGAATCATGAGGAGAGAGATTGTCGGCCCCTTTAGGATCCCTGAAGGGGTCAAGTCCATTTTAATGAAGAGGATGAACCTAGTAGTTTCTGTCTACAGTAATGTAATGTATGTAGTCTGCATGGGAATCAAAGGGACCTGATATACTGGTCCTTCTCAAAAAATTAGCATATAGTGCTAAATTTCATTATTTTCCATAATGTAATGATTAAAATTAAACTTTCATATATTTTAGATTCATTACACACCAACTGAAAATTTTCAGGTCTTTTATTGTTTTAATACTGATGATTTTGGCATACAGCTCATGAAAACCCAAAAATCCTGTCTCAAAAAATTAGCATATTTCATCCGTCCAATAAAATAAAAGTGTTTAAAACAAAATAAAAAAAAAACATCAAATAATAAAGTTTAGTTATGCACTCAATACTTGGTCGGGAATCCTTTTGCAGAAATGACTGCTTCAATGTGGCGTGGCATGGAGGCAATCAGCCTGTGGCACTGCTGAAGTGTTATGGAGTCCCAGGATGCTTCGATAGCGGCCTTAAGCTCATCCAGAGTGTTGGGTCTTGCGTCTCTCAACTTTCTCTTCACAATATCCCACAGATTCTCTATGGGGTTCAGGTCAGGAGAGTTGGCAGGCCAATTGAGCACAGTAATACCATGGTCAGTAAACCATTTACCAGTGGTTTTGGCACTGTGAGCAGGTGCCAGGTCGTGCTGAAAAATGAAATCTTCATCTCCATAAAGCATTTCAGCCGATGGAAGCATGAAGTGCTCCAAAATCTCCTGATAGCTAGCTGCATTGACCCTGCCCTTGATGAAACACAGTGGACCAACACCAGCAGCTGACATGGCACCCCACACCATCACTGACTGTGGGTACTTGACACTGGACTTCAGGCATTTTGGCATTTCCTTCTCCCCAGTCTTCCTCCAGACTCTGGCACCTTGATTTCCGAATGACATGCACAATTTGCTTTCATCAGAAAAAAGTACTTGGGACCACTTAGCAACAGTCCAGTGCTGCTTCTCTGTAGCCCAGTGCTGCTTCTCTGTTTCTGGTTCAAAAGTGGCTTTACCTGGGGAATGCGGCACCTGTAGCCCATTTCCTGCACACGCCTGTGCACGGTGGTTCTGGATGTTTCTACTCCAGACTCAGTCCACTGCTTCCGCAGGTCCCCCAAGGTCTGGAATCGGTCCTTCTCCACAATCTTCCTCAGGGTCCGGTCACCTTTTCTCGTTGTACAGCGTTTTCTGCCACATTGTTTCCTTCCAACAGACTTCCCATTGAGGTGCCTTGATACAGCACTCTGGGAACAGCCTAATTGTTCAGAAATTTCTTTCTGGGTCTTACCCTCTTGCTTGAGGGTGTCAATGATGGCCTTTGGACATCAGTCAGGTCGGCAGTCTTACCCATGATGGCGGTTTTGAGTAATGAACCAGGCAGGGAGTTTTTAAAAGCCTCAGGAATCTTTTGCATGTGTTTAGAGTTAATTAGTTGATTCAGAAGATTAGGGTAATAGCTCGTTTAGAGAACCTTTTCTTGATATGCTAATTTTTTGAGACAGGATTTTTGAGTTTTCATGAGCTGTATGCCAAAATCATCAGTATTAAAACAATAAAAGACCTGAAAAATTTCAGTTGGTGTGTAATGAATCTAAAATATATGAAAGTTTAATTTTAATCATTACATTATGGAAAATAATGAAATTTAGCACTATATGCTAATTTTTTGAGAAGGACCTGTATATACACACATTTTTTTTCTTTTCCCACTTACAGTATTACAGTAGGGCAGCCTGATGACCAGTAATGAAGATCAGAAATTCTTGAAAATAGTAACTGTTGACAGAGAAAAAAAGATGTTTCAATAAGTGAAATTCTCTTGGCTCTTGCAATCAAGACATTACAAGTCTGGTAATTTAACACATATAATATGTTTTATGAAGAGAATTAAGTTAGTCTAAAAAGCTTTTCCTACCACATTGCTAAAAATGCTAATATCGCTTAGAGGTTGCATGGACAGCTTGGTGAACATCAAGCGACAGGTAAACTCAATGCAACATGGTAAAAAAGAATCCAGCACTTTATGCAAGCTTTCTGAAATGATGCTCTACCTGTCTATAATCAGCATTGATATTCTAAACTCAGCCATGTGCCTGCAGTAGGTCAACACAGAGGGGTGGGTGTGATAGGGGGATTGGAGAGGTATTGCTCTGTAATTTTTATGTATCATCCTAAAATCCTTTATCATGTCTAATAATGCAGAGGACTGGAGATTAATTTTAAATTTCAAATTCATTCTTTTTTATAAAAATGTAATCAAGAGATTTCAACCAGGACTTAAATGTAAAAGTCAACTTCTAAATTATTATTATGATAAGAATACAATAAATCATTACCGATTCTGAAAAAAAAAAAGATTTTATCCTATTTTGCATATTACTATCTTTATTTACAAAAATAATGAATCAGAAATATTGCAATTTTCATGTCACTAAGCATAATACTAGATTTCCTGTTCTGTACAGATGACATTCCAGCAGTCTCATTATCATTACATTCAGAATTACAACACCTTTATACACATTCACCATTCACAATAGAGGATGGTACAGCTCATCTCCTCCCACGTCATACAAAGAGCTTTTCCCGGATCAGTGCATGCCCAACAATTACCGTATATACTCGTGTATAAGCCGAGATTTTCAGCCCATTTTTTTTTTAGGGCTGAGGCTAAGTGCACATGTTCAGGAATGTGTGCAGAATTTTCCTGAGCAAAACCGGACTTTTTTCACGGTAAAAACGTGCGGTTATTGTGCGTTTTACCGCGATTTTCCCTGAACTTTCAAGGTCAATAATATAGCGGGAAAAACGCTAGAATTCCGCGAAATTAATGAACATGTTGCTTCTTTTTCCGTGATGTGTTTTTTTTCGCGAAAAAAAAACGCACCATGTGAACAAAAGTTGCAGAATTCATTCTAAATGATTGGATGAAACGCGAATAATCCTGAACGTGTGCACTTAGCCTGAAAGTCCCCCTCTCGGCTTATACGCGGGTCATATACGGGGGTCGGGGAGCGGGGGTGTCGGATCATACTCACCCCTCTGCCGGCGCGTCTCTGCAGCCCCCCTGCTTCTCCCACGATCTCCGGCTCCTTCCTGCAGCGGTCACTGGTATCGCTCATTAAAGTCATGAATATGCACATATTCATGACTTTAATGAGCGGTACCACGTGACCACTGTAGGACTGAAGCGCTGCGAAGAGTGCCGGGAGAAGAGGAGAGCCTGCGCCGGCGGAGGGGTGAGTATAGCGATATTTACCTGTCCTCTCTCCACCGCTGCGCTGCTCCCTCGTCCGACTCCTCTGGCTGTGAATGATCAGGCAGAGGGCAAAATGACGTCGTTAGTGCGCGCCGCGCCCCCTGCCTGATCATTCACTGCCGAGGACCCGGAAAAAGGGAGCAGTGCAGCGGTGTAGAGAGGACAGGTAAATATCTCAGGTGCCGGGGTCCTATGTCATTTTTTTGCAGCAGCGCGGCAGCATAAGGGACGTATACTATGGGGCATAATCTGTGGATCATACGGGGCATAATCTGTGCAGCATATGGGGGCACAATCTGGATCATACGGGGGCATAATCTGTACAGCATATGGGGGCATAATCTGTGGAACATATGGGTGCATAATCTGTGGAGCATATGGGGGCATAATCTGGAGCATATGGGGGCATAATCTGGAGGATATGGGGGCATAATCTGGAGCATATGGGGCATAATCTGGAGCATATGGGGGCATAATCTGTGGAGCATATGGGGCATAATCTGTGCAGCATATGGGGCATAATCTGGAGCATATGGGGGCATAATCTGGAGTTTATGGGGAATAATCTGGAGCATATGGGGGCATAATCTGTGGAGCATATGGGGGCATAATCTGTGGAGCATCATATGGGGGCATAATCTGTGCAGTTTATGGGGCCTAATCTGTGGAGCATCATATGGGGGCATAATCATTTTTCACCCTAGGCTTATACGCGAGTCAATAAGTTTTCCCAGTTTTTTGTGGCAAAATTAGGGGGTCGGCTTATACATGAGTATATACAGTACTTTTTATAAAAAGTCAATGAGTCAGAGTCAATCTACTGCTGCCTATGTCGACGTGGCTCCTGAAAAATTCAGGAACTGTAAACCTGATATCAGTTGTAGTGGCCAGCATGAAAATTGCAATTCTCCTTTTCTTATATAGTGATATGGAAAATTTAAAAACAAAGAAAAACAAAAAACAAAAGAAAAACACTACGAAACATTTTTAAAAATACATTTACTATAAAAACAATTAAACGGGTTGTTCCATGAACAAAATTCATTTTAATTAATAGATCTTAGAATAGTAATAATTTCCACAATTGGTTGTTTAACCCCTTTCCAACATCAGGTGCAATAATACGCCGACGTCGGACTCCCTCCCTTTGATGTGGGCTCCGGCGGCGAGCCCACGTCTTTCCGGGCACATGTCAGCTGATTTGAACAGGTGATAAGTGCCCGGAACAGCCGCTGGTGGAATCACAATCCACCCGTGGCTATTAACCAGTTAAATGCCGCTGTCAAATGCTGGCGCGATTGCCGGAATCACATGTTAAATGCCGCTGGCAGAGTTTGACAGCGGCATTTAACATGTGATTCCGGCAATCGCGCCGGAAATCTGCCCATCGGTGACCCCCATCACGTGATCGCGGGTTACCGATGGGTCGGCGTGACAACCAGAGGTCTTCTGCAGACCTCTATGGTTGTCAATGTCGGATTGCTATGAGCGCTGCCTGTTGCTCGACGCTCATAGCAAGTCAGAAAAATATTTAGAATTGAGAGTCCTCAGTGGTTGATACCTTTTAATGGCTAACTGAAAAGATGGTAACAAATTGCAAGCTTTCGAGACTACTCAGGTCTCTTCATCAGGCAAAGACTAATACAAAATCTGAAGAATCACATATTCATAAACAACACAGCACAGAAACAATGCAATAGGCAAGACAAGTGACGTGAAGCAGAACTGTCATTATGGGAGAGAGATGAACATAAATATTGGAACAGTTCCTAATGGTATGCACTGCATTCATTGGAAGCAAACAGCTGAATGATACTGTGTAGCCCTGGTGTGAAGGCACACGCAGTACCCTGGAGGATGTGTGGAGAGATAGCAGTTCAATGCTCAATGAACATTCATTCCAACACGCACTTAGACACGCCCTTAGGGTATTTAGCCATTCTTCAGGGAGTGTTCAGGGTCAGTCAGTCATTCAGAGTCTAGCCTGGACGTGGAGGGAGGAAGTAGTCCAGCCTGGGTCTGTGTGCAGTTCAGAAAGTGGAGGCCAGTAAAGGTGAGCCAGATCACCTCAGCCTGGTCAGAGCTGTGCCCCACTGGCAGACAGACTGAGACATTTATTGAGAAGGAAGAGGGATTTGCAGATACTTCAGTCTCCTGTCCCAAGGACAGTGAAGGTTCAGAGACGTGCTCCTGCCTAGAGGATTACTGAGATTCTGTCAACAAGCTCAAGAAAGAAGTTAAGAAAGGGACTGACTTATATAACCTTTGGAAGTGAGGAATGCTTATGCTACAAGCGCGGACAAGGCGAAAGGCACAGTGGAAGGAAATCAGAAGTGCTTTAGGATTGAAGTATCCTGCACATTGTCACCGGTCACTGGGGACCGAAGCATCACTATAGCTTCACGCATAGTGGTAGAAAAACCAGAGGCTTACTGGACCTTAGGTAACAGAAAGCAGCCCTTGGAGTGTCGGTACGTAACTGGGGTCAGGGGGAGTGAGAACCTTGAGCCTGATCAGCAAGAATAGGAACTCAGCTCTCTCATAGGAAGGCTCCAACCACAAAACTGACCGGGCAGTACAGCTTTGAAATAGCTGGAGTTTATAGAGGGAACTACGCTTTATGCTGGTTGGACTCATCATTGTGAAAGTAAAGGAGGCCCCTAACTTGTCCAGCTGCTACCTCAAAACACATTCTCCATTGGATCAGCCTCCCTGGGACCTGCCTTACCATCTTACAAGTAAAAGGTATGGAAAGACGCTGACGGTGTGAGACTGAGTTATTTAATTGCATGCCTGCACAACCCCACCATAACCATCGACCTGAGGGAAGAGTCCCACCTGTAGGGGACCCGACATCTAGCTGCCTCACCATCCCCTCAGAGATCTACAGCAGCGCTGGTACAAATTACCAGAGACTACAGGTGGCGTCACGAACTGTAAATAAATCTATCCCCTGTAAATATTCCCCCCAATATACGCCTGACCGCCAGGGCCACAGACCGAGCCACCGCTACCTGTGACAAACCCCATAGACTTCCATGGGCTCGGCTCTGAGTACCCCATTGCCCTGGTAATCCACAATTGTGGTGGCGGGTCGACACAAAAACTTTGGCGTCACGAACAGGATGCGAAACTCGCAAAATTGCGAGCCCTGTGTGCCTGTGGAGGTGTTTTTGTGGAAATGGACTGTTTGCTATTTTTGGCGCTAAAATCCGCCATTTTGCCGCCAAATTCGCGCCCTCAGGCGCTGGAGAAGAAGGTGGGCGTGGATTCGTGGGCGTGTACCCCCCTGTGGGGCGAAGAGAATGCCTGCCCTCTCAAAGTGCTATTACAACATGCGATCCTGCCCTACAGCAAAGGAGGTCCGCCTCCTCTTCACCTTCCCTGCGAAGAGGAGGAGACGCAAACCCCGCCTCCACGGAAGAGACCGGACGTCTCTGGTAGAAGAAGAGAGACGGTTCTGGAACATCATGGAAGCAGGACGTGTGCAGCCGAGCAGGGAAGCGTGGAAGGCAGGCCCCGCTCCCCAGCCAAGCTGCCACTGGAACCGGAACCATCGGTGGTCCTGCACCTGCAGCAAGCATTGCTGGAAATTAAAGAAGAGAATGCCAGACTGAAAAAGATGATTTTGCCACAACCTGGCATGGAGGAGATCGAGAGACGCCGGCGTACCCTGATGCAGCGGCGGCTGTGGGACGCGGTGATCTCTCCCTTCGATGACCCCTCACGTCTGGAACTTCCAAAATTTCTGCTGCCCAAGGCTAAGGAGCAACCGGAGGCTGCCCCCGAAAGTACCGACCCTGATCCCACCGGTGAAGCGGTGGAGGCGAAGGAGGTTGAGGAGGTACCGCCAGTTCCGGAACGCCCGCCCGGCTAGGAGGCCGCAGCAGATGATCGATCCCCGATAGGGACACCGGAGGGGTCCTGTCCGTCATTACCAGACGTTGACTGGGATGAGATGGCGTGCCTGGATGACGTCGCCTACACCGCCCAGTGGGAACGTGAGTGGCAGCGTCGCGAAGAGAAACAGCAACGCCGGCAGGAGGAAGAACAGGAGGCTCAGCGCAACTGACAGCGGCAGCATGCAGAGCTGATCGCGGACAAGGAAAGTGTCCGTAGAGAAAAAGGTACTCTGAGGGAACCGCGGCGGCAGGGGTGTGTGACAGAGTTCCAGCTCCGGAAGGGCTGGGGCTTCATCAGAGAACCGGGCCTCTACCCAGGGGTCTTTGTCAGCAGACGCGATGTAGAATCCCACCTACCGCAAGGCCATCCCGGGAGGGACCTAATTAATGGAGACATTGTCACCTATACACGACACTGGGGTATGAAGGGATGGTATGCCCTTAATGTCACAATCGTCCGTGACCCCGTCCCCGACGCAGGTAACGTCACCACTACCGCAGCGTCCCCGTCTCCAGCTCAAACAGCACCAGGCCGTGCCCCAGCATCGCCCCCTGCAGGCTCCTCGCAAATGGAAGCAACATCTGCATACTCTTCATTATCTTGTCCTGCTGCATCGCAACCTGCGACCCAGACCACATCTCAATCAGCAGTTTACACGACGACGCGCACAGCGACTATTTCTGCGTCACGAGAGCAAGTGGCCATTACAGTAACGCAAACAGCGTCTCATAAAGCGGAAGCACCCGTTGCGCCCCTAGTGGTTCGTACAAGAACTGTGGCGACCCAGACTCTGATAGCAGGTCACGACTTGTTAGTCATGGGATCTAGGGACCATCGCATTGTTCCAGCCCCCGGGATGGAAAGTGTAACCGAAGTTAACAAAGAAATGTGAAGAACGGTAGGACCCAGACAGGGTTTACCGCAACAAAGAAGATGTATATAAGTTTTTATATAAGTGAAAATGGTTTACACTGTTGATATGAGTATATAATGTTTATATATATTGCCCAAAAATAGAATGCCCGGCTGGGTAAGGAGGTAAAGAGTTTTTGCACTTTATTGTGATGGATATATATATATGTGTCTTTGTCTTATAATGGACTCAGAGGCTGAGGACTGTGCCAGCCCAGAACTTATCCTGTAAATAGTTGCGCTTCGGTGCACAATATTGGTTTTACATAAAACCACCACAACTACCTCTGAATAATAAAACCCGTGTGGTGTGCACTGAGTGAGGTCTGCATTCATATGTCCTGCAGCCCACCCAGGATCCACGTTGAAGGTTTGGTGCGGGTCCTTCACAAGAATATTGCCGTTTATTGTATGAACATGTCTATTTAATATTTTGTATTTTTCTATATTTAATGTTTTGTTTGCAACGTTCAAGAAATCCTTACCTCCCGGATGGGACGAGTTAATGTTAATGTTTAATGCATAAACAAAATTGTCTCTTTGTATTTCACAGCCCGGGAGTGCTGTCTTTTACCATGGGGGAATGTGTAGCCCTGGTGTGAAGGCACACGCAGTACCCTGGAGGATGTGTGGAGAGATAGCAGTTCAATGCTCAATGAACATTCATTCCAACACGCACTTAGACACGCCCTTAGGGTATTTAGCCATTCTTCAGGGAGTGTTCAGGGTCAGTCAGTCATTCAGAGTCTAGCCTGGACGTGGAGGGAGGAAGTAGTCCAGCCTGGGTCTGTGTGCAGTTCAGAAAGTGGAGGCCAGTAAAGGTGAGCCAGATCACCTCAGCCTGGTCAGAGCTGTGCCCCACTGGCAGACAGACTGAGACATTTATTGAGAAGGAAGAGGGATTTGCAGATACTTCAGTCTCCTGTCCCAAGGACAGTGAAGGTTCAGAGACGTGCTCCTGCCTAGAGGATTACTGAGATTCTGTCAACAAGGTCAAGAAAGAAGTTAAGAAAGGGACTGACTTATATAACCTTTGGAAGTGAGGAATGCTTATGCTACAAGCGCGGACAAGGCGAAAGGCACAGTGGAAGGAAATCAGAAGTGCTTTAGGATTGAAGTATCCTGCACATTGTCACCGGTCACTGGGGACCGAAGCATCACTATAGCTTCACGCATAGTGGTAGAAAAACCAGAGGCTTACTGGACCTTAGGTAACAGAAAGCAGCCCTTGGAGTGTCGGTACGTAACTGGGGTCAGGGGGAGTGAGAACCTTGAGCCTGATCAGCAAGAATAGGAACTCAGCTCTCTCATAGGAAGGCTCCAACCACAAAACTGACCGGGCAGTACAGCTTTGAAATAGCTGGAGTTTATAGAGGGAACTACGCTTTATGCTGGTTGGACTCATCATTGTGAAAGTAAAGGAGGCCCCTAACTTGTCCAGCTGCTACCTCAAAACACATTCTCCATTGGATCAGCCTCCCTGGGACCTGCCTTACCATCTTACAAGTAAAAGGTATGGAAAGACGCTGACGGTGTGAGACTGAGTTTATTTAATTGCATGCCTGCACAACCCCACCATAACCATCGACCTGAGGGAAGAGTCCCACCTGTAGGGGACCCGACATCTAGCTGCCTCACCATCCCCTCAGAGATCTACAGCAGCGCTGGTACAAATTACCAGAGACTACAGGTGGCGTCACGAACTGTAAATAAATCTATCCCCTGTAAATATTCCCCCCAATATACGCCTGACCGCCAGGGCCACAGACCGAGCCACCGCTACCTGTGACAAACCCCATAGACTTCCATGGGCTCGGCTCTGAGTACCCCATTGCCCTGGTAATCCACAATTGTGGTGGCGGGTCGACACAATACAATCCCTATCTGTCTTGTATGCTGCAATATATACTAATGGTATGCACTGCATTCATTGGAAGCAAACAGCTGATACAATTCCTATCTGTTTTGTATGCTGCAATATATACTAATGGTATGCACTCCATACTTCTGCTTGCTGCCAACCACTGCTTTACCATCTTGCAACATAGTTTAATGTGCCTGGTAAAGCTTTGGTATAATTCATTTTTTGCACTGTGCTTAATACTTAGGGCCCCGTCTCACATAGCGACACACCAGCGATCCCGACAACGATCAGGATCGCTGGTGTGTCGCTACATGATCGCTGCTGAGCTGTCAAACAGGCAGCGATACTGAGAGAAACGTCGACTAGTTACCCGCAGTGTACGTTGGATACCAGCGCACTGATGCAGGGAGCTGGTAACCAAGGTACACGTCGGGTTTCCAGGCGCTGCGCGGTGCCTGGAAACCCGACGTGTACCTTGGTTACCAGCTCCCCTGCAGCAGCGCGCTGGTATCCAATGTACACGTCGGGTTTCCAGGCACAGCCCTGCGCCTGGAAACCCGATGTGTACCTTGGTTACCAGGAGATCGCTGGTCTCCTGCCTGTCACAAGCAGCGATGCGTGCTGGCCAGCGGGAGACCAGCGATCAAAAAAAAGTCCTGGCATTTCTGACACGACCAGCGATTCACAGCAGGGGCCTGATCGCTGGTAAATGTCAGACATAGCGAGATCGCTGCTGAGATCGCTGTTTAGCAGCGATCTCGCTATGTGAGACGGGGCCCTTACTGCTGTATATCCCTGTGACTGGGGCCTCTCTAGATCTTATCAGATGGAAGGTGCTAAAGCATATAGATGTAGCCAGCTCTAGTGCCTTTGATGATCTAACCAACCCTGGTGTGCTGGCCCAGCTGCCAAATTATCCCAAAGCAGCTCCCACAATCCCACTTTCCTGACCCTGTAGTGTGGGCTATATATTTAGGAGTAGTCTAAGGGGAGCACGCAGTGTGGGGTGCAGCACGCAAGCATCCCAGAAGATAAGCATCTTGTAAACGGCAGTTAAGTATCAAAGAAGATAAGCATCTTGTAAACGGCAGATAAGCATCACAGAAGATAAGCATCTTGTAAACGACAGTTAAGCATCACAGAAGATAAGCATCTTATAAACGGCAGTTATCCATGGCAGTTAATCAGGGCTGGAATTAGGTATACCACACTGCTTTTATTTTAATTATGTACTTTATCTCTATCCTCCTGTGTTCCCTTGCCATCCACATTCACCGCCCCATCCCCCCTCCATCACGACTCATACACATCAGCCCCTCCATACTTCCCTCTCCCATGTACAGCTCCCATGCACTCCTCACCTTCCTGAGAAATCTCAGCCCATCTTGCCCAAACACATCACAGAAAAAACCTACTTACAACTCCAACAACTACCTGCTCTTTATCTTCCTACTCCTACTGATTTCAGGGGACATCTCCCCCAACCCTGGTCCACCATCCCCCAACCTCAATCCCTACCTTACCTCATATCAAAACCATAATAATCTTATTAATATTACTTGCACTCCCTCATCTCCTTCTTTTAATTGTGCCCTCTGGAATCCACGGTCTGCATGCAACAAGCTATCCTTCCTGCACAACTACTTTCTGAACAACTCTCTTCATCTGTTGGCCCTCACGGAAACCTGGATTCAGGATTCTGACACTGTCTCCCCTGCTGCCATTTTCTACGGTGGTGGAGTTGGCATACTCCTGTCCCCACAATGCACTTTCCAGGTCATTCCCCCAATTCCATCACTCTCATTCCCTTCTTTTGAGGTCCACACCATCAGGCTCTTCCGTCCCCTCTCCCTCAGAGTAGCGGTCATATATTGGCCCCAAGGCTCGCCCACCCGGTTCCTTGACCACTTATCAGCCTGGATGCCGCACTTCATGTCCTCAGAACTACCAACCCTTATCCTTGGAGACTTCAACATCCCCATTAACAGTCCTACTTCCACATCTGCATCTCAGCTTCTATCACTAACCACTTCTCTAGGCCTCTCACAGCTTTCAACCTCTGAGACACACAAGGATGGTAACACCCTTGACCTGGTCTTTGTCCGCCTCTGTTCCATCTCCCACCTAAATAACTCACCGCTTCCACTTTCTGACCACAACATTCTCTCCTTCATCCTCACAAATCCTCGACCACCCCAGCGCACTCCTACCTACCATACATTCAGAAATCTACAAGCCATTAACCCTCAGACACTTTCAGACTCCCAACACTCATCGCTGTCCCCAATCTCCTCTTTTTCTTGTCCTAATCTGGCTGTTCAGCACTACAATGACCCTCTTAGAATCACCCTTGACCAAGTAGCTCCGCTCACACACAGAACTTCCAAACACACAGTAAAACAGTCCTGGCTCATATTGCAAACTCAACTTCTTCAGCGATGCTCTAGGAGTGCTGAACGCCTCTGGAGAAAAACCCACACACCAGAAGACTTCATCCACTTTAAATTCATGTTAAGAACTTATAATGCTGCCCTTCACCTCGCTAAACAGACCTACTTCACCACCCTGATCTCCTCACTAGCCAACAACCCCAAGAAACTTTTTGACACTTTTCACTCCCTTCTCAGGCCAAAAGCACAAGCCCCTATCACAGACATTTGTGCTGACGACCTGGCCTCCCACTTTATAGAAAAAATAGATACTATCTGTCAGGAAATCTGCTCTCAACCACCAAGTGCTGTGACTCCCATCCCACCCTGCATTTCCCCTGGCTCACTTTCCACATTTGATCCCATCACAGAAGAAGTCTCCAGACTCCTCTCTTCCTCTCGTCCGACTACATGCACTACCGACCCCATTCCCTCACATCTCCTCCAGTCTCTCTCTCCAGTTGTCACAACTAACATAACTACAATCTTTAATCTCTCACTCTCCTCTGGCATTTTCCCATCTTTTTTCAAACACTCCATCATTACTCCACTACTAAAGAAACCCACTCTCGACCCTTCCTGCACAAACAACTACAGACCGGTCTCCAATCTCCCCTTCATCTCTAAACTTTTGGAGCGCCTAGTCTACTCCTGCCTCACCCGTTACCTCTCCACTTACTCCCTTCTAGACCCTTCACAGTCCAGCTTCCGCCCCCTACATTCGACTGAAACTGCACTCATCAAAGTGACCAATGACCTTCTGACAGCAAAACGCAACGGCGACCACTCTCTGCTCATTCTTCTCGACCTTTCTGCAGCTTTCGACACAGTTGACCACTGTCGCCTACTGTCTAGATTCCAGTCACTAGGTATTAAGGACACTGTTCTCTCCTGGTTCTCCTCCTATCTTTCTGACCGCTCCTTCAGTGTTTTGTTCTCTGGCTCCACATCATCTCCTCTTCCTCTCACTGTCGGTGTACCCCAGGGCTCAGTCCTTGGCCCCCTTCTCTTCTCTCTCTACACGGCCCCAATTGGACAGACCATCAGCAGATTTGGCTTTCAGTACCATCTTTATGCTGATGACACACAACTATACAAGTCATCCCCCGACCTTACCCCCGCTGTTCTACAGAAAGCCGCCGACTGTCTGTCCGCAGTCTCCAACATCATGTCCGCTCTCTATCTGAAACTTAACCTCTCCAAAACTGAAATCCTTCTGCTCCCGCCGTCTACTAACCTCCCTAAATCTGACATTTCCCTCTCCGTGGGCGGCACCATAATAACACCCCGGCAGCAGGCTCGCTGTCTGGGTGTTATGTTTGACACCAATCTCTCCTTCTCCTCTCATATACAATCTCTTGCTCGCTCTTGCCGCCTACACCTAAAGAACATCTCTAGAATCCGCCCTATTCTCACCATGGAAACAACAAAAGCCCTCACTGTAGCATTGATCCACTCCCGCCTGGACTACTGCAACGCTTTATTACTTGGCCTCCACATTACTCTACTATCCCCTCTCCAGTCCATCCTTAATGCAGCAGTCAGGTCATCCATCTAGCTAATCGGTACTCGGACGCGTCCGCTCTTCGCCAGTCCTTAAACTGGCTGCCCATTCATTATAGGATCCAATTCAAAGTACTTGTTCTCACCCACAAAGCTCTCCACAGTGCAGCACCCCCCTACATCTCCTCCCTCATTTCTATCTATGGGCCAAACCGACTGCTGCACTCTGCAAACGACTTTCGACTAACCTCTGCACTAATCCGTACCTCCCACTCCCGACTCCAAGACTTCTCCCGCGCTGCGCCAATCCTCTGGAATGCTCTACCCCAAGAAATTAGGACTATCCACAATTTGCATGGTTTCAGGCGCTCCCTCAAAACACATTTGTTCAGAGCGGCCTATCACATTCACTAATCAAAGTCATTCTATGTGTAAGTGTGTATGTGTAGCACATTCACTATCTCCATCCATCCCTCACTCCCTCAAGATGGCTGGACCATCATTGTAAATGCACCATTGTATATACACACCTGTACTTTGTATCTCCCCCATCTCATTGTAGATTGTAAGCTCTCACGAGCAGGGGCGGCTTATTTTGCTTTAATTATTGTATTGTTAACGTTGTTACTTATGACTTGTGTTTTGAAACTGTTAAACTGTAAAGCGCTGCGGAATATGTTGGCGCTATATAAATAAAGATTATTATTATAGGTAAGTAGTGTGAAAGTTTTATTGCCCTCTGTTTGGTGTCTGGTATTGTGTTGTGATGCCCCCAGAAGGTCTGAAGAGCAGATTCCTTAATTGATGTAAAAAGACAAATCCATGCAACACATTTATTCCTGCTCTGAGTGTGCCAAAGGTTGTCATGAGTTTATACTCCCAGACTTTTCTGTCTCTCTGAGATTTAAAGTTACCTTTTAAAACAAGTAATTTAATGTCCATCATGCTATGACCGGGGATACAGCAAAAAAAGGCAGAGATGCTCACCTGCCCAGGCCTTCAAACAAATGCACTATCAGGATGCAGTGGACCCACATAGTTAAGATGAAGGCAACACAGGTGCAAGAATACCGATGAGGCAACTGCTCACAACTTACCAATACATGGAGGGGGCGGCTGCTTGGTATATTGATGCACATGTGTTTTTTGCACTTTATTTTACAGGGTGCAGGTGGGCCCATTTGGTCTTGTAAACTGTGGTGTCTGTTCACATGGGATGCATTTTAATAGCGCTGGGCAGCCCGCCTGATCTAATAGAAGGGTGTAAATACTAGGCTGTTTAACTGGATGCTGTGCATTGCCATAATGTGAAGGGCGCTGCATACAAGTCTTCTTTGTGCATCAATATACCAAGCAGCCGCCCCCTCCATGTATTGGTAGGTTGTGAGCGGTTGCCTCATCGGTATTCTTGCACCTGTGTTGCCGTCATCTTAACTATGTGGGTCCACTGCATCCTGATAGTGCATTTGTTTGAAGGCCTGGGCAGGTGAGCATCTCTGCCTTTTTTTTGCTGTATTTTTGAATTTTTGGAGGATTTCTAAGTCCTCTTTTTGTGCTATTGCTGTTTAGTGTATGACCGGGGATATAAAAATGTTTGGCCACAGGTATATCCATTCTCTTTTCTCTTATTGCGTGGCGATGAGAATTCATCCTAATTTTCAGTTTTTGCCCTGTCTCCCCCACATACAGACCCCCAGTTAGATATTCAGTACAAATAATTAGGCACACCACATTAGATGTGATGCAGCTGAAGGTACCTGGGATCTTGTAGTCCTGATGTGAGTTGGGTACATAGTTATTAAGGTTGAAGGAAGACATTAAGTCCATCTAGTTCAACCCATATCCTATCCTAACCTGCCCTAACATGTTGATCCAGAGGAAGGCAAAAAAAAAACCCAAGTGGCAAACAGTAAGCTTCACATTGGGGAAAAAAATTCCTTCCCGACTACACATACGGCAATCAGACTAGCTCCCTGGATCAACGCAATATCTAGGAAACTAGTGAATATAGCCTGTAATATTATACTTTTCAAGAAAGAAATCCAGTCCCTTCTTAAATTTTAGTAGGGAATCACTCATTACAACATTAGACGGCAGAGAGTTCCATAGTCTCACTACTCTTACAGTAAAGAATCTGCATCTGTGATTATGACTAAACCTTCTTTCCTCCAGACGTAGAGGATGACCCCTTGTTAAGGGTAAAAAGATCATTAGAAAGGTCTTTGTACTGTCCCCTCATATATTTATACATTGTAATAAGATCACCCCTAAGCCTTTGTTTTTCCAAACAAAATAACTCCAAGTGTAATAACCTGTCCTGGTATTGCAGACCCTCCAGTTCTCTTAATAACCTTGGTCGCTCTTCTCTGCACCCGCTCCAGTTCAGCTATGCCTTTCTTATACACCGGAGACCAAAACTGTACACAGTATTCTAAGTGTGGTCACACCAGTGACTTGTATAGAGGTAAAATTATGTTATCCTCATGAGCATCTATGCCTCTTTGAGGCTACTTTCACACTTGCGTTTTTTTTGCGCAGCGCAACGTGCGCTATTGGACGCATGCGCAATGTTCCCCTATCTTTAACATGGCGGGCGCAGGGTCTAGCGCTTGCACGCGTTCATGTGCATTTTTCGTGCGCTGCGCATTTTCCCGGTGTGCGCCCATACGCGCTGGACGCTACATGTTGCATTTTTTTTCGCCCAACCGCTTTAAAAAAACGCGTGCGCACGTGTGTGCGCGCTATGCGCAAAAAATAACATTGCAGTCTATGGGGGCGCTGGCGTGCGCATGGCTTTGCGCTCGTCAGCGCTTTTGCACGCACGCAATTTTTCTGTAAATAATGTCTAAACACTGGTTTAAAACCATGATAGAGCCAAAGATGATAGAGCCAGATGTTAGAGACAGATGATAGATGATAAAGACAGAGATGATAGAGACAGATGATAGATGACAGAGATGATAGAGACAGAGATGATAGAGACAGAGATGATAGAGACAAAGATGATAGAGCCAGATGATAGATGTTAGAGCCAGAGATGATAGAGACGGAGATGATAGAGCCAAAGATGATAGATGATACAGACAGAGATGATAGAAATGTGACACAGACAACCCATGCACCAAAAAAAACGCAAACGCATGCAAAAACGCATGAAATCGCAGACAAACGCTGCGTTTTTTAGTTGTAATGCGCACGCTGATGCGACTAAATATCGCAGCGTTTACAAGCGTTTGCGCGCGTTTTTTTTATGCGCATCATGTGCGCTCGAAACGCAGCGCAAAAAAAACGCAAGTGTGAAAGTAGCCTTAATGCATCCCATTATTTTATTTGCCTTTGCAAGCAGCTGCCTGACATTGGCCACTAAATGTGAGTTTGTCGTCCACACATACACCCAGGTCTTAATAAGTGACAGTTTTGCCCAGTGTTTTACAATTAAGCACATAATTATACATGTTGTGTTGTTCTACCCAAGTGCATGACCTTACATTTATCCCCATTAAAGCTCATTTGCCATTTATCAGCCCAAGTTTCTAGTTCACATAAATCCTCCTGCAATATAAAATTGTCCTCCTCTGTATTTATTACCCTGCAGAGTTTAGTGTCATCTGCAAATATTGAAATACTACTCTGTATGCCCCCTACAAGGTCATTAATAAATATGTTAAAGAGAAGCGGCCCCAATACTGACCCCTGTGGTACCCCACTGCTAACCGTGACCCAGTCCGAGTGTGTTCCATTAATAACCACCCTTTGTTTCCTATCCATGAGCCAGTTTTTAACCCACTTACACATATTTTCCCCTATACCCATTGTTCTCATTTTATGTATCAACCTTTTGTGTGGCACCGTATCAAGAAGTTCATGAACACCACGTCCACTGTGTTCCCTTGGTCCAGTCCGGAACTTACCCCTTCATAAAAGCTTATCAGATTAGTCTGACAAGAACGGTCCCTCGTAAACCCATGCTGATACTGTGTCATGAGGTTATTCAGCCTCAGATACTTCAATATAGTATCCCTTAAAAACCCTCCAGGATTTTACCCACAGTAGATATTAAGCTCACTGGCCTATAATTTCCAGGTTCAGTTTTTGCCCCCTTTTTGAATATTGGCACCACATTTGCTATACGCCAGTCCTGTGGTACAGACCCCGTTATTATGGAATCTTTAAAGATTAAAAATAATGGTCAATCTATGACTGTACCTAATTCCTGCAGTACTCGGGGGTGTATCCCATCTGGGCCCGGGGATTTGTCAATTTTAGTGATTTTTAGACGCCGCTGTACTTCCTGCTGGGTTAAGCAGGTGACATTTAATGGAGACATTTTTTTATCACTGATCATGTTATCTGTCATGGGATTTTCTTGTGTAAATACAGTTGAAAAAAAAGTCATTTAGCATATTGGCTTTTTCCTCATCCTCCATTTCACCCAGACTATTTTTAAGGGGACCAACACTATAATTTTTAGGTTCTTGCTATTTATGTAGTTAAAGAATATTTGGGGATTATTTTTACTTTCTCTGGCAATGAGTCTCTCTGCCTCAATCTTTGCTGTCTTGATTTGCTTTTTACAGAATTTATTCAATCTTCTGTATTTATTTAATGCCTCATCACTATCTACTTTCTTTAATTCCCTAAACGCTTTCTTTTTGTCACTTATTGCGGCCCTTACAGCTCTATTTAGCCATAGTGGTTTCCTCCTAATTCTAGCATGTTTATTCCCATAGGGTATATACTCTGCACAGGTCCTATTCAGGATGCTAATAAATGTCTCCCATTTTCTTTGTGTATTTTTATGTCTCAGGATATCGTCCCAGTTTATTGCACTAAGATCATCTCTCATCCGTTGGAAATTTGCCTTCCTGAAGTTTAGTGACCTTATAACCCCTCGACTACACATCTTATTAAAGGATACATGAAAGCTTATTATTTGTGATCACTATTACCCAAGTGACCCCCAACCCTTATATTTGATATGCGGTCTGGCCTGTTAATGAATATTGGGTCTAGCAGTGCCCCCCCTCTTGTTGGGTCCTGAACTAGTTGTGAAAGGTAATTGTCTCTCATAGTTGTCAAAAACCTATTACCTTTGCTGGAACTGCAGGTTTCTGTTCCCCAATGTATTTCAGGGTAGTTGAAGTCCCCCATAATAATGACTTCTCCTTGAGTCGCTGCTTCATCTATTTGCTTTACGAGGATATTCTCTGTTGCTTCCATTATTTTAGGAGACTTATAAGAAACCCCTATCAGTAATTTATTATTTTTCCCCCCTCCCCTAATCTCCACCCACAGAGACTCTACATCTTCATTAGATTCACAGATATCACGCAGGATGGGTTTTAAGGATGATTTTACATATAAACACACACCCCCACCTCGCTTATTTTTACGGTTATTTCTAAACAGACTATAGCCCTGTAAATTAACCGCCCAGTCGTGGCTCTCATCCAGCCAAGTCTCAGATATCCCCACCATGTCATAATTATGTTCCAACAAAAATAATTCTAATTCCGCCATTTTGTTGGTGAGGCTTCTGGCATTAGTATACATGCACTTTATGTATATCTGTACCTCTATTCTTTCTTAAATTATTAACTGTTCTAACCCCACCCCCCATTTCATTATTTGTGCCCAGGTCTCTATCTGCACTGCCTTCCCCTCCTGTAAAATGAATACCCTCCCCCCTAGTTTAAAGACTCCTCCAACCTTCTAGCCATTTTCTCCCCCAGCACAGCTGCAACTTCCCCATTGAGGTGCAGCCTGTCCCTAGCATAGAACCTGTAGCCAACTGAGAAGTCGGCCCAGTTCTCCAGGAACCCAAACCCCTCCTTCCTACACCAATTCTTGAGCCACTTATTAACCTCCCTAATCTCCCGTTGCATCTCTGGTGTGGCACGTGGTACAGGCAGTATTTCAGAAAATACCACATTGGAGGTCCTTGCTTTAAGCTTGCAGCCTAATTCCCTGAAATCGTCTTTAAGGACCTTCCACCTACCTCTAACTTTATCATTTGTGCCAATGTGCACCATGACCGCTGGGTTCTCACCAGCCCCTCCCAGTAATCGGTCAACCCGATCAGCGATGTGTCGGACTCGAGCGCCAAGTAGGCAGCACACTGTTCGACGATCCCTGTCTTTGTGACAGATTGCCCTATCTGTTCCCCTTATAATTGAGTCCCCCACTACCAGCACCTGTCTGGCCTGCCCTGCTCTCCTAATTCCCCCCTTACTGGAGCAGACACTTCTTCGGCTTTCAGAGAACGTGCCTGGCTGCAGCAGTGCTACCCCTGTACTGACACCCCCCTCATCTGCCAACTTTGCAAAGTTATTGGGGTGTGCCAGACAAGGACCAGCCTCCCTTCCCTCTACTCCGCCTTCTAACTGTCACCCAGCTTGATGCTTCAGTGTCCTGCAGCTCCATCCTAGTATCCCCCCCTCATCTATCCCATTGAGCTTCTGCTCAGTGAGCAGAAGACTCTTTTCCATATTGTCTATGGATCTCAGTGTTGCCAGCTGCACATTTAGATCCAATATTTGGGCTTCCAAATGCACAACGTGCTCACATCTCGCACAGCAGTATGCACCCTCGACCGGCTGTTCAAGGACTGTATACATGTGTCAAGATGTACACTGGATGGCATTGGCAATAGCGGAGCACATTTCTAATGGGTATTTCAGAGCAAAGATAAGTAAAAATAAATAAAAAGTATTAATAAAAAATAACAACAATTCAGTAATTCCTCCCTTGTCAACTTCCTGAATCCAAAGTCACTGAATCTCAAGTCACACTTACCACCGTTCGCACTTGCGCACCGGTCACACTCAGCTCACTCACACTCGCTGAAGCAAAAGATTTAAAGAGAGATTTTTTTTTTCTCCTTTAACAGCAAACCACCCTGCTGCTCAAATGCACTTCCAAAAAGACTTGAGCCCCAACCAGCTGGCCCTTATAAACCATTAATTATTAGCCCTCAGCCTTAATGAACCCCTTGTGAATATAGCTACACCAAGTTTTAAATGCAATATAGTTAACCTTTAAACACAGATAGTAAAATAAGAGATTAATCCTTTACGCTACTTTCACACTTGCGTTTTTTTGCGCTGCGTATCGAGCGCACATAAAACGCATAAAAAAATGCGTGCAAACGCTTGTAAATGCTGCGATATTTAGTCACATAAGCGTGCGCATTCCGACAAAAAAACGCAGCGCTTGGATGCGATTTCAAGTGTTTTTGCATGCGTTTGCGTTTTTCAGCGCATTTCACAGGAGGAAAATCCTTGAAAAATTCTTGCAACAGACTCCACCAATGGGACAACAGTGGGCGTGTGTTATGGGAAATCTTTATATAGAGCCTGTTTACAGCCATTCTTCACATTTGCCTTTGTGAACATGGATCTGCGCTGGAAGAGTTTTCACTTCAACTTGGATCTGGACATAGTGATGGCTCAGGCTTATGCAGTTGCTTGCCATGAAGAAAGTGAGAGAGAGAGACAGTGAAGACGGCAGCGGCGGCGTTTGTGGGTACATCCCATTGTTGAACTCCGGGAGAGCCGTGGAGTGTACCACACCCTCTATAGCGAGCTGCAGGCAAACCCCGAGAAATTTACGGACTATACCCGGATGTCCCAAGAAAGATTCAGGGATTTACTTGCTCGGGTCCAACAATTCATCCGGAGACAGGACACACAGCTCCGTCTAATTGCTAAACCAATTCCTGCATCATTTTATTTGTTATGCCATGTACTATTGCAAAGCTGCCAGAATTATTGTTCTGCCATCTAGTAAACAAAGACCTGCAGAATTATTTTTATGCCATGTACTTTTTTTTCTCTTTAGCTAAATGTTTTAAAAAAACATATACAATAATATATTTTTTTTTTCTTTCTCAGATTCCTTCCTACTGGAGAGAGCCTCTCTTCACTTCACTTCCAGTACCGGATTGGTATCTCCACCTTGTCAAGAATTGTTGTGGACACCTGCCGGGCATTGTGGAATGTTATCTGTCCAGAATTTATGCCCCTGCCCACCACAGAAAAGTGGCTAGAAATAGCTGAAAAATTCTGGACAACCTGCAATTTCCCCAACTGTTTGGGAGCAGTTGATGGGAAACACATCCGGATCATCAAACCCAAAAGAACAGGCTCGGAGTACTACAACTACAAAAAGTACTTCTCTACAGTTCTCATGGCCATTGCTGATGCAGACTGTATGTTTGTTGCAGTGGACATTGGGGCATTTTGCCGTGGAAATGACTCACAGGCTTTTAAGAACTCGGACATGGGCCGGAGGTTGTATGGTAACCAGTTCAATTTCCCATGCCATGGCCTCTTCCCCACACCGAAGGTCCGCCACAGCCATTTGTCTTGGTTGGGGATGAGGCATTCCAGATGTGCCAACACCTGCTCAAACCCTACTCCAGCCGGGACTTGGACCACAACAAAAAAATATTTAATTACAGGCTGACCAGGGCCAGAAGAACAGTAGAGTGTGCCTTCGGTATACTTGTTTCCAGATGGCGCATTCTGGGCACAGCCATTCATCTGAAACTGGAAACAGTGGATGAAGTGGTGAAGGCATGTGTGGTGCTACATAATTTTGTTATGTCTAAAGAGCACACAAACTTTGAACTTGATGATGCAGCTCCTAACCCATTGCCTGAGTTCACTCAGCACTCTCTCAGGTCTTCTGCTGAAGTCGGCCAAATGAGGAACCAATTTGCAGCCTACTTCATGTCAGATGTAAGATGGGTGGAATGGCAAGAACAAATGGTGTAAAAAAAGTGTTCTTGACTGTATGTTAATAAAACACGGATTTTGGTAAGAACTTACCTGTAAAATCCTTTTCAGCGAAGAAGGAAGGGAGACACACTAGTCATTACTAGTGGGTAGGCGGAGCCCACATAGGATAGAAACACCTCAGATTAAAAAAGTGCTGACCGGCCCCTCCAGCTATATAGGGCTCCTCCTACTCCAGCTCTCCAGTCGTACCCAAGCTAAGGAAGAGCAAATATCACCAGCGGAGCAACATAACCCCTTCTGAAGGACTTCAGAGAGAAAAAACAAGGGACAGGTTATGCATAAAACAGAAAAAACCACACAGTCCCAGGTACTACTCACTGAACCTGACCACTGCGATGAGCTGGCAATGCTGGAACAGAGCCTTAGCGCGCCGACCTCAGCCCAGATAATCGCTATCAGAGAAGGGTCACGCCGCATCTGAAAACACAACAACACACTTCTGCCATGGGAGGGATGTGTGTCTCCCTTCCTTCTTCGCTGAAAAGGATTTTACAGGTAAGTTCTTACCAAAATCCGTGTTTCAGCAGCAGATGAAGGAAGGGAGACACACTAGTCATTACTAGTGGGACGTCCCAAAGCAGTCCAAAAATAAGGGTGGGCAAAAAAACCAAAAGAGGCAGATACCCAACAACCTAAATAAATGCGCAACTAGCGCTAACTACAAGTTCACAAGAACTTTAAACTACAGCCGCCTGCAGGACCCTACGTCCTAAGGCCGCATCAGCGGAAGCACTGACGTCCACCTTATAAAATGTGTGGACGGAACGCCAGGTCGCCGCCCGGCAGAGCTCAGCTGCCGAGGCTCCTTGATGAAAAGCCCACGATGAACCCACAGCCCTTGTGGAGTGAGCTCGAATCTTAATCGGGCAAAGTTCGCCCTTAAGTCGGTAAGCCTCTAAAATGGCCGACCGAATCCAACGAGCTATAGAATCCTTGGAAGCTCGTTGCCCACGTCGACGACCTGCTGGAATCACAAACAGAGAATCCGACTTCCGAAAACTTTGAGTAATAGACAAATACAACTTCAAAGCCCGCACCAAATCCAATGTGTGCAAGGCCCGTTCCTTCGCATTCCTTGGCTCCGGACAAAGCGAGGGCAACACAATATCCTGGTTAACATGAAACTGTGACACCACTTTAGGTAGAAAGTCGCCCTGTGTGCGAAGCACTACGCGATCTGGGTGAAACTCCAGAAAAGGAGGCGAGCAAGAAAGAGCCGCCAACTCAGAAACCCTTCTCAAAGAAGTGACCGCCACTAGGAAGGCAACCTTCCAAGAGAGAAAGGAAAGATTAACAGAGTCCATAGGCTCAAAAAGGCCCATGTTGAAGAGCCTCCAAGACAAGATTGAGCCGCCACAGGCGCCTTCCGCGGCGGAAATTGACGGGTTACCCCGCGAAAAAAAGGAATGTACGTCCCTACGCGAGGCGATAGTCTTCCAAAACAGCAAGGACAGAGCAGAAACCTGTCCTTTCAGAGTGCTAACTGCCAAACCCTTGTCCAGCCCGTACTGCAAAAAGGCCAATGTTATGTTTCGGTAGCTGAGGAGTGCAGGTAAAAAAGGAAATACACCAGAGCAGTTGGAATCTATGAGATTGCAGTACCCTGACTAACCACCACAACTAGAGGCATCCGTGGAGCGTTCCTACGTTGGTCCTAGACGCCTCGTCACAGCCTGAGAAACTAACTACACCTAAAGATAGATATAGGAAAGCTATCTGCCCCGGAGCAGAACCCCAAAGATAATAGAAAGCCCCCAAACATGTAATGGAAGTTAGACAAGATGAAATACTGACACAGAAAGAAAATAGTATGAGCAAACGCTGGGGCCCAAACTAACTAAATAGAAAAGGATAGGAAGGGTACTTACTGCAATCCCAGAAAACCCTGAAAAGCACCAACTCTACTAATTTCAAAAACACCTGAGATCACACGACCTCTTCCACCTAAATTAGTTCTCTGGTGTAACAAAATCAAAACAGCAGCCACTGAAAAAACTTGAAAAAGCAAAAAGTACAAACATCAGTGGCTGAACAAAACTGAGAGGGCAGAAGCCCCCGGAGGGGACCCTGAAGGCCCCATAGAAGTGCAGGACAAAATGCAAAAATATAGCACAAACACAAAAGAAGAAAATGTCTTATCTGTAAGCAGGAGATGCAGACACGACACAGCAGGCTACAAGGGAAACTGGAATAAAGGATTCAGACCAGAACAATTGATCACCGGCAACCCTGATGGGAAGGTGACTCCCTTATATAAGACCAGTCAGTAACACCTGATTCCCAGTCCTCACAATCTTCACTGGACAGACTAGCACCGCTTGTAACCACCAGAGGGAGCCTCTGCTCAGAACTCATCTCAAACCCATTCACAACAGTACCCCCCCCTTGAGGAGGGGTCACCGAACCCTCATTTGAGCAACCAGGTCGGTCAGGATGAGTTCTATCATACGCACGGATAAGTCTCCTAGCATGGATGTCCGAAGCAAACACCCAAGAATTGTCTTCCTGACCATAACCTCTCCATTTAACCAAATACTGGAGTTTCCGTCTAGAAAAACGAGAATCTAATATTTTCTCAACCACATACTCCAGATTGCCCTCAACCAAAACAGGGTCAGGAGGCACAGCAGCAGGAACCACTGGCTCAACAAACCTCTTCAACAAGGACTTGTGGAACACGTTATAGATCTTAAATGTCCCTGGAAGAAGCAAACGAAAAGAAACAGGATTAATAATCTCCATGATCTTATAAGGTCCAATGAACCTAGGCTTAAATTTAGGAGATGCTACTCTCATAGGAAAATTCTTTGAGGACAACCAGACCAAGTCCCCCACTTTAAACCGAGGACCATCAGTCCTATGACGGTTAGCAAACCGCTGGGCGCTCTCCTGAGAGAGGGACAACCTCTCCACTACCTGGTCCCAAATCAGTTGCATACGCTCCACAACAGAGTCAACACCTGGACAGACAGAAGCCTCCGTCTGTCCTGAAGAAAATCGAGGGTGAAACCCAGAATTACAGAAAAACGGAGACATCAAAGTAGCAGAGCTAGCCCTATTATTAAGAGCAAACTCAGCCAAAGGCAAAAAAGAGACCCAGTCATCCTGATCAGCAGACACAAAGGATCTTAGATAAGTCTCCAATGTCTGGTTTGTTCTCTCAGTTTGACCATTGGTCTGAGGATGCAATGCCGAGGAGAAAGACAATTGAACACCCAGTTTAGAACAAAAAGTCCTCCAAAATCTGGAAACAAACTGGACTCCTCTGTCAGACACAATGTTCTCAGGAATGCCGTGTAAACGAACCACGTGCTGAAGGAACAACGGCACCAATTCAGAGGAGGAAGGCAACTTAGATAATGGCACAAGATGTGTCATCTTGGAAAACCTATCACAAATTACCCAGATGGTGGTCATTTTCTGAGAAACAGGAAGGTCGGAAATGAAATCCATAGAGATATGGGTCCATGGTCTCTTGGGCACAGGCAATGGCATCAACAAACCACTAGAGCGAGAGCAAGGCTTGGAGCGAGAGCAAGTCCCGCAGGACTGCACAAATTCCCTGACATCACGAGACAAGGTAGGCCACCAAAAGGACCGACTAACCAAGTCTCTGGTACCAAAAATTCCGGGATGCCCAGCCAACGCGGAACAATGAATCTCAGACATCACACTCTTTTTCCACTGGTCCGGGACAAACAATTTTCCAACAGGGCAGCACTCGGGCCTATCCTCCTGACACCCATCCAGAGCAAGTCTCAAATTGGGCGAGATGGCGGAAAGAACTACACCCTCTTTCAAAATAACAGAAGGATCAGATAACTCAGGAGAGTCCGCAAGGAAACTCCTCGAGAGGGCATCCGCCTTAACATTCTTAGTGCCAGGAAGAAAGGAAACCACAAAATTAAAACGTGTGAAAAACAAGGCCCACCTGGCCTGTCTAGGATTGAGTCGCTTGGCAGATTCCAGATAGACCAGATTCTTATGGTCCGTAAGGACCACCACCTGATGTTTGGCTCCCTCCAGCCAATGTCTCCACTCTTCAAAAGCCCACTTCATGGCCAATAACTCCCGATTACCCACGTCATAATTACGTTCAGTAGGAGAAAATTTTCGAGAGAAAAAGGCACAAGGGTTACTTTTAGAGGTCTCTGGATCTTTTTGGGACAAAATGGCACCTGCCCCAATTTCAGAGGCATCAACCTCCACCTGAAATGGCAGAGAAACATCAGGCTGCCGTAGAACAGGAGCAGAAGTGAATCTCTGCTTAAGTTCCTGAAATGCAGAGACTGCTTCAGGAGGCCAATTCACCACATCAGAA
This sequence comes from Oophaga sylvatica, assembly GCA_033576555.1. NCBI lineage: Eukaryota > Metazoa > Chordata > Amphibia > Anura > Dendrobatidae > Oophaga > Oophaga sylvatica. The sequence continues at coordinate 254,680 of JARQOD010000025.1, forward strand.
CCCTTTCTGGTCAAATCAGTTAATGGTTTAACAATAACCGAGAAATTACCAATAAATTTACGATAAAAATTGGCAAAACCCAAAAATCTCTGAAGAGTCTTTAATGAAGTAGGTTGGACCCAATCACAGATGGCCTGAACCTTGACCGGGTCCATTTCAATAACAGATGGGGACAAAATGAATCCCAGAAATGAGATCCTCTGTACGCCAAAAAGACACTTTGATCCCTTCACATACAGAGCATTCTCTCTCAAAATCTGGAATACAGTTCGAACATGTTTCACATGAGAGTCCCAGTCATTAGAAAAAATAAAGATATCATCCAAATAAACAATCAGAAATTTGTCCACAAAATCCCTGAAAATGTCATTCATGAAGGACTGGAAGACGGAAGGAGCATTAGTGAGCCCAAAGGGCATCACCAGGTACTCAAAATGCCCTTCAGGGTATTGAATGCCGTCTTCCATTCATCCCCGTGCTTAATGCGAATAAGGTTATGCGCCCCCCTGAGGTCAAGCTGGGTAAACCAAGTAGCGTTTTTCACCCTGGAAAACAGGTCAGAAATCAAGGTAACGGGTATTGATATTTCACAGTAATATTGTTCAAGAGACGATAATCAATACACGGCCTTAATGAACCATCCTTTTTGGCCACAAAGAAAAAACCGGCACCTAAGGGTGAAGAGGATGGTCTGATATGACCCTTCTCCAATGATTCCTTGATATAAGACCGCATAGCGTCATGTTCAGGTACAGACAAGTTAAAAAGGCGACCTTTAGGGAAATTACTACCCGACACTAATTCAATAGCGCAGTCTGTTTATGTTACGGTAGCTGAGGAGTGCAGGTAAAAAAGGAAATACACCAGAGCAGTTGGAATCTATGAGATTGCAGTACCCTGACTAACCACCGCAACTAGAGGCAGCCGTGGAGCGTTCCTACGTTGGTCCTAGACGCCTCGTCACAGCCTGAGAAACTAACTACACCTAAAGATAGAAATAGCAAAGCTATCTGCCCCGGAGCAGAACCCCAAAGATAATAGAAAGCCCCCAAACATGTAATGGCGGTTAGACAAGAGGAAATACTGACACAGAAAGAAAATAGTATGAGCAAACGCTGGGGCCCAAACTATCTAAATAGAAAAGGATAGGAAGGGTACTTACTGCAATCTCAGAAAACCCTGAAAAAACACCAACTCTACTAATTTCAAAATCACCTGAGATCACACGACCTCTACCACCTAAATTAGTTCTCTGGTGTAACAAAAACAAAACAGCAGCCACTGAAAAAACTGGAAAAAGCAAAAGTACAAAACACAGTGGCTGGACTAAACTGAGAGGGCAAAAGCCCCCGGAGGGGACCCTGAAGGCCCCCACAGAAGTGCAGGACAAAATGCAAAAATATAGCAAAAACACAAAATAAGAAATTGTCTTATCTGATAGCAGGAGATGCAGACACGACACAGCAGGCTACAAGGGAAACTGGAAAGAAGGATTCAGACCAGAACAATTGATCACCGGCAACCCTGATGGGAAAATGACTCCCTTATATAAGACCAATCAGTAACACCTGATTCCCAGTCCTCACAATCCTCACTAGTACCGCTTGTAACCACCAGAGGGAGCCTCTGCTCAGAACTCATCTCAAACCCATTCACAACAGTACCCCCCCCTTGAGGAGGGGTCACCGAACCCTCATTTGAGCAACCAGGTCGGTCAGGATGAGTTCTATGATACGCACGGATAAGTCTCCCAGCATGGATGTCCGAAGCAAACACCCAAGAATTGTCTTCCTGACCATAACCTCTCCATTTAACCAAATACTGGAGTCTTCGTCTAGAAAAACGAGAATCCAATATTTTCTCAACCACATACTCCAGATTGCCCTCAACCAAAACAGGGTCAGGAGGCACAGCAGCAGGAACCACTGGCTCAACAAACCTCTTCAACAAGGACTTGTGGAACACGTTATGGATCTTAAATGTCCCTGGAAGAAGCAAACGAAAAGAAACAGGATTAATAATCTCCATGATCTTATAAGGTCCAATGAACCTAGGCTTAAATTTAGGAGATGCTACTCTCATAGGAATATTCTTTGAGGACAACCAGACCAAGTCCCCCACTTTAAACCGAGGACCATCAGTCCTATGCCGGTTAGCAAACCGCTGGGCCCTCTCCTGAGAGAGGGACAACCTCTCCACTACCTGGTCCCAAATCTGCTGCATACGCTCAACAACAGAGTCAACACCTGGACAGACAGAAGCCTCCGTCTGTCCTGAAGAAAATCGAGGGTGAAACCCAGAATTACAGAAAAACGAAGACATCAAAGTGGCAGAGCTAGCCCTATTATTAAGAGCAAACTCAGCCAAAGGCAAAAAAGAGACCCAGTCATCCTGATCAGCAGACACAAAGCATCTTAGATAAGTCTCCAATGTCTGGTTTGTTCTCTCAGTTTGACCATTGGTCTGAGGATGAAATGCCGAGGAGAAAGACAATTGAACACCCAGTTTAGAACAAAAAGTCCTCCAAAATCTGGAAACAAACTGGACTCCTCTGTCAGACACAATGTTCTCAGGAATGCCGTGTAAACGAACCACGTGCTGAAGGAACAACGGCACCAATTCAGAGGAGGAAGGCAACTTAGGTAATGGCACAAGATGTATCATTTTGGAAAACCTATCACAAATTACCCAGATGGTGGTCATTCTCTGAGAAACAGGAAGATCGGAAATGAAATCCATAGAGATATGGGTCCATGGTCTCTTGGGCACAGGCAATGGCATCAACAAACCACTAGAGCGAGAGCAAGGCTTGGAGCGAGAGCAAGTCCCGCAGGACTGCACAAATTCCCTGACATCGCGAGACAAGGTAGGCCACCAAAAGGACCGACTAACCAAGTCTCTGGTACCAAAAATTCCGGGATGCCCAGCCAATGCGGAACAATGAATCTCAGACATCACACTCTTTTTCCATTGGTCCGGGACAAACAATTTTCCAACAGGGCAGCGCTCGGGCCTATCCTCCTGACACCCCTCCAGAGCAAGTCTCAAATTGGGCGAGATGGCGGAAAGAACTACACCCTCCTTCAAAATAACAGAGGGATCAGATAGCTCAGGAGAGTCCGCAAGGAAACTCCTCGAGAGGGCATCCGCCTTAACATTCTTAGTGCCAGGAAGAAAGGAAACCACAAAATTAAAACGTGTGAAAAACAAGGCCCACCTGGCCTGTCTAGGATTGAGTCGCTTGGCAGATTCCAGATAGACCAGATTCTTATGGTCCGTAAGGACCACCACCTGATGTTTGGCTCCCTCCAGCCAATGTCTCCACTCTTCAAAAGCCCACTTCATGGCCAATAACTCCCGATTACCCACGTCATAATTACGTTCAGTAGGAGAAAATTTTCGAGAGAAAAAGGCACAAGGGTTACTTTTAGAGGTCTCTGGATCTTTTTGGGACAAAACGGCACCTGCCCCAATTTCAGAGGCATCAACCTCCACCTGAAATGGCAGAGAAACATCAGGCTGCCGTAGAACAGGAGCAGAAGTGAATCTCTGCTTAAGTTCCTGAAACGCAGAGACTGCCTCAGGAGGCCAATTCACCACATCAGAACCCTTTCTGGTCAAATCAGTTAATGGTTTAACAATAACCGAGAAATTACCAATAAATTTACGATAAAAATTGGCAAAACCCAAAAATCTCTGAAGAGCCTTTAATGAAGTAGGTTGGACCCAATCACAGATGGCCTGAACCTTGACCGGGTCCATTTCAATAACAGATGGGGACAAAATGAATCCCAGAAATGAGATCTTCTGTACGCCAAAAAGACACTTTGATCCCTTCACATATAGAGCATTCTCTCTCAAAATCTGGAATACAGTTCGAACATGTTTCACATGAGAGTCCCAGTCATTAGAAAAAATCAAGATATCATCCAAATAAACAATCAGAAACTTGTCTACAAAATCCCTGAAAATGTCATTCATGAAGGACTGGAAGACGGAAGGAGCATTAGTGAGCCCAAAGGGCATCACAAGGTACTCAAAATGCCCTTCAGGGGTGTTAAATGCCGTCTTCCATTCATCCCCGTGCTTAATGCGAATAAGGTTATACGCCCCCCTGAGGTCAAGCTTGGTAAACCAAGTAGCGTTTTTCACCCTGGAAAACAGGTCAGAAATCAAGGGTAACGGGTATTGATATTTCACAGTAATATTGTTCAAGAGACGATAATCAATACACGGCCTTAATGAACCATCTTTTTTGGCCACAAAGAAAAAACCGGCACCTAAGGGTGAAGAGGATGGTCTGATATGACCCTTCTCCAATGATTCCTTGATATAAGACCGCATAGCGTCATGTTCAGGTACAGACAAGTTAAAAAGGCGACCTTTAGGGAATTTACTACCTGGCACTAATTCAATAGCGCAGTCATAGCTCCTATGGGGAGGTAAGGATGCAGATTTACTTTCGCTAAACACATCAGAAAAATCAAACAAAAAGTCAGGAACATCCTCAGCCTGGGGGGAGGCAGAAAAAACAGGAGTGTTGGTATTAACACATTGGCAGCCCCAACTGGTTACAGACACAGATTTCCAATCCAAAACAGGATTATGAGACTGTAACCAAGGGAAACCCATGCACTATAATGTCATGCAGATTATATAGAACCAAAAATTTGCAGCACTCCTGGTGATCAGGTTCAACCCTCATTATCACCTGAGTAGAAAACTGGGGTTTATTCTCAGCCAAAGGGGTAGAATCGATCCCCAGTAAAGGAATAGACTTCTGTAGGGGTATCAAGGGAAACCCACAACGTTTAGCAAAATCATAATCCATCAGGTTAATAGCTGCTCCAGAATCAACGAAAGCCTGAGCAGAAAATGAGGACAGAGAGCATATCAGAGTGACAGTTAATAAAAACTTAGTCTGAACACTACCCAAGACAACTGAGCGTGCAAAATGTCTTCCCCGCTTAGGGCAGACTGAAATAGCATGAGAGGCATCACCACAGTAGAAACATAACCCATTGCGCTTTCGAAACTCATGACGCTGTGCCCCAGACACCACTCCATCACACTGCATGGGCTCAGCAGCTGGCTCACAAGGCAACACCACTCCACGCATACTTCTCCGCTCACGCAAACGTCTGTCAATTTGAATCGCTAATGACATAGAATCATTGAGACCAGAGGGGACAGGGAATCCCACCATAACATCCTTTACATTATCCGACAGACCCTTCCGGAAAAGGGCCGCCAAAGCGTCGTCATTCCATTTGGTCAGGACTGCCCACCTACGGAATCTCTGACAGTATAACTCAGCGTCATCAAGCCCCTGATTTAATGCCAACAAGGCTTTTTCAGCTTGATCAGTGACATTAGGCTCATCGTACAATAACCCCAAAGCCTGAAAAAATGCATCAACATCACTCAAAACAGGATCCCCAGGTATCAGGGAAAAAGCCCAATCCTGAGGATCGCCGCGCAGGAGAGAGATGATAATTTGAACCTGCTGCGCTGCGTTTCCTGAGGACTTAGATTTTAAGGCAAGAAACAATTTACAATTATTTTTGAAATTCTGAAACTTAGCTCGATCCCCTAAAAACAAATCTGGCATGGGGATCCTAGGTTCCACAACAGGCAACCTAGCAAGATATGCAGCAATACTCTGAACCTCAGTGGCAAGCTGATCCACACGGCCAGACAACTGTGCAAACTCCATTGAGAGAAAAGATCCTCCCCAGCACCCAGAGATACAGAGGGAAAAAAAAAAAAAAAAAAAAATGCAACAAACAGAAAAATATCTCTGACAACTTTTCTTCCTTCAAAATATTTTTTCCCTTCTGTGAGTACCATACAATTTTTATGGCCGGTGATACTGTTATGTTACGGTAGCTGAGGAGTGCAGGTAAAAAAGGAAATACACCAGAGCAGTTGGAATCTATGAGATTGCAGTACCCTGACTAACCACCGCAACTAGAGGCAGCCGTGGAGCGTTCCTACGTTGGTCCTAGATGCCTCGTCACAGCCTGAGAAACTAACTACACCTAAAGATAGAAATAGGAAAGCTATCTGCCCCGGAGCAGAACCCCAAAGATAATAGAAAGCCCCCAAACATGTAATGGCAGTTAGACAAGAGGAAATACTGACACAGAAAGAAAATAGTATGAGCAAACGCTGGGGCCCAAACTATCTAAATAGAAAAGGATAGGAAGGGTACTTACTGCAATCTCAGAAAACCCTGAAAAAACACCAACTCTACTAATTTCAAAATCACCTGAGATCACACGACCTCTACCACCTAAATTAGTTCTCTGGTGTAACAAAAACAAAACAGCAGCCACTGAAAAAACTGGAAAAAGCAAAAGTACAAAACATAGTGGCTGGACTAAACTGAGAGGGCAAAAGCCCCCGGAGGGGACCCTGAAGGCCCCCACAGAAGTGCAGGACAAAATGCAAAAATATAGCAAAAACACAAAATAAGAAATTGTCTTATCTGATAGCAGGAGATGCAGACACGACACAGCAGGCTACAAGGGAAACTGGAAAGAAGGATTCAGACCAGAACAATTGATCACCGGCAACCCTGATGGGAAAATGACTCCCTTATATAAGACCAATCAGTAACACCTGATTCCCAGTCCTCACAATCCTCACTAGTACCGCTTGTAACCACCAGAGGGAGCCTCTGCTCAGAACTCATCTCAAACCCATTCACAACAGCAGTCATAGCTCCTATGGGGAGGCAAGGATGCAGATTTACTTTCGCTAAACACATCAGAAAAATCAATCAAAAAGTCAGGAACATCCTGAGCCTGGGGGAGGCAGAAAAAACAGGAGTGTTGGTATTAACACATTGGCAGCCCCAACTGGTTACAGACACAGATTTCCAATCCAAAACAGGATTATGAGACTGTAACCAAGGAAAACCCAGCACGATAATGTCATGCAGATTATACAGAACCAAAAATTTGCAGCATTCCTGGTGATCAGGTTCAACCCTCATTATCACCTGAGTAGAAAACTGGGGTTTATTCTCAGCCAAAGGGTAGAATCGATCCCCAGTAGGGGAATAGACTTCTGTAGGGGTATCAAGGGAAATCCACAACGTTTAGCAAAATCATAATCCATCAGGTTAATAGCTGCTCCAGAATCAACGAAAGCCTGAGCAGAAAATGAGGACAGAGAGCATATCAGAGTGACAGTTAATAAAAACTTAGTCTGAACACTACCCAAGACAACTGAGGGTGCAAAACGTCTTCCCCGCTTAGGGCAGACTGAAATAGCATGAGAGGCATCACCACAGTAGAAACATAACCCATTGCGCTTTCGAAACTCATGACGCTGTGCCCCAGACACCACTCCATCACACTGCATGGGCTCAGAAGCTGGTTCACAAGGCAACACCATTCAACGCATACTTCTCCGCTCACGCAAACGTCTGTCAATTTGAATCGCTAATGACATAGAATCATTGAGACCAGAGGGGACAGGGAATCCCACCATAACATCCTTTACATTACCTGACAGACCCTTCCGGAAAAGGGCTGCCAAAGCGTTGTCATTCCATTTGGTCAGGACTGCCCACCTACGGAATCTCTGACAGTATAACTCAGCGTCATCAAGCCCCTGATTTAATGCCAACAAGGCTTTCTCAGCTTGATCAGTGACATTAGGCTCATCGTACAATAACCCCAAGGCCTGAAAAAATGCATCAACATCACTCAAAACAGGATCCCCAGGTATCAGGGAAAAAGCCCAATCCTGAGGATCGCCGCGCAGGAGAGAGATGATAATTTGAACCTGCTGCGCTGCGTTCCCTGAGGACTTAGATTTTAAGGCAAAAAACAATTTACAATTACTTTTGAAATTCTGAAACTTAGCTCGATCCCCCAAAAACAAATCTGGCATGGGAATCCTAGGTTCCACAACAGGCAACCCAGCAAGATAGATAGCAATACTCCGAACCTCAGTGGCAAGCTGATCCACACGGCCAGACAGCTGTGCAAACTCCATTGAGAGAAAAGATCCTCCCCAGCACCCAGAGATACAGAGGGAAAAAAAAAAAATGCAACAGAAAAATATCTCTGACAACTCTGACAATATTTTTTCCCTTCTGTGAGTACCATACAATTTTCAATTTTTTTGGGCCGGTGATACTGTTATGTTTCGGTAGCTGAGGAGTGCAGGTAAAAAAGGAAATACACCAGAGCAGTTGGAATCTATGAGATTGCAGTACCCTGACTAACCACCACAACTAGAGGCAGCCGTGGAGCGTTCCTACGTTGGTCCTAGACGCCTCGTCACAGCCTGAGAAACTAACTACACCTAAAGATAGATATAGGAAAGCTATCTGCCCCGGAGCAGAACCCCAAAGATAATAGAAAGCCCCCAAACATGTAATGGCGGTTAGACAAGATGAAATACTGACACAGAAAGAAAATAGTATGAGCAAACGCTGGGGCCCAAACTAACTAAATAGAAAAGGATAGGAAGGGTACTTACTGCAATCCCAGAAAACCCTGAAAAGCACCAACTCTACTAATTTCAAAAACACCTGAGATCACACGACCTCTTCCACCTAAATTAGTTCTCTGGTGTAACAAAATCAAAACAGCAGCCACTGAAAAAACTTGAAAAAGCAAAAAGTACAAACATCAGTGGCTGAACAAAACTGAGAGGGCAGAAGCCCCCGGAGGGGACCCTGAAGGCCCCCACAGAAGTGCAGGACAAAATGCAAAAATATAGCACAAACACAAAAGAAGAAAATGTCTTATCTGTAAGCAGGAGATGCAGACACGACACAGCAGGCTACAAGGGAAACTGGAATAAAGGATTCAGACCAGAACAATTGATCACCGGCAACCCTGATGGGAAGGTGACTCCCTTATATAAGACCAGTCAGTAACACCTGATTCCCAGTCCTCACAATCTTCACTGGACAGACTAGCACTGCTTGTAACCACCAGAGGGAGCCTCTGCTCAGAACTCATCTCAAACCCATTCACAACAGGCCAACAAATTGGGAATGGAAAAAATCCTCGGGTTCCTAGAAGAACCCGAACACCACGAAAAGAAGGCTTCCCAAGTTTTGTGATAAATCCTAGTAGTAGCCGGACCTCTGGCAGCTCGCAGAGTGGCAATGACTTCGGCTGAAAAACCTTGACGGGTCAAGATTTCGGTCTCAAGAGCCACGCCGTCAAACGCAGAGACTTCAGGTCCGGGTGACGAACGGGCCCTTGGGTTAACAGGTCCGGGCGAAGAGGAAGTGGAAGTGGAGGCGCTGCCAGAAGCGACACCAGTGTCGAGAACCATGTCCTCCTTGGCCAATCTGGGGCTATCAACATAGCCGGGACTCTCTCCAGTCTGATCCAACGCAACACCAGACGAAGTAAGGATATCGGCGGGAACACATAGATTAGCTCGAATTGGTCCCAAGGAGCCACCAGAGCATCCACCGCCACAGCGTTCGGGTCCTTGTACCTGGACATGAACGTCGGTAACTTGGCATTGAACCTGGATGCCATAAAATCCACTTGGGGAGTTCCCCAACGGGAGCACAGCAGTGGAAAAATTTCCGGATGAAGACTCCATTCTCCGGGATCCATCTTTTCGCGACTGAGGAAGTCCGCTGTGATATTCTGAACTCCTGGAATGTGAATCGCAGAGATGGCTGGCACTCTGGCCTCGGCCCATACCAGAATTCGAGACACTTCCATCATGTGCCTGAAGCTCCTCGTCTCACCTTGATGGTTGATATACGCGACCGCCGTCGCGTTGTCTGTCTGCACTCGGACTGGTAGACCGCTTAAAGGGACCGTCCAGTGTTGGAGGCAAAGGAAAATTGCCCTCAATTCCAGGATGTTGATCGGCAGGACAGACTCTTCCAACGACCATACTCCCTGAATCCAGAGATCGTTCCAGACACCCCCCCAGCCCGTAAGGCTGGCATCGGTGGTTATGATCGACCACCTCAGAGGAAGGAAAGGATTTCCCCAGGAATAACGCTTCCGGACGTAACCACCATTCTAGAGACTCTCTCACCCTGTGGGAGATGATGACACTGCAATCCAGTGAAAACTGCGATCGATCCCAACGGTTCAAGATGAACATTTGGAGAACCCTGGAAAGAAATTGGGAAAGCGGAATTGCTTCCATTGACGCCACCATCAAACCCAGAAGGCGCATACACCTTCGAAGGGACATTGCTGTCTCAGACTTCATAACCTGTACATGACGAAGAAGACTCGCTTGCTTGTCTGGAGGCAGAGACACCACTGCTCGTACCGTGTCGAAATGCATTCCCAAAAACAGGATTGACTGCGACGGTTCCAGAGACGACTTCTCCCAATTGACCAGCCACCCGAAGTCCTCCAGGAGCTGAAGGGATAGATTGCGAGCCGTCACCGCCTCCTCCTTTGAGGACGCCACAATCAAAAGGTCGTCCAGATAGGGAAGAATCGTAACCCCCTGTCTTCGCAGAATCGCCATGAGAGGAGCCAGAATTTTTGTAAAAACTCTGGGTGCTGAGGCCAACCCGAATGGCAGGGCCACAAACTGGAAATGGTCCTGGCCTATGGCAAAAAGAAGGAGGCGTTGGTGGGCCCTTCTGATGGGGACATGCAAATAAGCGTTGCGAATGTCGATTGACACCAAAAATTCGTTCTGCGACAAGGCCGCCACAACGGAGCGAAGTGACTCCATGCGGAATTTCTGGGAGCGGACATGCCGATTCAATCTTTTGAGATCTAGAATGGGGCGAAATTTGTCCTCCTTTTTGGGGACCACAAAGAGGTCGGAATAAAAACCCTCTTCCCCGGACCTCCGGTGGAACTGGTACCACCACACCCTTCTGTAGAAGGGAATCGACCTCCCGCAGTAGAGCGGCAAATAGCTCGGCTCTGACGGAATGCGGGATTGGCAAAAACTGACTGGGGGTCGAGAAAGAAACTCTATGAAATAGCCTGCCGACACAACCCGCGTCATCCAGGCGTCCGACACGTGGGAAGCCCAAATCGGTTCGAATTGGAGCAGGCGACCTCCCACTCGAGAGCCCTCGAGTGAGGCCCTGGCGTCAGTCCGCCTTAGCGGGTTTTTGTCAGCTTCCTGCTTGTCTTGGCGGAAGTTCTGTTTCCAGGGAGTGCGGGATTTCTGAGCGTTCTTTTTTCCTGAAAAAGAGGGATGCCCCGATCCCAAGAGGGCTGACCGAACCGTCCCCTGGACCGAAAGAACCACCGACTAGTACCAGCACTATGCCTGCCAGCCGCAGAAGACACAGCTCTTCGCTGCGGTAAAGCCGTTTCTTTTGCCTTTGCCTTGGCAATCAGCTCCGTGAGGTCAGATCCAAATAGCTGACCACCCTTGTAAGCTAAAGAAAGCAAACCTTGCTTGGAAACCGCGTCTCCGGTCCACTGTCTAAGCCACAGAGCTCTCCTGACTGTGATCGCCGAGGATTGTGCCCTGGACAGCAGTGAGGCAGTATCCAAACCTGCATCACTGCCATATTGTGCTGCATCCTCCAATGACTTGAAAAGCCCCTCTACCTCGGAAAGTGGGGATCCATCTTGCCACGCCGTCCGTAGACGGTCTAACCAGCTCAGGGAAGCTTTACAAGCACACATGGATCCTAGCACTGCTCTGAATCCATGACCCGCGGCCTCGTAGATGGATTTCGCTGCCATCTCCGTTTTTCTGTCCAGCGGATCCTGCAGACTCGCCTTCCCTTTAACAGGAAGCAATGAGGATTTGCTAAGCTGGAATAAAGGGACATCCACTTCAGGAGAAGGAATCCAATTATCAATCAACTCCGTCGTACACGGATATAGCGTCTCAAAAAAAAACGTGTCCCCTGAAAACGTTTATCTGGACACAGGCGTTCCTTCTCCACTGCCCCATTAAGCTCGTCCAGAGATGGTAAGGCTGATCGCGACCTATGCGACTCCTGAAACATCCGGGCCGACTTACCAGGACGTCTAGTTACCTCCTCCGGTAACTGTAACGCCTCCCTCATGGCTCCAATAAAAGCCTCTGTACGGCTCAAAAGAGAGGCAGAGTGACCCTGCCGATCCTCCTTGTCCGAATTGGACATCTCCCCATCCGAGCTTGAAGGGGAACCCTCCATACCAGAGATCTCCGAGTCGCTACGCGGGGAAGAACGCACCGGCCTGTGTCGCTTCCTACCATGAGAGGATCTAGCTGACACCCAATAACCTAGAAGGTCAGAAAGGCCATTAATAGAACGAGCGAGGGCCTCCATTTTGTCATCACTGACACCTCCGACCGCTGCACTTGACGCCCTCGAGGTCTGCGTGTCAGATACGCGAGACTGATCCTGTAGCGGATCTGGGAGACGGTCCGCACCTCCTGGACCCTGATCCGACATGCCCTCACACAGTATATGGCAGGTCAAAAACCTGTCAGCAACTAGAACAGTGTGGTTTTCAAAGGCAAAACGAACGCTGAAGGGTTAAAGCTCTTAAAGAGAGAGCTACCCCAGCTGTCTCCCAATAAAGGGTTAACCGCCAAAGAAGGTGTTAATGTCGCAGACTCCCCACAACCCTTGTGTAATGAAAAGGGTGTGCGAGCCCCAGGTGCCTCTTATGAGGTAACTGCTGCAGGACAGTGTTTCAAAGGTATGCCACACTAAACAAGAACGCCAACGAGATTGCTAACATATTGCGCTGAATTGTACATCGCAATGACCGCCAAAGTCGCTAAGGAGATCGCTAACCACTTATGCGTCGTCAATGAGATCGCCCACTGTGGCAGCTACTAGCGACATTAAAAAGATCACAAAAAAAGATTGCAAAATTAAGCGTCGCTATTGTGATCGTAGCGGGAGCGTTCCGTGTGACAGTACCTCCTGCGCTGTGGGTGTGAGGGGGTCAAGCTTCTGCCCTGATAGGTAGAAGCGACTCACCCAGCTGGCCGTGGTGTAGTGTCTTCCTTTCGGTCGGTCGGAGGGAGCAGAGAGTGAAGAGCCCGAGGGGCCTTCAGTAATGGCCGCCGCGCTAGAGGAGAGAAGCCGGAAGAGAAAAAAGGCAGGGTAAAGCGCGCGCTCAGAGCGCTTCCTGCCCACGAAAAGCCGGGAAAGCGCGAAGCCACGCCCCCCGCCGGTTTCAAAAAAAGCGCGCGACTCACTCCGCTCCTGCTCCCATGTCCTGCAGGTATCCACCTGCGGACAAAAGTACACAATCACCACACATGAATACATGTAGCAGCGGCTGCCGCAGCAGCCGCTGAAGCACTCAAACACATTAAAATGTGGAGTACTCACCCAGCTGAGCGCCACAGGAACCCCTCAGAGATTTGTGGCGCTGTGCCCGTAGCTTCCCCCCAGGGTGGGGAACGCAGTGACCCCAGAAGCGCGGTTTGCGTCCCCGCCAGGGAAGCAATCCTCATCCCCCAGGGTCGGCAGGGTTCTGCAGGGACCACCTTACAGGGTAATACAGATCCGCCAAGGGAGAGGACTAAAATAAAAAAATTTTCTGAGGAGCTGCTTCCAGCAGCGACTATCCTCTGTGACCTCAAATTTTAGACTGGAGAGCTGGAGTAGGAGGAGCCCTATATAGCTGGAGGGGCCGGTCAACACTTTTTTAATCTGAGGTGTTTCTATCCTATGTGGGCTCTGCCTACCCACTAGTAATGACTAGTGTGTCTCCCTTCCTTCATCTGCTGCTGAAATACCTGTTTTTATACCTGTACCGAGTGCAGTCTGTGTTTTTACACTCAAATACAATAATCAACTGGCCAGGTTTACCAGTGAATTCATGATGCTGTGTTTTTGTGCATCATGAATTTACTAGTAATCCTGACCAGGTGACTATACATACACACAAGTTGTATAACCTTTATCATCTCTCCAGTTTGGGTTCAATTTGCAGCGACGGTGGAGATAAAACAACTAATATTTGTGTCACCTGGCCTGATGTTACAAATACTGATTTGTGGATGCACTAGCATCTGTCACTCTTTATTATACCTGACCAAGTGACTATAAATATTATTTGTAGTATCATCACTGTGGCTTGATTTTGAACGCACTGGAGAGATAAAGTTTATACATCTTCTTCAATCCCCAGGCCTGGTGTCATGCTGAAGTGGTGATGCCCCAAATAACGCATCCTCACTTCAGAATGTATCACACATGGTCAGGAGAACACACATACGAGTTATAAACTGCAGCATGGCTACAGTATGCTTGCAATATATGCAGACTGAAGCGACGCTGCAGGTTAAAACTCATGTGTATTCACCTGGCCAGGTGTGATAGTAATGATACAAGGCCAGGGGATTGTACATATAACGTGTATTTTCACCATCATCTCCTCCATTTATTCAACACACACTGAATAGAGGATGTGATTAATTACAAGGTATATCTAGAATCCCTGGCCTTGTATCACAAAGTGAAATGACGGTAAAAACACACCATACTCATTTAACTTTCTATGATACCTGGCAAGGTAAAATAGATATGCCTTTCACTCAACACCATCCTCTTTTCAGTCTGTGCAATATTAGCAGACAGAAGAGACTGGTGAGGAAAATACAAGTCATATATTTGTGTTTTTGACTACACATATCTCCAGGAATGACACAAACACGTGTCATTCCTGCAGTTATGTGTAGGCAAAAACGCAAAGTGTACGGCGCAGTAGGTGTAGGCGGCGAAAGACACATTAATCAAACCGTTTTTACTAAAAGCATAATTGCACATTTATTTGTTACAAAAAAAAAAGACCATTTTTAAAGAGAAGGACGTTTTGGGGGACATTGGGATACTCTGGGGGTGTGCAGAGATGAGAATGGCTGGTAGGCGAGGAAGGTGTTCGAGGGGAAGGGGCGACGAAAGTAGTGGGGGAAGGAAGATCAGACATGGAAGTAGAGGCAGGTTGAGACACATTAGGAGGAGGGGGGGTAGACAAACAAAGTTTTCTTTCTCTTCTTGGGGGCAGGAGTCCCCTGCATGGACCGACTTCCGTGTGACCGCCTTGAGCTTGTGGACCGTGGCCTTGAAACATAAAACACGGAATGTCGGTCACCCGTCTCATGCTCTGTGGTGGCGGTACTCGGAGGAGAAGTGGTGGCGGTGCTCTGAGGAGGACAAGTGGTGGCAGTGGTCCAAGGAGGAGAAGTGGTGTCTGTGCTCCTAAACTGCTGCAGAGTGGTGGCGGTACTCCTAGAAGGAGAAGTGGTGTCTCGTGCTTCCTAAAATGGTGGATAGTGGTGGCGGTACTCCTAGCAGGAGAAGTGGTGGCTGTGCTCCGAAAATGGTGGATACTGGTGGCGGTACTCCTAGCAGGAGAAGTGGTGGCTGTGCTAAGAAAATGGTGGATAGTGGTGGCGGTACTCCTAGCAGGAGAAGTGGTGGCTGTGCTCCGAAAATGGTGCGGAGTGGTGGCAGTGCTCCTGGAAGGAGAAGTGGTGGCTGTGCTCCGAAAATGTTGTGTAGTGGTGGCTGTGCTCCTGGAAGGAGAAGTGGGGGCAGTGGCCCAAGGAAGTACTGCGGTGACAGGAGTCCAAGACTGGGGAACAGTGTCTGTGATGGTGGTGCTCCAGACAGGAGCAGCGCTTGCCATGGTGGTGGCGACGGTGGAGTGTCCAGCAGTACTCGGCCTTGTGGTGGTGTAGTGGTGACTCGGAATGCTGGTGGCCGTGCAGTGGTATGCAGCAGAAGTCGGTACGGATGTGTGTCGAGTCAGTGGTGGCACAGTTGGATATGCAACCACTGACTGCTGCATGTACTGATTCTGCTGCATAGCCTGCAAGTAAGCAGTGTTGCAGGCCTGCAACACACTCAGCTGTTGCTCAGGACTAAAGTGTTCCGCCATGCCCGTTCAATTTTACTGAAAAAATGGTGCGCTGGTCTGTTGAGGTCGGCCTCCAGCCTATCAAGCCGCTGGTCGACACAGTGGAAGCGGTGATCCATGTGGGTAAAACCCCGTTCCATGAGTGAAAAACCGCTTTCCACTGTGCCTGACAGCGACTTCATACTGCCATGAAAGGCCTCGCTCAAGTGCATGAACTCGGGCAAGACATTCCTGTCCAAGGACCTCTGCCGCTGGTGGGAAGTGCCCGCATAACCAGTGGCAGAGACCTGGGAGAGGGGAACACCTGATGGACCAGCTTCCTGGTCAACAGCTGTCCGTGTTGCTGAACTGCAAGTTGCTTCCAGGCTGTCGGATGGCTGGGACAGGTCCAAGGTCGTCCGATGAAGGACCGCTTCAGGGACAGGTTGCATGGTGCTGCTCCAGGTGCTGTGGAAAGAAAAGAAAAACATTACTATAATGCTTTTCCAATAAGCATCAGCTGTGGAATAGAAAAGCACTGATTAAAAAAAAAAATTTTTTTTTGAAAACTTACGCTCTGCTGGCAAGGACCTGTCTCAGGAACGCCAACTTGCGATAGTAGCTATATTTCCTTCTGCTCCTTGCTGCTGAACCACTGCGAACCTGTCCCTCTGCAAGAACATCAGTGTTGAAGCGGTCCTTCATCGAGCGCCATCGTGTGCGGACTTTGTTCACTGTTGGAAAAAAAAAATTATTCAATGCACTCAGGGCAAAATCTGTCTCATCACACACACGAGTGAAAATGGCAAACAGTCAATGAAGCATAAACAAGCTATACAATACACAGAATATATCTACCAGCAAACCCATCAGTGCCATCTGGAACAATAGTGAATGCAACATTAAAAAGCAATACCATACACAGGGCAGTCACTGTTGAACCAGATGACACTTGGGTTTGCCGGTAGAATATATCTACCAGCAAACCCATCAGTGCCATCTGGAACAAGAGTGAATGCAACATTAAAAAGCAATACCATACACAGGGCAGTCACTGTTGAACCAGATGACACTGTTGGGTTTGCCGGTAGAATATATCTACCAGCAAACCCATCAGTACCATCTGGAACAAGAGTGAATGCAACATTAAAAAACAATACCATACACAGGGCAGTCACTGTTGAACCAGATGACACTTGGGTTTGCCGGTAGAATATATCTACTAGTAAACCCATCAGTGCCATCTGGAACAAGAGTGAATGCAGCATAAAAAAGCAATACAATACACAACATAGCAATACCATACACAGGGCAGTCACTGTTGAACCAGATGACACTGTTGGGTTTGCAGGTAGAATATATCTACCAGCAAACCCATCAGTGCCATCTGGAACATGATTCATGGCGGCATTACAGAGCATGGAAATACTTACTAAACGCCTTTTTGAGGTTTGGAGAGGCGCGGTCCCAGCCATCCATCAACGCTGCGGCCACCTCATTCCATAGCCGCCGGCTCACCACATTGTCCTTGTACTGCGGATCACGGCTGTCACACAACGGGATACGCTCATGGACCTGGCAGATGAGGCCTCGTTGTCCACATAGAGGTCCTCGTCCCGTTGTGGAACCTAGAAGAAAAAAAAAATTACAATCTTGGATATATTTCAGAAATAAAAAGAGACCAAAAAAAAAAAATAAATAAGACTATATACTTACATTCTGTCTCGACACCGGGACTTGTCTTGGCTGCGACTGAAAAAGGAACAAAAATTTTAGACATTTGGAGATTCAGCAGCTATACTTACCCAAAGGCAGGAAGATACTCACATCACGCTCTGCTTGGGCCAGTTCTTGCCGGGATGGCGAATAGTTTGATCCAGAGGAAGACATGCTGCAATTAAAAAAAAATACAACGCTTTAGTACATATTACATTGGAAAGGACAGGCAGTCATTTGGTTAAGAATACTCACATTCTTGCACTTTGGATTCAAAGTTTGTACTGTCTTGGCTGTGTCTTCAAGGCAGTCTAGTAGGGGTCCAGGCTGTATGTTCAGGCTGAAGTTTCCAGGCAGTGTAGTAGGGGTCCAGGCTGTATCAGCAGTGTCCCAGGCAGTCTGAGTAGGGGTCTGTCTGGCACTGAAGACACCTTCCTTTATCTCCCCCCCTCACAAACAATGTTGCTTGTTTAGGGGGTGTTTTAGACAAGTGTCTAGACATTGTTTGCTCAAAAATCGCGTGCGCGCACAAGCGCTGACGAGCGCACAACCACGCGCCCGCCAGCGCCCCCATAGACTGCAATGTTATCTTTTTGCGCATAGCATGCGCAAACATGCGCATGTGCATTTTTAAAGTGGTAGGCCGGAAAAAAAAATGCAACATGTAGCGTCTAGCGTGTCTGGGCGCACACCTGGAAAATGCGCTGCGCATGCCAAACGCTGATGAGCGTGTGCAAGCGCTAGACCCTGCGCCATGTTAAAGATAGGGGAACATTGTGCATGCGACCGATAGCACACGATGCGCTGCGCGATAAAACGCAAGTGTGAAAGTAGCCTTAGAGAGAAAAAAAAGGTTAAAAAAAAGCCCCCAAAAATAGAACAGGCAGAAAGGCAGTCAGCAATCCACAATTCAGCCACTCACACCAATTTACACAGGTATTTGATTAAAGGTTTTCCAAATACTTCTTCACTGAAACTCAAGTCACACCACCGTTCGCACTTGCGCACTGGTCACACTCAGCTCACTCACACTCGCTGATGAAGAAGATTTAAAGAGAGATTTTTTTTCTCCTTTAACAGCAAACCACCCTGCTGCTCAAATGCACTTCCAAAAGGTTGGGGATCTTTATCTTGTCCGTGGTCATTATAGATAGACAGGTTTTACATTTTTTCTGGTTGCAAGGAAAGGTTCCTGCAGCTGATGGAGAGGACAGGGAGCTTTATAGCAAGTCAGAAATTGTGCTACATACAGGTGATCTGATCATCGCCTGTATGTAGCAGAGACGATCGGGTAATGGGAACTTATAGTCTATTATGGAGACTATTGAAGTATGCCAAAAGTAAAAAAAAAATGTTTTTAAAAATATAAAAAAAATTTAAATAAAATATGAAAGTTCAAATCACCCCCTCTTTTGCTCCATTCAAAATAAAACAATACAAAAAAAACCCCACATATTTGGCATTGCGGCGTTCAGAATTGCCCAATCTATCAATATAAAAAAATAATTAACCAGATCGCTAAACGGCGTAACGAGATAAAAATTCAAAGCGCCAGAATTACGTTTTTTTTTAAATGCAATAAGGGGCGATCAAAAGATCGCATCTGCACCAAAATGGTATCATTAAAAACATCATCACAGCACACAAAAAAATAAGCCCTCACCCAACCCGAGATAATGAAAAATGGAGATGCTTGGGTATCGGAAAATGGCACTTTTTTTTTAACAAACTTTGGAATTTTTTTTCCATTACTTAACCCCTTAATCCCATGGGACGTACTATTTCGTCCATGTGACCTGGTACTTAATTCCCGGAGACGGAATAGTACGTCACATGCGATCAGCTGCGCTCCCGGGGGGAGTGCAGCTGATCGCGGCCGGGTGTCAGCTGATTATCACAGCTGACACCCGGCACCATGTGCCAGGAGTGGTCACGGACCGCTCCTGGCACATTAACCCCAGGCACACCGCGATCAAACATGATCGCGGTGTACCGGGGCACAGGGAAGCATCGCGCAGGGAGGGGGCTCCTTGCGCACTCCCCTGAGACCCTCAGAACAGCGCGATGTGTCGCGCTGTTCCGAGGGACTCTCCTCACTGCAGGACCCCAGATCCAAGATGGCCGCCGGGTACTGCAGGGAGGCGGCTTCCTCAGCGCCTGCTGAGAGCAGGCGCTGAGGAAGCCTGCAGCAGTGCCTGTGCGATAAGAGTGCTGTGCACACTGTCACACTAGCGATCTGACCCTACACAGTGATGTCCCACCCTGGGACAAAGTAAAAATGTAAAAAAAATAAAAATAAACATTTGTAAAAAAAAAATTCCTAAATGAAAAAAAATATATATATTCCCCAATAAATTCATTTCTTAAATGTAAAAAAAAAACCCCAATAATAAAAGTACACATATTTAGTATCGCCGCAACCGTAACGACTCGTACTATAAAACTGTCCCATTAGTTAACCCCTATAGTGAACCCCTTAAAAAAAAAAAACAAGTCTAAAAAACAATGCTTTATCATCATACCGCCGAACGAAAAGTGGAATAACACGCGATCAAAAAGATAGATATAAGCAAACAAGGTACCGCTGAAAACGTCATCTTGTCCCGCAAAAAAAAAGCCGCCATACAGCATCAACAGCGAAACAATAAAAAAGTTATAGCTCGCAGAATAAAGCGATGCAAAATAATTATTTTTTATATATAATTGTTTTTATTGTATAAAAGCGCCAAAACATAAATAATTGATATAAATGAGGTATCACTGTAATCGTACTGACCCGAAGAATAAAACTGCATTATCAATTTTACCACACGCAGAACGCTATAAATGCCCCTCCCCCAAAAGAAACTCATGAATTGCTGGTTTTTGTTCATTCTGCGTCCCAAAAATTGTAATAAAAAGCGATCAAAAAATGTCATGTGCCCAAAAATGGTACCAATAAAAACGTCACCTCGTCCCGCAAAAATAAGACCTCACATGACTCTGTGGGCCAAAATATAGAAAAATAATAGCTCTCAAAATGTGATGATGCAAAAAACTACTTTTTGCAATAAAAAGCGTCATTTAGCAGTGTGACAGCTGCCAATCATAAAAACCCGCTATAAATAGTAAATCAAACCCCCCTTTATCACCCCCTTAGTTAGGGAAAAATAATAATTTTCCATTAGGGTTAGGGCTAAAGTTAGGGTTAGAGTTGGGCTAAAATTAGGGTTGGGACTAGGGTTACGGGTGTGTTAGAGTTAAGTTTGTGGTTAGGGTTAGATTAGGGTTGGGATTAGTGTTAGGGGTGTGTTGGGGTTAGGGTTGGAGTTAGAATTGGTGGGTTTTCACTGTTTAGGCACATCAGGGGCTCTCCAAATGTGACATGGCGTCTGATCTCAATTCCAGCCATTCCGGCGTTGAAAAAGTCAAACGGTGCTCCTTCCCTTCTGAGCTCTGCCATGCGCCCAAACAGTAGTTTACCCCCACATATGGGGTATCAGCATACTCAGGTTAAATTGCACAATAACTCTTGGGGTCCAATTTCTTCTGTTACCCTTGGGAAAATTAAAAATTGGGGGCGAAAACATCGCTTTTGTGGAAAAAAATATGATTTATTATTTTTATGGCTCTACGTTATAAACTTCTGTGAAGCACTTGGGGGTTCAAACTTCTCACACACATCTAAATAAGTTCCTTTGGGGGTCTAGTTTCCAAAATGGGATCACTTGTGGGGTGTTTCCACTGTTTAGGCACATCAGGGGCTCTCCAAACGCGAGATGACACCCAAGACCATTCCATCAAAGTCTGCAATGCAAAACGTCACTACTTCACTTCCGAGCCCCGACATGTGCCCATACAGTAGTTTTCTCCCACATATGGGGTATCAGCGTACTCAGGACAAATTGGAAAACAACTTTTTGGTCCAATTTCTCCTGTTACTCTTGGGAACATAAAAAACTTGGAGACTTAAAGATCATGTTTGTGGAAAAATATGATTTTTTTATTTTCACACCCGGGCGTTATAAACTTCTGTGAAGCACTTGGGGTTCAAAGTGCTCACCACACATCTAGATAAGTTCCTTTGGGGGTCTAGTTTACAAAAGGGGGTCACTTGTGGGGGGTTTCCACTGTTTAAGCACATCAGAGGCTCTCCAAATGTGACATGAAACCCGCAGACCATTCCATCAAAGTCTGCATTACTAAACGTCACTACTTCTATTCCGAGCCCCGACGTGCGCCCACACAGTAGTTTTCTCCCACATATAGGGTATCAGCGCACTCAGGACAAATTGGACAACAACTTTTGGGGTCTAATTTCTCCCCTTACCCTTGGGAAAATAAAAAATTGGTGACTAAAAGATCATTTTTGTGGGAAAAAATAGGATTTTTTATTTTCATGCCCGGCATTATAAACTTGTGTGAAGCACTTGGGGTTCAAAGTGCTCACACAGATCTAGATAAGTTCCTTAGGGGTCTAGTTTCCAAAATGGGTCACTTGTGGGGGTTTCACTGTTTAAACACATCAGGGACTCTGCAAACTAAACATGACACCCATCAAAGTCTGCATTCCAAAACGTCATTACTTCCTTTCTGAGCCCTACGGTGCGCCCAAACAGTATTTGTCCCCCACATATGGGGTATCAGCGTACTCAGGACAAATTAGACAACTTTGGGGGGGGGGGGGATTTTTTTTTTTCACATCCAGCATTATAAACTTTAGTGAAACACTTGGGGGGTTCAAAGTGCTCGCAACAGATCCAGATAAGTTCCTTAGGGGTCTAATTTCCAAAATGGTGTCACATGTGGGGGGTTTCCACTGTTTACATAGTAACATAGTTATTAAGGTTGAAGGAAGACTTTAAGTCATCTAGTTCAACCCATATCCTATCCTAACCTGCCCTAACATGTTGATCCAGAGGAAGGCAAAAAAAACCCCAAGTGGCAAACAGTAAGCTTCACATTGGGGAAAAAAATTCCTTCCCGACTCCACATACGGCAATCAGACTAACTCCCTGGATCAACGCAGTATCTAGGAAACTAGTGAATATAGCCTGTAATATTATATTTTTCAAGAAAGGCATCCAGTCCCTTCTTAAATTTTAGTAAGGAATCACTCATTACAACATTAGACGGCAGGGAATTCCATAGTCTCACTGCTCTTACAGTAAAGAATCTGCGTCTGTGATTATGGCTAAACCTTCTTTCCTCCAGACGTAGAGGATGCCCCCTTGTCCCCGTCACAGGTCTAAGAGTAAAAAGATCATTAGAAAGGTCTTTGTACTGTCCCCTCATATATTTATACATTGTAATAAGATCACCCCTAAGCCTTCGTTTTTCCAAACGAAATAACCCCAAGTGTAATAACCTGTCTTGGTATTGCAGACCCCCCAGTTCTCTAATAACCTTGGTCGCTCTTCTCTGCACCCGCTCCAGTTCAGCTATGTCTTTCTTATACACCGGAGACCAGAACTGCACACAGTATTCTAAGTGTGGTCGCACCAGTGACTTGTATAGAGGTAAAATTATGTTATCCTCATGAGCATCTATGCCTCTTTTAATGCATCCCATTATTTTATTTGCTTTGGCAGCAGCTGCCTGACATTGTCCACTAAATGTGAGTTTGTCGTCCACACATACACCCAGGTCTTTTTTAGTGACAGTTTTGACCAGTGTTTTACAATTAAGCACATAATTATACATCTTATTTGTTCTACCCAAGTGCATGACCTTACATTTATCCCCATTAAAGCTCATTTGCCATTTATCAGCCCAAGCTTCTAGTTTACATAAATCTTCCTGTAATATAAAATTATCCTCCTCTGTATTTATTACCCTGCAGAGTTTAATGTCATCTGCAAATATTGAAATACTACTCTGTATGCCCCCTACAAGGTCATTAATAAATATGTTAAAGAGAAGCGGCCCCAATACTGACCCCTGTGGTACCCCACTACTAACCGTGACCCAGTCTGAGTGTGCACCATTAATAACCACCCTTTGCTTTCTATCCATGAGCCAGTTCTTAACCCACTTACACATATTTTCCCCTATACCCATTGTTCTCATTTTATGTATTAACCTTTTGTGTGGCACTGTATCAAAAGCTTTTGAGAAGTCCATGAACACCACGTCCACTGCATTCCCTTGGTCCAGTCCTGAACTTACCCCTTCATAAAAGCTTATCAGATTAGTCTGACAAGAATGGACCCTCGTAAACCCATGCTGATACTGTGTCATGAGGTTATTCAGCCTCAGATACTCCAATATAGTATCCCTTAAAAAACCCTCCAGGATTTTACCCACAGTAGATGTTAAGCTCACTGGCCTATAATTTCCAGGTTCAGTTTTTTGCCCCCTTTTTGAATATTGGCACCACATTTGCTATACCCAGTCCTGTGGTACAGACCCCGTTATTATGGAATCTTTAAAGATTAAAAATCATGGTCTATCTATAACTGTACTTAATTCCTGCAGTACTCGGGGGTGTATCCCATCCGGGCCCGGGGATTTGTCAATTTTAGTGATTTTTAGACGCCGCCGTACTTCCTGCTGGGTTAAGCAGGTGACATTTAATGGAGAAATTTTTTTTTATCACTGATCATGTTATCTGTCATGGGATTTTCTTGTGTAAATATAGTTGAAAAAAAGTCATTTAGCATATTGGCTTTTTCCTCATCCTCATCCACCATTTCACCCAGACTATTTTTAGGCTAAGTTCACACGTTGCGGAATTGCCGCGGAAATTTCCGCGGCAAATCCCGCGGGAAATAGGCATTTTTTTGTATGCGTATTCCCGCCAGAAACTAGCGTTTTGCAAGCGTAATTAGCTTGCAGAATGCTAGCGTTTTCCTAGCGATCTGTAGCATCGCTTGAAAAACTGATTGACAGGTTGGTCACACGAGTCAAACATAGTGTTTGACACGTGTGACCAACTTTTTACTATTGATGCCGCCTATGCCGCATCAATAGTAAAATGATCTAATGTAAAAATAATAAAAAAAATAATAATGATATTCTCACCTTCCGGCGGCCCCCGCAGCTTTCCCGCCTTCAGCGACGCTCCCGGCAACTCCCGTTCCCAGGAGTCCTTTGCGACAAATCACCCCGATGACGTAGCATCACGCGAGACCGCTACGCCATCTGGGTGATTCTCGCAAAGGACTCCTGGGACCGGAGTTGCCGGGAGCGTCGCTGAAGGCGGGAAAGCTGCGGGGGCCGCCGGAAGGTGAGAATATCATTATTTTTTCATTTTAATTTATTGTTTTACCAGGGATATGGTACCCAGGGCCTGGAGGAGAGTCTCCTCTCCTCCAGACCCTGGGTACATGAACCGCTTACATTCCGCAAAATTAATGAACATGTTGCTTCTCGGAAAAAAAAACGCAACATGTGGCCAAAACATGGGAATCAATTAACATGTATAGGATGCTTAATGCGTGCGTTTTTTTTTTCGCGTTTTTACCGCGGAAATCGCTGAAAAAAACGCAAAAAAAACCCGCAAATATTCCTGAACGTGTGCACTTAGCCTTAAGGGGACCAACACTATCATTTTTTAGTTTCTTGCTATTTATGTAGTTAAAGAATATTTTGGGATTATTTTACTTTCTCTGGCAATGAGTCTCTCTGCCTCAATCTTTGCTGTCTTGATTTGCTTTTTAGGCTATGGTTCCACGTCCGGAACCTAGCGCTTTGACGAGCGGAAATTCCGCTCGTCTAAGCCGCCCCTTTCTGACGCGCGATCTTCCGAGGTGTTCAGGACACTCCTGAACACTCCGAAAGAGCGCAGGGCTACATAAAGACGCGCGCATGTCCTTTACGCAGGTTTGCCACCTGCGTTTGTTACGCATAGTGGAGACGGATTCTTGAAATCCCCTCCACTATGCTGTAACATCTGGACGCTGCGTGTTTGGCGCTGCGCAGCGCACAGCGCCAAACACCAGCGTTTCCTGACCGTGGAAACTCACCCTTACAGAATTTTTCAGTCTTCTGTATTTATTTAATGCCTCATTCCCTACCTACGCTTCTTTATTCCCTTAATCGCTTTCTTTTTGTCCTATTCCCTCCTTACAGCTCTATTTACGCCATAGGGTTGTCCTCCTATTCAGGTTTATTCCCATGGTATATACTGTCCAGGCCTATCGGATACTAACTCCATTTCTTTGCCACCCATTTATTGAGTCATCTCTCATCCGTTGGAAATTTGCCTTCCTGAAGTTTAGTGTCCTTGTAACCCCTCGACTACACATCTTATTAAAGGATACATGAAAGCTTATTATTTTGTGATCACTATTACCCAAGTGCCCCCCAACCCTTATATTTGATATGCGGTCTGGCCTGTTGGATAATATTAGGTCTAGCAGTGCCCCCCCTCTTGTTGGATCCTGAACTAGTTGTGAAAGGTAATTGTCTCTCATAGTTGCCAAAAACTTATTACCTTTGCTGGAACTACAGGTTTCTGTTCCCCAATGTATTTCAGGGTAGTTGAAGTCCCCCATAATAATGACTTCTCCTTGAGTTGCTGCTTCATCTATTTGCTTTACGAGGATATTCTCTGTTGCTTCCATTATTTTAGGAGACTTACAACAAACCCCTATCAGTAATTTATTATTTTCCCCCCCTCCCCTAATCTCCACCCACAGAGACTCTACATCTTCATTAGATTCACAGATATCACGCAGGATGGGTTTTAAGGATGATTTTACATATAAACACACACCCCCACCTCGCTTATTTTTACGGTCATTCCTAAACAGACTATAGCCCTGTAAATTAACCGCCCAGTCGTGGCTCTCATTCAGCCAAGTCTCAGATATCCCCACCATGTCATAATTATGTTCCAACAAAATTAATTCTAATTCCGCCATTTTGTTGGTGAGGCTTCTAGCATTAGTATACATGAACTTTATGTATCTCTCTGAACCTCTATTCTTTCTTAAATTATTAACTGTTTTAACCCCACCCCCCATGCCACCCCCACCCCAATTTCATTATTTGTGCCCAGGTCTCTATCTGCACTGCCTTCCCCTCCTATAAAATGAATACCCTCCCCCTAGTTTAAAGACTCCTCCAACCTTCTAGCCATTTTCTCCCCCAGCACAGCTGCACCCTCCCCATTGAGGTGCAGCCCGTCCCTAGCATAGAACCTGTAGCCAACTGAGAAGTCGGCCCAGTTCTCCAGGAACCCAAACCCCTCCTTCCTACACCAATTCTTGAGCCACTTATTAACCTCCCTAATTTCCCGTTTCATCTCTGGTGTGGCACGTGGTACAGGCAGTATTTCAGAAAATACCACGTTGGAGGTCCTTGCTTTAAGCTTGCAGCCTAATTCCTGAAATCGTCTTTAAGGACCTTCCACCTACCTCTAACTTTGTCATTTGTGCCAATGTGCACCATGACCGCTGGGTCCTCACCAGCCCCTCCCAGTAATCTGTCAACCCGATCAGTGATGTGTCGGACTCGAGGGCCAGTTAGGCAGCACACTGTTCGACGATCCCTGTCTTTGTGACAGATTGCCCTATCTGTTCCCTAATAATTGAGTCCCCCACTACCAGCACCTGTCTGGCCTGCCCTGCTCTCCTAATTCCCCCCTTACTGGAGCAGACACTCCCCAGCTTTCAGAGGACATGCCTGGCTGCAGCAGTGCTACCCCTGTACTGACAACCCCCTCATCTGCCAACTTTGCAAACTTATTGGGGTGTGCCAGATCAGGACTAGCCTCCCTGGCGCTCTTCCCTCTACCCCGCTTTCTAACTGTCACCCAGCTTCCTACTTCAGTGTCCTGCAGCTCCACCCTAGCATCCCCCCCTCATCTATCCCATTGAGCGTCTGCTCAGTGAGCAGAAGACTCCTTTCCATATTGTCTATGGATCTCAGTGTTGCCAGCTGCACATTTAGATCCAATATTTGGGCTTCCAAATGCACAACGTGCTCACATCTCGCACAGCAGTATGCACCCTCGACCGGCTGTTCAAGGACTATATACATGTGTCAAGATGTACACTGGATGGCATTGGCAATAGTGGAGCACATTCCTAATGGGGATTTCACCAGACAGCAAAGATAAGTAAAAATAAATAAAAAGTATTAATAAAATATACAGTAACAGCAATTCAGTAAATCCTCCCTTGGAAACTCCCTGAATCCAAAGTCACTGAATCTCAAGTCACACTTACCACCGTTCGCACTTGCGCACCGGTCACACTCAGCTCGCTCACACTCGCTGAAGCAGAAGATTTAAAGAGATTTTTTTTTTTTCTCCTTCAGCAGCAAATCACCCTGCTGCTCAAATGCACTTCCAAAAAGGCACATCAGGGGCTCTCCAAACGCGACATGGCGTCCAATCTGAATTCCCGCCAATTTTGGTTTAAAAAAGTAAAACGGCGCTCCTTCCCTTCCAAGCCTGCCGTGCGCCCAGACAGTGGTTTTCCCCCACATATGGGGTATCGGCGTAATCAGGAGAAATTGCACAACAACTTTTTCTGTCCATTTTCTCCTTTTACCCTTGTTAAAATAAAAAAAAGTTTGTAAAAGATCATTTTTGTGACTAAAAAGTTAAATGTTCATTTTTTCCTTCCAAGTTGCTTCAGCTCCTGTGAAGCACCTGAAGGGTTAATAAACTTCTTGAATGTGGCTTTGAGTACCTTGATGGGGTGCAGTTTTTATAATGGTGTCACTTTTGGGTATTTTCTGCCATATAGACCCCTCAAAGTGACTTCAAATGTGAGGTGGTCTCTAAAAAAAATGGTTTTGTACAATTTGTTGTAAAAATGAGAAATCGCTGGTCAACTTTTAACCCTTATAACTTCGCAACAAAAAAAAAATTGGTTTCAAAATTGTGCTGATGTAAAGTAGACATGTGGGAAATGTTATTTAGTAACTATTTTGTGTGACATATATTTCTGTTTTAAGGGAATAAAAATTAAAAGTTTGAAAATTCTAAATTTTCTACATTTTCGCCATATTTCCATTTTTTTCATAAATAACCGCAAATTATATTGAAGAAATTTTACCACTGTCAGGAAGTACAATATGTCACGAGAAAACAATCTCAGAATCGTGAAGATCCATTGAAGCGTTCCAGAGTTATAGCCTCATAAAGAGACAGTGGTCAGAATTGTAAAAATTGGCGCGGTCATTAACGTGCAAACCACCCTTGGGGTGAAGGGGTTAAAGTAGACATTGCGATGATACAAGAAACGCACATAAAAGAGCAGGATGGATAAAATGTGGGTGGGTTCTGTTTTGGGATCTCCGTCGGTGAATAGGAAAGCAGGTGTAATGATTTTAATAAGCAAACAGGCGAACTGTAAAATAATATGTTGTGATTCAGATAAATCTGGAAGGAAAATAAGAGTATTATTAGACACTCCGGTGGGCAGGGTTAGATTATATAACATATATGCTCCAAATGGGAACAATACAGTTTTTTTTAGAGAGTTGGAAACTCAAATATTGGAAGACGAGGAGAAAAAGATAATCATTGGTGGTGATTTTAACACAGTTGTGAGTAACATTGAAGATAGATCTAGAGTGAAACAGACTGACAGTGGTAGATCAAGTCACAGAGTGGTGGCACCACTCCTAGGAATCACTGGGTTGATAGATATTTGGCGCACATCTCATCCAATAGATCGAGAACTTACTCATTTTTCACAGGTTCACAGGTTATTTTCTGATCTCTCAAGACTTAGTGAATAGGGTGAATGATATTAACATTCTAGATCTAATTATTTTGGATCATACCCCGGTCTCAATATCCTTGCAGGACACTTTCCCAAAGGGCTCTGATATCTTATGGAGATTTCCGACGTTCTTGGCACAAGATGAAAATTTTCAAAAAATCATAAAAAACTGGTGGTTAGAATTTGAATTAGATAATAGAGAACATAGGGATTCAGTGCATTTATACTGGGATACAGCAAAAACTGTTTTGAGGGGGAGAATAATTGGATATGTCAATTCTTTAAAAAAAGAAAACGAGGATAGCCTATAATGAAGCAAGTCAGAAAACTAGAGTAAGTTACACAGAATATATCAATAATCCGTCAGTTTCAAATAGAGATAGATGGTTACAATCCAAATCAGAATTTGACCTTTGGTTGGAAAGATTAGAAAAATTAAAGGGGCAAAGAAAATCGGCACAATTCTTTAAATTTGGGAATAAGGCCGGATCTCTTTTGGCAAAAATGGTTAGAGGTAAAAGGCACATCCCTTATATAAATAGTTTAAGAGACTCTGAGGGTATTATACAGGGTGACCCCAAAAAAATAAATAAAATTCTTAGCAATTTCTATCATTTTGTCTCAGACGTCCTGTGACAAGTCTAAATATTTTTCTAGCAATTTCTTTTCAGCCTTATACAAAAAAGGAGACCCGAATATGACGGAAGGGATTTGCTTTCTTGACTCCTTAGGCCCCTTTCACACTTCAGTGGTTTGGCGTCAGTTAAAGTCCGCCAAAGTGTGAAAAAAGCGGATCCGCCACAAAAGTGTAAGACGAATCACTTTTGAACCTGGTACGCATGTCTGGCACGGATGAGAGAGAGAGAGACCCCGGACAGTGTTTTCAGCATTTTCTATGGAAGCAACGGATCCGCTAGCGGATTCTGTAAAAAACGGATGCAGGCGGATCCGCCACCCATAGGCGCTGTCACGACGTATAACAGATATATTCAAAGATAGCAACCTATATCTAATGTGACATAATTCTAAATTTCATATAATAGAGAAAATCAACATGTATACATAGTATCTGCCAGCAATGTCTTACCTGACATAATATCCTATGTATTGTGGGTCAATACTGTGTACGTGTCACGCTGTCTCTGGATAGAGGTGGACCGGGGTCTATGCTGACCCTGAACTGCGGTCCTGACTAGTCCCTCTACCTGGAGGTACTGTTAATGGTACAGAGGTCCAGGCCGCCAGCGTAACCCTGTCTCCTGTAGATCCCTGACCACTGTAATCTAGTCCTGAGAAGGACCCTGATTACCACCACAGGGAATGGGCAGGTCACAGCTTACACACAGTCTTAGACAAACGAGACAGACAAGGGGTAAAGAAAACACAGCCTTGCATACAACACTTCCACTACAGAGGAACACAAAAGGTTAAGGAGATAAACAATAAGCGAGGAGATGAAAAACCACAACAGGCACTCTTAGCTTAAGTCTTCTCAGAAACGATCCGCTCTGCTGGTCTGAATGAATGCTTTCACCGGCAACTTCCCCAGCAGACCAGCAGGTATATGAAGGAAGCTAATTAACAAAACATCAATCGCAGCTGGGCGAGGCTGGTAAGCCCAGCACCGAGAGAGAAAGAAATAACTCCCTCAGTGCCGAAAAACACCCAGCACCAGAAACTCAGCTGTGCGAAGTCAGGGTGTGCAATCGCGACAATCTCCGCCGCGACACACCCGTGACAG
The DNA here is from genome assembly GCA_033576555.1 of Oophaga sylvatica. Classification (NCBI taxonomy): domain Eukaryota; kingdom Metazoa; phylum Chordata; class Amphibia; order Anura; family Dendrobatidae; genus Oophaga; species Oophaga sylvatica. The sequence continues at coordinate 285,585 of JARQOD010000025.1, forward strand.
TACCCCCCCTTCTACGAGGGGCCTCTGGACCCGGTCTATCTGGGTGAGTAGTGTGGAAGGCCCGAGCCAAACGGTCTGCGTTAATATCCAACGCAGAAACCCACATCCTCTCCTCAGGACCATACCCCCTCCAATGAACAAGGTACTGAAGGGACCGGCGATTCAGACGTGAGTCAATGATCTTCGATACCTGAAACTCCAAATTACCATTGACCACCACTGGAGGAGGAGGTAGAGGTGACGGTATAACTGGTGCCACGTACCTCTTAAGCAACGATTTGTGGAACACATTGTGGATTTTAAATGTAGGAGGGAGGTCAAGACGGAAAGCCACCGGATTAACTATTGAACTGATCCTGTATGGCCCGATGAATCTGGGACCAAGTTTCCAGGAGGGAACCTTAAGTTTTATATTCTTGGTAGACAACCATACCAGATCGTTCACACTTAGGTCCGGACCAGACACTCTCCTCCTATCAGCCATACGTTTGTATCGGTTCCCCATAGTGCTCAGATTATTAAGCACTCCTCTCCACACTGAAGCAAGTGACGACGAAAATCGTTCCTCCTCAGGAACCCCAGAAGAGCCCCCCCCATTGAAAGTACAAAACTGGGGGTGAAAACCATATGCCCCAAAAAACGGGGACTTACCAGTGGACTCGCTCGCCTATTGTTAAGAGCGAACTCTGCCAGAGGCAAGAAAGAAGACCAGTCCTCTTGGTTCTCTGAGACAAAACACCAGAGATATGTCTCTAAGCTCTGATTCAGACGCTCTGTCTGACCATTGGTCTGCGGATGAAAAGCCGAAGAAAATGACAACTGCATCCCCCGACGAGAACAAAATGCCTTCCAGAATTTGGACACAAACTGAGACCCCCGATCCGACACCACATCGGAAGGCAACCCGTGAAGTCTCACAATCTCCCCAATGAACACCTGCGCCAGAGTTTTAGCATTAGGAAGAGCAGGAAGAGCAATAAAATGTGCCATTTTGCTGAACCTGTCAACTACAACTAGTATGACAGTTTTACCTGAAGACGGAGGAAGGTCCGTAATGAAGTCCATAGACAGATGGGTCCATGGACGCTCCGGGATTTTCAACGGTAAAAGGGCCCCAGACGGACGGGTATGTGGGGTCTTAGAACGCGCACATACCCCACAGGACGCGACAAAAGTTACCACCTCTTTATTTAAGTTAGGCCACCAAAACCGGCGAGAAACGAGATCTACAGTTGCTTTACTCCCTGGCTGTCCTGCCAAAGCAGAATTATGATGTGCCTCGATAACCTTTTGTCTTAACTGATCTGGAACAAACAGTTTCCCTGGAGGTCCTACAGGGGCGTCCCCCTGAGCCTCCAATACCTCCTCCTCAAGCTCAGAGCATACAGCCGACACCACAACTCCCTCCTGAAGAATAGGAACCGGGTCATCCGTCTTCCCGGCCCCCGGGAAACTACGAGATAAGGCATCAGCCTTTACATTTTTTGACCCAGGACGATATGTGACAACAAAATTAAACCTGGTAAAAAACAACGACCATCTAGCTTGTCTGGAATTCAGACGTTTTGCAGACTCTAAATACAGCAGGTTCTTGTGATCAGTAATGACGGTGACCGGGTGGACTGCCCCCTCCAAAAAGTGACGCCACTCTTCAAAAGCCAACTTAATGGCCAAGAGTTCCCTATTGCCGACATCATAATTCCTCTCGGCGGACGACAATTTTTTAGAGAAGAAAGCGCACGGATGCCATTTACTAGGGGACGGACCTTGAGATAATACCGCACCCACTCCTACGTCAGATGCGTCTACCTCCACAATGAACGGTTGTGATGCATCAGGTTGGATGAGTATGGGTGCTGAAGCAAAACATTTTTTCAAGGAGGAAAATGCTTGACAAGCTTTGTCAGACCACCTAGAAAAATCCGTCCCTTTTTTTGTCATGTCAGTGAGAGGTTTGACAACAGATGAGAAATTACGAATAAATTTCCGGTAGTAGTTAGCAAACCCCAGGAAACGCTGCAGTGCTTTAAGATCCTCTGGCCGATCCCATTCAAGCACAGCCTTCACTTTCCCAGGGTCCATACGGAAACCGGAGGCTGACACCAAGAATCCTAAAAACTGAAGTTCTTGTACAGCGAATACACACTTCTCCCATTTGGCGTACAGTTTATTATCTCGCAAGATCTGCAACACTTGTCTCACATGCTCCTGATGAGACACAAGATCCGGCGAGTAAATTAAAATGTCATCTAGATAAATGACAACAAACTGTCCCACTAGGTGGCGAAAGATGTCATTAACAAAATGTTGAAACACCGCCGGGGCAGTAGTCAGACCGAAAGGCATGACAAGGTTCTCATAATGTCCCTCCGGAGTGTTAAACGCCGTCTTCCACTCATCCCCCTCCTTTATCCTAATCAGATTATACGCCCCCCTGAGATCCAACTTAGAGAACCATTTGGCGCCCACAATCTGATTGAAGAGATCAGGAATAAGTGGGAGCGGATACGGATCTCGGACCGTAATCCGATTAAGCTCACGGAAATCCAGGCAAGGGCGTAGGCCTCCATCTTTTTTCTTCACAAAGAAGAACCCCGCGGCCACTGGGGAAGATGAAGGTCTAATATGCCCCTTGGCCAGACTTTCCGAAATGTAATCCTTCATAGCTTGCCTCTCAGGACCAGAAAGGTTATATAACCTAGATTTTGGTAACTTAGCATCAGGAAGCAATTTTATAGTACAGTCATATGCGCGATGAGGAAGTAATTCTTGACACCCTTCCTCTGAAAACACATCCTCAAAGTCCTCCAGAAAAGGAGGTAAAGTTCTAGGCATGACCGTACCGATGACCGTGTTCATGCAGTTACTATTGCAAAATTCACCCCACTGGCTTATCTCTCTGGATTGCCAATTAATAACTGGGTTATGTTTAGTTAACCAAGGAAGTCCCAACACAATAGGAGTGGGAAGGCTCTCCAACACATAACAAGACAATAGTTCTTTATGTATTGCCCCCACTCGAAGGTCTATGTTATGCACGGCTTGCACAAAGCTACCTTGACCGAGAGGCCTGGCGTCAATAGAGAATATAGGGATAGGTTTGGCCAATACACTCAGTTGCATACCTTGCACCTGGGCAAACCGAGCGTCCACCAGATTAGCCGTGGCCCCACTATCCATAAGAACAGAAATCCTCTCAGTTCTCGTACCTACCACCACCTCCGCTGGTACGAGAAACTGAGACGGACTTGGGGACGAAATACACACTCCCAGATTGTCGTCCACCACACAACCTGGGATTAATAGTTTTCCGGCGACTTCTTGCTCAGTACAGTACGGGATGGACACCCCTCAATAAAATGTCCCTCTCTCCCGCAGAAGAAACACCTTCTTGTTTTGCGGCGCACCGCCGATCCCCTCCCTCGGAATGATGTCCCTCCCAACTGCATAGGTTCCTCGGAACAAACCAGGGGAACCTCAATATTAGGGACTTTAGAAGGAGGTGGAGTCATCACAGGGGGCGGAGTTACCCCACACCTCTCCCGAAGCCGTCTATCAATGCGAATAGCAAGAGCCATAGCGGCCTCCAGTGACGGGGGAGAATCATACTGAGCCAACACATCTTTTAATTTGTCAGATAAACCTTGACAAAACTGGCTCTTAAGAGCCGGGTCATTCCACTGAGTATCCGTGGCCCACCTACGGAACTCTGAAGAAAATTCCTCCGCCGGACGATCTCCCTGCTGTATCCTACGTAACTTCATTTCAGCAAGGGAGACCCGATCCGGGTCATCATATACCAGACCCAGGGCTGTAAAAAATCGGTCCACTGACTGGAGAGCCGGGGAGCCCGGGGGGAGAGAGAACGCCCAGGATTGAGGGTTCCCCTTGTAAGAGCGAGATGACAATTCCCACCCTCTGATCCTCACTCCCTGACGACTGCGGCCGCAGCCGAAAATACAATTTACATGCTTCCCGGAAAGTAAAAAACTTGTCCCGCCCACCAGTGAACCTGTCCGGGAGAGCTACTTTTGGTTCAAATCTGGTTTGCTCCCGGGGGTACAAAACCTTGGATTTAACATCCGTCAGCTCCATGGACAAACTCTGCAACTGCTGAGCTAAATGGGCTACTGGATCCATGGTGGCTGGGGAGAATCTTTAGATGGGCCGGTGAAAATGTCACGACGTATAACAGATATATTCAAAGATAGCAACCTATATCTAATGTGACATAATTCTAAATTTCATATAATAGAGAAAATCAACATGTATACAAAGTATCTGCCAGCAATGTCTTACCTGACATAATATCCTATGTATTGTGGGTCAATACTGTGTACGTGTCACGCTGTCTCTGGATAGAGGTGGACCGGGGTCTATGCTGACCCTGAACTGCGGTCCTGACTAGTCCCTCTACCTGGAGGTACTGTTAATGGTACAGAGGTCCAGGCCGCCAGCGTAACCCTGTCTCCTGTAGATCCCTGACCACTGTAATCTAGTCCTGAGAAGGACCCTGATTACCACCACAGGGAATGGGCAGGTCACAGCTTACACACAGTCTTAGACAAACGAGACAGACAAGGGGTAAAGAAAACACAGCCTTGCATACAACACTTCCACTACAGAGGAACACAAAAAGTTAAGGAGATAAACAATAAGCGAGGAGAGGAAAAACCACAACAGGCACTCTTAGCTTAAGTCTTCTCAGAAACGATCCGCTCTGCTGGTCTGAATGAATGCTTTCACCGGCAACTTCCCCAGCAGACCAGCAGGTATATGAAGGAAGCTAATTAACAAAATCAATCGCAGCTGGGCGAGGCTGGTAAGCCCAGCACCGAGAGAGAAAGAATTAACTCCCTCAGTGCCGAAAAACACCCAGCACCAGAAACTCAGCTGTGCGAAGTCAGGGTGTGCAATCGCGACGATCTCCGCCGCGACACACCCGTGACAGGCGCCCATTATACAAAACAGCGGGCGCGGCA
>JARQOD010000025.1:290666-334232 GCA_033576555.1 Oophaga sylvatica
TAAAACCCCAAAAATACGGGTTTTCGATAAACTCGATGAAGCAAAAAAGATGACCCTCGCCCTCGCTAACCGAGTTTTTTGTGACTTCTTGCAATGTATCTTCCCATTCATCATCTGTAAATCACCTACATCAACTGCCACTTATTCTTCAATGCCCCCAAAGCTTGCCACTTTCTTTTCCAACATTGTTGCATATATCATGGATATAATACCTCTTGATCCTCCTCCCCCCACTACTCTATCCAACAGCGGAGTTTTGACTTGGTTACCTAGTGAGTGAGTCGCTGTTGTGTTTCACAGGCATGTCTCAGCTGGAGATATGTAAAAATCTTGCATTGGAATGGAAAACGTCTGTTTAAGATCCTCAAAAGATCGAAACTCACTTCTGAATAAAGCTGTGATATTAGTTTAATCCCTCTCCTCTCCCATAGCTCAAAACCCTCCAATTTATTTAGCTCTGTACATGTCAAGTTTCTCCAAATCAGGAATACCCTGTGACTCCCTGTATACCCAATATTTCTTTGCCGTGTTCCATACCTTGTCCATGCACTTCATTGTCGGACTATTGATAGCTCGACCCTGACGGAACTGCCCCGAGTCTAGAGCCTGCACTAGTAAGTCCTTTCCCACTACACATGTAAGCATACATCCTGGGGAACTTCGCATAAAAGAATCCTCCTCCCCCCAGCCTCTAAAATGCTGCAACTGCGCTGCAAGATAATACAGAAACGGGTCAGGAACCGCTAAGCCCCCCAGTTCTTTAGATCTACGCAAAACCTCTAACCGAATTCCAGGAACACTCCTCTTCCAGATAAGCTCTCTAAATATTCTATTTATCTGATAAAAGACTCGACCAGGAATCCAAATGGGCGCACTGTGGAGGACATACAAAGCTTGTGGCATGAGAACCATTTTAACTAGGTTTGCCCTTCCCACCATACTCTGTGGTAGCCTGCACCAGTCCTTTACTTTTTGCTGAAATTTAGCAAGTAGCGGGGTAATGTTTAAACGCTCAAAATCTTGTATATTATGCCCAATATGGATTCCCAAGTATTTAAACTCTTTGACTACATTTAAGCGTCCGGCCGATCTCGGGAGTTTTTGGGGGCCTCTCCCACCGGCATAATTGAAGATTTCTCCCAGTTAATACGTAGACCAGAGATCGCTGTGAAGTATCCAGAGACTTCCATTGCCACCCTCAAAGAGGACTGCCAATCTCCCAAAAACAAAAGCATATCATCAGCATACAACGCTATTTTTTCTTGCAAAGACTCATATTCAAACCCTTTAATTTCAGGTGTCGCCCGAATTACTACTGCCAAGGGCTCAATTGGGCAATCACCTTTCTGCCGTCGTATACAGCATACTAATATGCTGCGGATATGCCCCGGATATATATCGATGGGCACTTTACACAGTGTAGTGGACCACCTCTTTAAATATGATACATTTCCTTTGTATTGTATTTTTGAGCTTATAGGATGTACATAAGTTTTTTAATGTGCAAATACTTTTAATAAAGTAAAAAATATTATTTTAATGGGGATGGAGAGGGAACTGTTATGGAGTACTTTTGTAATTGATTGCAGAGCCTATATCATATCAGAAAACTTCCCCACTCCCTCACCCTTGTAATTGTAGACCTCTGATCTGAGTGCTGCAATTAAAAGGGAGTGGGGTATCTCATCTGAGGTCAGGGCCGGCTCCAGGTTTTCTTGGGCCCCAAGCAAAAGAGTCTCAGTGAGCCCCTTTAACACACACCATGATTCATGATGCACATATATGGCAGAGAAATATAGGCATAGTACAGTGTCAAAGATTTCGCTTCTTACGTTATGTAAGTAATATCTATTGTAAATTCTAAAATAAGTCAGAAACCGGTTAATCCTCGCAGCACACAATGCATGTCCTGGGGGAATTAAAAGTTTTCATTTTAGACTGGACAGTATAGTCCTTCTTACCGTTCTATGGGCACCACAGAATTGAACAGTCCATCGGAGTGATTGTAGTTGCAGGGGGCATCACCACCCCCTGGTAGGACAACTCTATGCGGCCAGCTCCAAAATGGCACCGTAATTTTAATGCATTAAAGATAAGACATATCTATACAACCCAGGTTGAAAAAGCACAGTTCACGGGGACGTCTGGATACGTCCCAGGTGGAAAAGGGGGAAGGGGAAAGTGGGGGTATCAAATCACACTCTACTCCCTTGTAATTACAGACCTCAGACAGGGCTGGAGACACCACCAAGTGCAAGGGCTCTGAGCAAGCAGGGGGGCCCAGTCGCTGTCGACATCGGCAGTCTATGGTGCCCGTGAGTAGGGAGAGTCCGGTGCCAGCGCATTCGAGTGGGCCCTCTGCTTGTTCAGGCCCCAAGCACTTGCAATACTTATCTCTCTCTAAAAACATCTAATGTCTTCTCAGAGGGTGCGATGGTGTAACTACAGTGCACCTTCTGCTCTAAGTGGTCACCGTGCATAGAACCCATAGATTACTTTATACAAAAAGGAGCAGCATATATTACTCAATAATTGACCCCATACAGTACTCCATACAGAATGGTCCCCATACAGTACTCCATTCAGAATGGGCCCCGTATAATGCTCTATACAAAATAGGCCGCATTTAATACTCCATACAAAATAGGCCCCATATAATGCTCCATACAAAATGTACTCCATATAATGCTGTATTTGGAATTGGCCTCATATATTGCTCCATACAGAATGGGCTCCATATAATGCTCCATACAAACTGGACCCCATGTAGTGCTCCACACAGAATGGGCCCCATGTTTTATGTTATACAAAAAAGGGCACCATATATTACTCCATACAAAATTGGCCCCATACAGTACTCCAAACAGAATGGGCCCCATTTAATGCTCTATACCAGGGGTCTCAAACTGAATTTACCCGGAGGCCGCTGGAGGTAGAATCTGGGTGAGGCTGGGCCGCATCAGATTTTCCACAAGAAAAGCTCTTACAAAAACATTCCAATGTTATCAAATGTCCCAATGGGGACAGTGTTGATGATGTATGTATAGTGCTGTGGAGTTAATAGCGCAATATCAATGAATAAATATTATTCTTAATATTAGGTTACAATACCAGGATCTGAGGATTGTCTGTTTCGAGTTCAAGAGCTCTCTGATGCAATGTTGCTGCCTGTCTCGCTGTCTTCCTCTTTTGACACTGCAGTGTGGTGGACAAGTAAGCAGTAACTGGTTAACAGCAAGAAGTCATTCCCCCCAGCGCTCATTCTCCCCCAGCGCTCATTCTCCCCCATTGCTTTTTCCCCATCACCCCATCGTTGCTTTTCCCCATCACTCCCATAATTGATTTTTCCCCCATCACCCCCATCATTGTTTTTCCCCCATCACTCCCATCATTGCTTTTCCCCCATCACTCCCATCATTGCTTTTGCCCATCACTCCCATCATTGCTTTTCCCCATTGCTTTTCCCCATCACTCCCATCATTGCTTTTCCTCCATCACTCCCATCATTGCTTTTGCCCATCTCTCCCATCATTGTTTTCCCCATTGCTTTTCCCCATCGCTCCCATCATTGCTTTTGCCCATCATTGTTTTTCCCCATTGCTTTTCCCCATCATTGCTTTTCCCAAATCACTGTTTTTCCCCATCACTCTCCTGCACACACACACACACACACACCACCTCTCATCTGTACACACACACACAATCTCTCACCTGTACACACACCTCTCACCTGTCCGCAGCATTACCGATGCCCGCGCTTCCTCGCTCTGACAGAGCAGGCCACTGAGTGATGACGTCATCCAGCGGCGCTGCTCTCTGTGTCAGAGACATGAAGCGTGGGCGGCGGCAGGAGATGAGGTGAGTATGCCCGGCGACATCTTTCTGTAGTACCGCTCATTAAGCTCATGAATATGGGCGCCACGCCTATGAGAGGAGTGGCGTCCATATTCATGACCTTAATGAGCGGTACTACGAGTGACTGGGATTTCACATGCGGTGTTTCTCGCATGTGAGATCCCAGCCAAGGGCCTCAAAATACCGCACCGAGGGCCCATGAGGTGAGGGCCGCAAACTCGTGTCCCGAGGGCCGCAGTTGGCCCGCGGGCCGCGAGTTTGAGACCCCTGCTCTATGCAGAATGGAAAAAAAAAACAAAGAAGGCTTTACACAAGACCAAAATAGTAAAAAATATAAATTTTATTGAAAAACACAAGAAAATTTAAAAACAAGGCAGTAACCACAAAACACAAAGAGAGGTGGGTGTGCCCGGGCATAAGAGACACAGGAAAAGATTTTATACCATTATGCACATAAGAATGTAAAAAACAGCTGATAATGAGCTTCACACCTGCCAAAGGGAACACAATGAGCTGCAAATGAGCTCCCATAAAATAACCCCAAGTGGGATAACAGAGATCAAACATATGTGTTCCTAAATTCAGGAAATGGCCATAAACACATCATATATAGGCACATAAATTAGGCACATAATAACAATAGTCAAGAGAAATAATGTGCAGGTGCAAAATCGCAAGGTCAAATATAGTTAAATAAGGTATAGTTACCAGAAGTCAAAGCCCGGGGGACCCACCACACCCGACGCGCGTCCTCCATACAGTATTATAGGCACCACATAGTTCTCCATACAGTATAATGAGCCCCATATATTGCTTCATACAGATAAAGGGACCGCACGAAATGTTTCATACCGAATAATGGCCCTCATTTAATGATCCATACAAAATAATGGACCCCACATAATGCTCCATTCAGAATAATGGTCCCCATATATTACTACATACAGAATGGACCCCATATATTGCTCTATACACCATGGGATCCATATAATACTGCATACAGAATTGGCCTTATATATTGCTCTAAACACTATGGGCTCCATATAATATTCCATACAGAATGGGCCTAATATATTGCTCCATACAGAATGGGCCCCATATAATACTCCATACAATATAAGCCCCATATAATGTTCCATACAGTATGGGCCCCATGTAATGCTTCATACAGAATAATGGGCCCCTTATAATGATCCATACAGAATGGGCCCTATATAATGCTCCATACAGGGTGGACCCCATATAATGCTGTATACAGAATGGGCGTCATACAATGCTCCATACAGAACGCGCCCCATATATTGCTCTGTACACTATGGGCTCCATATAATACTCCATACAGAATGGGCCCCATATGTTACTTTATACATAAAGGGGTACCATATGTTACTCCATACAAAATTGGCCCCATACAGTACTCCACTGAGAATGGGCTCCATATATTACTCCTTTTAGAATGGGCCCTAAATAATGCTCCATACAGAATGGGCCCCATATAATATTCCATACATAATGGGCTCCATATATTACTCGATACAGAATGAGCCCCATATAATGCTTCATACAGAATAATGGGCCCCTTATAATGATCCATGCAAAATGGGCCCTATATAATGCTCCATACAGAGTGGACCCCATATAATGCTGTATAGAGAATATGCCTCATATAATCCATACAGAATGGGCACCATATGTTGCTGCATACAGAATGAGCCCCATATAATAATCCATACGGAATGAGCCTTAGGTATTACTCCTTGCAGAATGGAGTACCATACATTACTACATACAGAATGGGCCCCATATATTACTGCATACAGAATGGGCCCCATATAATACTCCATACAGAATAGTCCCCATATATTACTCCATACAGAATTGGCCTCTTATAATGCTCTATACACTATGGGCTCCATATAATATCCCATACAGAATGGGCCTTATATTGCTCCATACAGAATGGGCCTCATATATTACTTCATACAAAATTGCCTCCATACAGTACTCCACACAGAATAGGCCCCATATATTACTCTTCAATTACTCCTTCAGAATGGGTCCCATATAATGCTCCACTCAGAATGAGCCCCATATAATGCTTCATACAGAATAATGGGCCCCTTATAATGATCCATACAAAATGGGCCCTATATAATGCTCCACTCAGAATGAGCCCCATATAATGCTCCATTCCTAATGAACTCCATATAATACTCCATACAGAATGAGCCCCAAATAATACTCCATACAAAATAGGCCCCATATAATGCTCCACACAGAATAATGGGCCCCTTATTATAATCTATACAGAGTGGACTCCATATAATGCTGTATAGAGAATGGGCCTCATATAATGCTCCATACAAAATGGGCCTCATGTAATACTCCACACACAATGGGCCCCATATAATACTCCATACACAATGGGCTCCATATGTTACTCCATAGAGAATGGGCCCCATATAATACACCATACAGAAGTGTCCCCATATATTATTCCATACAGAATGGGCCCCATATAATGCTCCATACAGAATGGGCTCCATATGTTACTGCATACAGAATGATCCCCATATATTACACCATATAGAAGTGGCCCCATATATTACTGCATAAAGAACGGGCCCCATATATTACTGCATAGAGAATATGTAACATATATTTCTGCATACAGAATTGGCCCCATATATTTCTGCATACAGAAGTGGCCCCATATATTACTCCATACAGTATGGGCCCCATATAATTCTCTATACAGAATGGGCCCCATATATTACTGCATGCAGAATGTGTCCCATATATTGCTTCATACAGTATGGGCCCCAAGTATTGCTCTATACACTATGGGTTCCATATAATATTCCATATAGAATGGGCCCCATATATTATGCCTTACAAAATTGGGCCACATATAATACTCCTTTCAGAACATTCAGAATGGGCCCCAGAGAATACTCCATACATAATGGGCTCCATATAATACTCCATACAAAATAGGCCCATATAGTGCACCATCCAGTATGGGCCCCTTATATTGATCCTGTCACGCTGTATAGCAGATATATATATGTGATGACAGTAATCTATATCAAAAGGGCAACATACTATATAACATGCGCATAGATATATGATAACATAGATTTACCTGACAGAAAGTCCAGTGGTTCAAAACGGAATCCGTTATATGCTGTCTCCGGCTAGAGGGTGACCGGGGTCTAAGCTGACCCTAACTGGGGTCCTAACTAATCCCTCAACCTGGAGGTACTGTTAAAGGTACAGAGGTCCAGGCCACCAGCGTAAACCCTGTCTCCTATCAATCCCTGCCAACTGTATTCTAGTCCTAAGAAGGACCCTGAATACCACCAAAGGGAATGACCAGGAAACGGTTAATGAACAGAAAGACATACAAGAAAGATAAGAAATAAAGTAAATAAAGTCTTACATACAACACTCACACACAGTAGGAACACCTTAGGTCTCAGAGATAAACTATAAGCTGTAAGAGTAAAAACAACTAAGGAGCTCTTAGCTTAAGTATTCTCAGAACCGATCCAGTCTGCTAAACTATATGAATGCTTTCACCGGCATCAAACACCCAGACTGGCAGGAATATAAAGGAAACTAATTAGAACATAATCAAAAGCAGCCGGGCGAGGCTGGACCTAGTCTTAGCAAAGAGCTAGGTAAAATTAACTCTCTCATTACCAAACACAAAGAAACAGCAGCTCAGCTGTGAGAAGTCAGAATGTGCAATCGCGACGATCTTCGTGGCGATGCACCCATGACAGATCCATACAGAATGGGCCCCATATAATACTCCATACATAATGGGCTCCATATATTACTCCATACAGAATGAGCCCCATATAATGCTCCATACAAAATAGGCCCATATAATGTTCCATACAGTATGGGCCCCACATAATGCTTCATACAGAATAATGGGCCCCTTGTAATGATCCATACAGAATGGGCCTTATATAATTGGATCCCAAATGCTGTATAGAGAATGGGCCTCATATAATACTTCATACAGAATGGGCCCCATGTAATACTCCATACAGAATGGGCCTTATATATAGCTCCATACAGAGTGGGCCCTATATAATACTCCATACAGAAGTGGCCCCATATATTACTCCATACAGAGTGGGCCCATATATTACTGCATACAGAATGGGCCCCATATATTACTACATACAGAATAGGCCCCATATATTACTGCATACAGAAGTGGCCCCATATATTACTGCATACAGTATGGGCTCCATATAATATTCCATAAAGAATGGGCCTTATATATTGCTCCATACAGAATGGACCCCATATATTATATTACTCCTTTCAGAATTGGCCCCATATATTACTCCTTTCAGAATGGGCCACATATAATACTCCTTTCAGAATGGGTCCCATATAATGCTACACTCAGAATGGGCCCCATATAATACTCGATACAGTATGGACCCCATATAATACTTCATACAGATTGGGCCCTATGTAATGCTCCATAAAGAATGGGCCCCATTTAATACTCCATACATAATGGGCTCCATATAATACTCCATACAGAATGAGCCCCATATAATACTCTATACAAAATAGGCCCCATATAATGCTTCATACAGAATAATGGGCCCCTTATAATGATCCATACACAGTGGACCCCATATAATGCTGTATACAGAATGGACCTGATATAATGCTCCATACAGAATGGGCCCCATATAATACTCCAGTCCATACACAATGGGTTCCATATGTTAATCCATAGAGAATGGGTCCCATATATTGCTCTATACAGTATGGCCTCCATATATTACTCTATACAGAATGGGCCCCATATAATGCTCCATGCAGAATGTGCCCCATATATTTCTCCATACATTATGAACTCCATATAATTCTCCATACAGAATATGCCTTATAAATTTTTCCAAGCAGAAAGCGCCCCATGTAATTCTCCATACAGATTGGGTCCCAAATAATGGTCCATACAGAATGCGATCCATATAATGGTCCATAGAGAATGGGCCCCGTATATTTCTCCATACATAAATTAATAAATACCGTATATACTCGTGTATAAGCCGAGATTTTCAGCACCTTTTTTCGTGCTGAAAATGCCCCCTCGGCTTATACACGAGTCATAGGGCAGAAACCAGCGGGGGAGGGGATGCCGCGGCAGGAGCCGGTGGCTGGGATCATACTCACCCCTCCCCGTGCCATCGCTGAGCGTCCCTGCAATCCTGCGTTCTCCCCTTCCTGCAGCTCTCTAGCACTGAGCGGTGATGTAATACCCGCTCATTAAGGTCATGTAATATGGACGCGACGCCACTCCCATGGGCGTGGCCTCCATATTCATGGCTTAATGAGCGGTATTACATCACCGCTCAGTGCTGGAGAGCTGCAGGAAGGGGAGAACGCAGGATTGCAGGGACGCTCAGCGATGGCACGGGGAGGGGTGAGTATGATGGAGGAGAGGACAAGGAGCACGAGCAGGACGGGGGGGGAGAACGGTGGACGGGGGAAGCATGGAGGAGGAGGGGGGGCACAGGAGGACGGAGAAGGAATGGGGGAGCACATCGGAGGACGGAGCAGGAGGGGGGGGAGTACAGAGGAGAATGGGGGAGCACAGAGCTGGATGGGGGAGCAAGGAGCAGGACAGGGGCAGCACAGAGCAGGAGGGCAGTTTATACACCCGGCTTATACACGAGTCAATAAGTTTTCCCAGTTTTTTGTGGCAAAATTAGGGGGGTCGGCTTATACACGAGTATATACGGTACTCATTTGTCCTCGTTTGCCGCATGGTCGGACTCCTCAGTGTCGCCATCTTCTGGTTCTCTTCCCTGTGACTGCTCTGAGTAGAGGGCGCACAACAGTGACATCATCGCGCCCTCTGCCCTGAGACGGCAGTGAGAAAATGCTGAAAAGACACCAGAGGTTTGCAGGGATAGCTAAGTGTTGCATATGCTGGGGCCCTGAGCAAGGGGGGGCCCATTCTATTGAGCTGGCACCCGACTCTCCTTACTCATGGGCCCTATAGCGTGCCGTTGTCAACAGTGAGTGGGCCCGAAGCTTGCTCAGGGTCCCGGCACTTGGTGTTTACTTCAGCTCTGTTTGATGTCTGTAATTACAGGGGTATGAGGTTCTGATCTGATACCCCCACTTTTCCCTCCCCCCTTTTAACCCACTTCTCACATTGGATTTATCCATATGTCTCTATTACCTGTGGCCGCAGCCAGGATCACGTGATCGGGTCTGAGTGAACAGCGATACCGCCGCTAACAGGCACATATGGCAACATCAGGTATTTACAAAAATGCCTATTTAAAAAGTTTAAATCAATGGGCACTTTACACAGTGTAGTGGACCACCTCTTTAAATATGATACATTTCCTTTGTATTGTATTTTTGAGTTTATAGGACGTACATAGTTTTTTAATGTGCTAATACTTTTAATAAAGTAAAAAATATTATTTTAATGGGGATGGAGGGGGGAACAGTTATGGAGAATTTTTGTAATTGATTTCAGATCTTCTATCCGAAAACTTCCCCACTCCCTCACCCTTGTAATTGCAGACCTCTGATCTGAGTGCTACAATTACAAGGGAGTGGGCTATCTCATCTGAGGTCAGGGCCGGCTCCAGGTTTTCTTAGGCCCCAGGCAAAAGAGTCTCAGTGAGCCCCTTTAACACACACCAATGATTCATGATGCACAGATATGGCAGAGAAATATAGGTATGGTACAATGCCAAAGATTTTGCTTCTTACACTATGTAAGTGATATTTATTGTAAATTCTAATTTATCTCAGAAACTGGTTAATCCTCACAGCACACAGTGCATCCCCTGGGGTAATCAAAAGTTTTCTTTTTAGACTGGACAGTATAGTCCTCCATACAGTATTATGGGCATCACAGAATTGAACAGCCAATCACAGCGATTGTAGTTGCGGGGGGCGTCACCACCTCCCCAGGACAACAACTCTATGTGGCCTGCTCCAAATTGGCTTTGGAATTTTAATGGGAGCCTCGCGACAGCGGTCTCGGTGCCGCATTAAAGGTGAGACGTACCCATACATCCCAGGTCGATGAGGCACAGGTCACAGGGATGTCTGGATACGTCCCAGGTGGAAAAGAGTGGAGGGGAAAGTGGAGGTATCAGATCCTACTCTACTCCCTTGTAATTACCGACCTCAGACAGGGCTGGAGTCACCACCAAGTGCCAGGGCTCTGAGTAAAGCAGGGGAGTCCACTCGCCGTCAACATCGGCAGTCTGTGGTGCCAGTGAGTAGGGTGAGTCTTGTACCAGCACACGCGAGTGGGCCCTCTGCTTGTTCAGGCCCCCAGCACTTGCAATACTTATCTCTCTCTCTCTCTAAAAACATCTAATGTCTTCTCAGAGGGTGCGATGGTGTAACTAGTGTTCCCTCTGCTCTAAGTAGTCACTGTGCATAGAACCAAAAGACAGCGACGCTGAGGAGTACAGACCTGCGGCCACCGAAGAGAGATGAGTATTTGCTTATTTTTTTTGTATGGAGAAATGTGCGGGCGTGCCCTGGGGTAAATTAAAAGTTTTCATTTGAGACTAGACCATATAGTCCTCCATACAGTATTATGGGCACCACATAGTTCGCCATACAGTATAATGAGCCCCATATATTGCTTCATACAGAAAAGCGAACCCCACAAAATGGTTCATACAGAATAATGGACTCCATATAATGCTCCATACAGAATAATGGGCCCCATATATTACTCCATACAGAATTGACCTCTTATATTGCTCTTATATAATGGGCCCCATATATTACTCCATACAGAATTGGCCTCTTATATTGCTCTTATATAATGGGCCCCATATATTACTCCATACAGAATTGGCCTCTTATATTGCTCTTATATAATGGGCCCCATATATTACTCCATACAGAATTGACCTCTTATATTGCTCTTATATAATGGGCCCCATATATTACTCCATACAGAATTGGCCTCTTATATTGCTCTATACACTATGGGCTCCATATAATACTCCATACAGAAGATTGATAACATCAGACACAGTTTTGGTCAACAACCCCCAGAGCTCTTCCTCCTAACTGCCCTGCCCTCCTCCTCCAAAACCAACTTCTCTACCATTACAGAAGATCGACTCTCCACCCTACTCTCAAGATCACATCTCACTACCTGTGCACTTGACCCAATCCCATCCCACTTCATCCCAAACCTCAACACAGTGTTCATCCCAACCCTAACCCATCTCTTCAACCTATCACTAACAACTGGTGTTTTCCCCTCAAGCTTTAAACATGCCTCAATCACACCTATCCTCAAAAAGCCCTCTCTTGACCCATCTTCTGTATCTAGTGTAAGCTTTTCAGGGGATATAGCTCTGGGATCGCCGTCCGGGTAGACGGAGTGGCACGGAAACAGTTCATTCACAGACAGCAGTTCTGGTAAAAACTGGCCGCAACCAGTTTTATTAAAGTCCACAGCAAACAGAACATAATCAAAACCAAATCATAAACATAAGACCTGGGCTTGTCCAGCCACTTACTACACTTAGATAGATTTCCCTATCTATCCGGGACCAGACTCTAACAGCCTGGGCCAAAACAACACATATGTTCAGCATTTACCAGCATGGAGTTTCACAGAGTTTCCTCCTTGTGTCTGAAGGCACCTTCAACGTCCAGACTTGAGAGAGCTCCCCTCCTATTCAGCAGCTATCCGCATGGATTCTCACAGAGACTACTCCTGTGTCCGGGGTACATCGAGCACCCAGACTGAGACAGCTCATACTCCTGGAGACTCCTTCTTGTGCCTGGACTCCCTGTCCAGACTAAGCGAGCTCTCTGACTGTGTTCGCAGACACCTACTTCTGGTCTCCTAATTAACAGCTGAGTGGTTTCAGGCCTGAGCTGCAAGTGTGTACTGAATGTAAGGTGTAGTGACCTTTCTCTACCACTAGGTTTACAAAGCCATACATTTCCCTTATACCAGTCAGCAAAGTATCTAGGTGAAATGTACACCCCATTCAACACACATACTCTCACTGTCTCACATATCCCCCCCCCTCTTCTCCAGACCGGAGGGCTGGTCATCCAGACCGGAGGGCTGGTCAACAATCCAAAAGAGACAGTGAACTCTGGACCAGTCATGGCCTTCATCAGCTTCATCTTCACTACTGTCATCTGTATCTTCACCTGAGCCATAGCCAACATCAGCTTTCTCTTCATCTGAAGCATCCGCACTATCCTGTACCCTTCCAGGCCTATGCTCTCTGCGGGCCTCGGGTATCCTGCACGGTTTCATCTTGACCTTAGGGCCGGGCTCAGTTTCGATATAGTGCCTGGCCAGAGAAGTACGACCCGGCTGACTCTTCCTCAGAAACTCACGTACCTCCTGTCCTTGGTGCACTGACCATGTGTCACCAACTATCACAGAAGGTATAGGGGGTTTTTTACTTTTCTCTAGTTCCCCTTGAACCCTCTTTAGCACATCTATTTTCTTGAATATCGGTTGACTCATAAAGTCTATTTCACAGACCTTAAGCTCCTCTGCCATGGTCTCTGACCATTTTAAGCTACTCTGTTCAAATGATTGGGACTGTAGAAGGAGCAGATCGTTTTTCTTTTGCAGTACACATAATTCATCCGCTAAGTCTCCAGCTGAATTGTAATGTTCTACCGTGACAACAGCATTCTTATATAGAGCCTTAGACTTATTGAGCAGCATTTGCTCTTGTAACGAAGAGATTCCCTGTATTCTTCCTTTTACTTCATTGACTTTCTCACGAAGATGCTCATGGCTTTCATCACACTCCATCACAGTTTGGAGTTTTTTTCTGAGAAGTAATCAATTCATCTGGTACCTGTTGGACGTCCTTTATGTCTTCGGCCCCTTCTTCAGGCTCTTCTGGTAGAACATGCTCAGAAGCCCTACCGTCAGTCTTACATTCTACCTCTTCAGTCACATCATTATTGTCTCCAATATCTCCATTTATTCCAGCTCTCAAGTTCTCCTTGATAGCTGCATCTGTATACTCAGAACCCGCCGGATTCTTCTCTTCCACCACGTTCTGCATCCCATCTGAGCTCCCGTGTGTCTGCAGCGGCAACGGAGTGACACACCGCTTTTCCCATTTGTTGGGACGTGGCTCCGATGTAGACTCCATGAAAGTGCGCTTGAGCTCACCAATGCCAGCCTGATGTCTCAAAATCTCATCTTGTGATTTATCCAGATCCTTGGTGTCACTCGGGAACACTGCTGGGGCTCCGGGCGCCGAACTTCCAGCCTGAGCTTCACGAGTTGCAGCTACTGATCCGGACCGTAACCCGTCCACGCCGCTGTCTTCGGCAGAAACAGATTCCTGGACAGAGTCAGTCCCCATATCTTCAGTCTTGTTCCTCACAGCTTCACTTGAGACCTCAGCTTCTGATGAGGCATCTGGCTTGGTGACCACCACTTCCATGGCTTTTTCCACCTCTGCAGCATTACCTTCAGAGTCCTGGGCATGATGCAGCTCCATACCATACATTGATAACTTCTCAACTTCAACAGCATCCACTTGTGCTGTGTTCAGTTTCAGAGTCCTGCCTTTAAAGCTCAGCTCTCCTCCTTTCACCCTAGTCTTCGCCAGGGAATCGGCCAACTGTAAAACATCTTCAGATGCCATCTTCTGTCCGGCTGCAAGGTCAGCATCAGCCTTCCTCTCAGGACTCTCAACCTCCTCTGCTACCATGCCTTCCTCATTTGCACTGGTTGCTTGATTGTCAACAGATGATTCACTATCACTACCACTATCCCTGTCTGACCCCTTTTTCTCAGCCACATCCGGCTCACTTTCAGGGTTATACAATTCATTCTCATTCTCATCCTGCTCACTTTCAGGGGTATACAATTCATTCTCATTCACATCCTGATCTGGAACCTTAGTTAACATGTCATCCACAACATTAACTTCACCATCTGGTCCCTCAAGTATGTGACTATGTGACAACCCCAGCACTATACTTCTATATAGCTCAGGTACTAGGAGCTGGCTCACGACCTCTCCCTGGACTTCAGTGTCCCTATACAACAGGTGAGTGTTTATGGCAACATGAGGAAACCTCTCCTCAGAGCCAGGCTCTTGGGAAACCTCATTTAGAACAATTATATTTTCCTGTGCCGTTTTAAGAGTGGGGTCTCGCCATTGTTCACTCTCAAAATTGTCACAGGACACAGGTAAGTCAGGGACACTCGGTTCCCGAGAACCACCATCCTCGTCTCCCACCATCACCTGCAAAGGAATTTCATCTCTATCACAGTCATCATCATTATCAGCATCATTATCATGGTCATCATCATTATCATGATCATCATCATCATTATCATCATCATCATTATCACATAAGTTTAACGGCCCACTAGCATTGTGTTCCGCCCCTCGGGACTGCGCACCCTCAGTAGGAGCTTCATCACACTGTCCATCAGAAACATTTTTCCCCCAGAGATCCTTAGACCGGGGAAAGTCATTACCCAATATGACGGGGTGCACCAGGTTCTTCACTACCCCCACTTCACATGAAACCTCCCCGCGTTTGGGGATCAAGTCCACGGCAGTCTCTGGGTAGACTTTGGTGTCTCCATGGACGCACACCACACTCAGGTGTTTATCAGGGATAAAGTCCCTATCAATCAGGCTGTCCCATACGGAAGTCACTGGACTCTCTGAGTCCAAGAGGGCCTGTGCTGGGCAGTCATTTACAACCACCGGGGACCCCTGTGGTCCAGTCTCTTCGGCTGAGGTGGACACACACACAGGCTCTGCGCAGGGAGAGAGGGATCCGCCAACATCACAACACATAGGCTCCCCCTCTATTGGACAGTTGGCTGCAATTTCACGACATCTCCAACACTGTCCATCACACTCTCCCACCCACACGACCCCAACAGCTGGAACGCTCTTAACGGGAGAGTTCGGCGTCCAGGAACTCCGAAGTGACGACCTCTCAGACGGCTGGTCACGGAGGCAGTCCTTGGTGGCGAAGGCCCTCTCCATCAGGCTGACCAGACGATTGGCGTCCTGGTGGTCTCCTTGTCCGACCTCTGGCTGTACCTCAGGAGGACGTGCTTGGGTGTAGCGGTCCACTATCACCTTTTCAACTCCATAATCAGGTTTGCTGACTGCAGACTCCCAACTGCATCTCCAGTCATGAACTCCCCTGGCACGGGCTGTCACCGTAACACCCAGCCGGGTAAGAATCTCCGCTTTCAGCTTGGCATAGTCTTGGCTGTCCTGCTCGCTCAGGTCAGCATAGGCCCTTTGGGGTTCTCCAATCAGATAGGGTGCGACCATCATGGCCCATTCAGATAGGGGCAGATTCTCCTTCTCTGCCAGTCCCTCAAACCTAGTGAGATATACCTCCACATCATCACGAGGTGTCATCTTTTTCAGGGACCGTCTTACCGCCTTCTTTACAGCGGACAATGCAGGTGACTTTGCAACATTACTTTGGGACGATGCGCTGCAAGTCTTTTGTAGTGCTGCAACCTGCTCAAAAAACAACCGGTTATTCTCCTGCTGCTGCTGCAGGAATTGCTGCTGGGCCTGCTGCATGCGCTGCTGGTGCTGCAGGCGCTGCTGCTCCATGCTCTGCTGCATGCTTCGCTGGGCCTGGACCAGGTACTCAACGAGCTCCTCCATACTGCCGGACTTATCTGTCTCAACCACGGCAGTCTTATGTTGCACATTAACTTGCGCCATTTGTTCAAACAGCGCCTCCATGTTGTCAGACTTCTCTGTCTCAACAACGGCAGTCTTCACTCAAGACATACACACTCCACAGTCTTTTCCACAGAAAATTCAGCCTTGCTGTGCAGACACTTTTTTTTTTTTTTTTTCTCTGCAAACTCTATTAGGGCCACTGTCTCTTTAAGACTGCTCCAACAGACGTTTATCCTTTATTGACACACTTTTTTTTTTTTTCTTTGCAAAGTCTATTAGGGCTACTGTCTCTTTAAGACTGCTCCAATCAGACGTTTTTGCTGACACACTTTTTTTTTTTCTCTGCTGCTGCTTCAACAGACTTCTCTCCTTTATTGCTGTCTCTAAGCCACTGTGCTGCCCGCATTCTCCACCAATTGTAAGCTTTTCAGGGGATATAGCTCTGGGATCGCCGTCCGGGTAGACGGAGTGGCACGGAAACAGTTACATTCACAGACAGCAGTTCTGGTAAAAACTGGCCGCAACCAGTTTTATTAAAGTCCACAGCAAACAGAACATAATCAAAACCAAATCATAAACATAAGACCTGGGCTTGTCCAGCCACTTACTACACTTAGATAGATTTCCCTATCTATCCGGGACCAGACTCTAACAGCCTGGGCCAAAACAACACATATGTTCAGCATTTACCAGCATGGAGTTTCACAGAGTCTCCTCCTTGTGTCTGAAGGCACCTTCAACGTCCAGACTTGAGAGAGCTCCCCTCCTATTCAGCAGCTATCCGCATGGATTCTCACAGAGACTACTCCTGTGTCCGGGGTACATCGAGCACCCAGACTGAGACAGCTCATACTCCTGGAGACTCCTTCTTGTGCCTGGACTCCCTGTCCAGACTAAGCAAGCTCTCTGACTGTGTTCGCAGACACCTACTTCTGGTCTCCTAATTAACAGCTGAGTGGTTTCAGGCCTGAGCTGCAAGTGTGTACTGAATGTAAGGTGTAGTGACCTTTCTCTACCACTAGGTTTACAAATCCATACATTTCCCTTATACCAGTCAGCAAAGTATCTAGGTGAAATGTACACCCCATTCAACACACATACTCTCACTGTCTCACACTAGCTATCGCCCTTTATCACTTCTCCCCTATGCCTCAAAACTACTGGAACAACACGTCCATCTTGAACTGTCCTCCCACCTCTCATCTTGCTCCCTCCTCGACCACCTACAATCTGGCTTCCGGCCACACCACTCCACTGAAACTGCCCTAACTAAGGTCACCAATGACCTACTATCTGCCAAGGCCAAGCGACACTACTCTGTCCTCCTCCTCCTCCTGGACCTGTCCTCTGCCTTTGACACAGTGAACCATTCCCTATTACTACAGACCCTCTCATCTCTTGGTATCACAGGCTTGGCCCTATCTTGGATCGCGTCATACCTAACAGACCGGACATTCAGCGTCTCTCACTCACACACCACCTCCTCAACGCACCCTCTATCTGTGGGAGTCCCGCAAGGTTCAGTCCTAGGGCCCCTGCTCTTCTCCATCTACACCTTCGGCCTCGACAGCTCATAGAATCTCACGGCTTTGAATATCACCTCTATGCTGATGACACACAGATCTACATCTCTGGACCAGATATCACCTCCCTACTAAACAGAATCCCTCAATGTCTGTCCGCTATTTCATCCTTTTTCTCCGCTAGATTCCTAAAGCTTAATATGGACAAAACAGAATTCATCTTTCCCCCATCTCACACAACCCCTCCAATGGACCGATCAATTAATGTAAACGACTGCCCACTCTCTCCAGTCCCACAAGCTCGCTGCCTTGGGGTTATCCTTGACACTGATCTCTCTTTTAAACCACATATCCAAGCCCTCTCCACCTCCTGCCGACTTCAACTCAAAAATATCTCGCGTATCCGTACATTCCTCAACCAAGAATCTGCAAAAACCCTAGTCCATGCCCTCATCATCTCCCGCCTCGACTACTGCAACCTCCTGCTCAATGGCCTCCCCTCTAACACTCTTGCACCCCTCCAATCTATTCTAAACTCTGCTGCTCGACTAATCCACCTATCCCCCCGCTATTCCCCGGCCACTCCCCTCTGTCAATCCCTGCACTGGCTCCCCATTACACAAAGACTCCAGTTCAAAACCCTAATCATGACATACAAAGCCATCCACAACCTGTGTCCTCCATACAACTGTGACCTCGTCTCCTGGTACCTACCTGCACGCAACCTCCGATCCTCACAAGATCTCCTTCTCTACTCCCCTCTTATCTTCTCTTCCCACAATCGCATACAAGATTTCTCCCGCGCATCCCCCCTACTCTGGAACTCTCTACCACAACATATCAGACTCTTGCCTACCAGGAAACCTTAAAAAAGAACCTGAAGACCCACCTCTTCCGACAAGCCTACAACCTGCAGTAACCACAGATCCACCAAACCGCTGCATGACCAGCTCTACCCTCGCCTACTGTATCCTCACCCATCCCTTGTAGATTGTGAGTCCTCACAGGCAGGGTACTCTCTCCTACTGTACCAGTCGTAACTTGTATTGTCTAAGATTACTGTACTTGTATTTATGTATACCCCACCTCACATGTAAAGCGCCATGGATTAAATGGTGCTATAATAATAAATAATAATAATACTGAATGGGCCTTACATATTGCTCCAAACAAAATGGGCCCCATATAATACTTCATACAGAATGGGCCCCATATATTACTGTATACAGAATGGGCCCCATATATTGCTCCATACAGTATGGGCCCCATATATTACTCCATACAGAATGGGCCCCATATATTGCTCTATTACACTATGGGCTCCATATAATCCATACAGAATGGGCCTTACATATTGCTCTTTTACAGAATGGGCCCCATTTATTACTCCATACAAAATTGCCCCATACAGTACTCCACACAGAATGTGTCCCATATAATGCTCCACTCAGAATGGGCCCAATATAATGCTCCATACAGTATGGGCCACATATAATACTTCATACAGAATGGGCCCTATATAATACTCCATACATAATGGGCTCCATATAATACTCCATACACAATGAGCCCCATATAATACTCCATACAGTATGTGCCCCATATTATGCTTCATATAGAATAATGGGCCCCTTATATAATGCTCCATACTACACACTGGACCCCATATAATGCTGTATACCGAATCGACCTGATGTAATGCTCCATACAGAATGGGCCCCATATGATACTCCATACATAATGGGCTCCATATATTACTCCATACAGAATGAGCCCCATATAATACTCCATACAACATATGCCCCATATAATGTTCCATACAGTATGAGCCCCATATAAAGCTTCACACAGAATAATGGGCCCCTTATAATGATCAAAACAGAATGGACCCTATATAATGCTCCATACAGAGTGGACCCCATATAATGCTGTGTAAAGAATAGGCCTCATATAATGCTCCATACAGAATGGGCTCCATATGTTACTGCATACAGAATGAGCCCCATATAATACTCCATACAGAAGTGTCCCCATATATTACTCCACACTGAATGGGCCCCATATAATACTCCGTACAGAATGGGCCCCATATATTACTGCATACAGAATGTTCCCTATATATTGCTCCATACAGTATGAGCCCCATATATTGCTCCATACAGTATGAGCCCCATATATTACTCTATACAGAATGAGCCCCATATATTGCTCTAAACACTATGGGCTCGGTATAATATTTCATACAGAATGGGCCTTATATATTGCTCCATACAGAATGGGCCCCATATATTACTCCATACAAAATTGGCCCCTTTAATACTCCATACAGTATGAGCCCCATATATTACTCCATACATAATGTGCCCCATATATTTCTCTATACAGAATGGGCCCCATATATTACTCCATACAAAATTGGCCCCATACAGTACTCCACACAGAATGGGCCCCATATATATTACTCCTTTCAGAGTGGGCCACATATAATACTCTTTTCAGAATAGGTCCCATATAATGCTCCACTCAGAATGGGCCATATATAATGCTCTATAAAGAATGGGCCCCATATAATACTCCATACATAATGGGCTCCATATAATGCTCTATAAAGAATGAGCCCCATTTAATACTCCATACAAAATAGGCTCCCTATAATGCTCCATACAGAAAGCGCCCCATATAATACTCCATGCATAATGGGCTCCATATATTATTCCCTACAGAATAAGCCCCATATAATACTCCATACAAAATAGGCCCCATATAATGCTCCATACAGTATGGGTATCATATAATGCTTCATACAGAATATTGGGCCCCTTATAATGATTCATACAGAATGGGCCCTATATAATGCTCCATACAGAGTGGACCCCATATAATGCTGTATACAGAATGGACCTGATAAAATGATCCATACAGAATGGGCCTCATATAATACTCCATACACAATGGGCCCCATATAATACGCCATACAGAATGGACCCTATATATTGCTCTATACAGTATGGCCTCCATATATTAATCTATACAGAATGGGCCTTATGTATTGTTCCAAACAGAATTTGCCCCATATAATGCAGAATGGGCCCCATATATGTTAGGGATCGAGTTCCCGCTGCTGCACAAGGGGAATCTCGAACCAGTCCCGCTGCGGTCCCACATCCATCTCTGGGTGCAGTGGAGCCTGGTCAGCAGAGACGTCGGTCCCAGCGTCTCGCTCGGTCTAATGCTGTGCAGAGGCTTGTTGCTGCCTCTCCTGGTTCCTCTATTATAACCAGTGCTGGAGCAGGCAGTCCTGGGACAAAGTCCTCGCTTTCTCCATCTGAGCATGCCCAGGGCAAGATCTCCCATTGGAGATCAGGGGTCACATGCTCGGTTACAACAGCGACTCCCATTGGTCCGCCAGGAAGGTCCTGAAAGTGCTTGTGTTCTGGAACAGTTTCTCATTGGTCCTTTTCTGGAAGGTCCTGTAGCTGCTACTATAAAAAGGTGGCATAACCGCACGGCCGCGCGCTAGTATCAAATCTGTTACGTGCTTGCGCCAGTGTGGTCATGTATGCATGTGGTTAGGTCCGGCTGAAATAAGCCCCTAGAATACCGGCACCTCCGGTGAGGAGTTTTGTATGCACGTGTTCAGGGCTCGGCTGAAAACGCCATTAGAATACCGGCTACTCCGGTGAGGAGATTATTGCTTGTTTTTTGATTGCATGACCACAGACTGCAATCCGCTTAGCAGTCATCTGTGTCCCCTGTGAGTCTAACAGGACACAGTCTTTGTCACAGCGGCTCTGTGAATTAACAGAGTCCGCTTATATCGCCATATAGCGCTACAGCATTTTAGTTAGCGACTCTGTGGAATAACAGAGTTCGCCCATACCGCCATATAGTGCTACGACGTTTACATCTGCGACTCTACGGGATAACAGAGTTCGCTCATACTGCCTATTTGCGCCATCTTTCTAGCAGCAGGCTCTGCCTGCACGGTGGACCCCGGGCTGCGAACGCACCTCTCCTTAATATCTATTAGGTGGGTTCTGCAGGCCCTTAACAATATATTTCTCCATACAGTATGTGCTCCATATAGAATGTGCCTTACAAATTTTTCCAAGCAGAATGGGCCCCATATAATTCTCCATACAGATCGGGTCCCATATAAAACACCATACTTAATAAGCCCCATATAATGCTCCATACAGAATAAGCCCCATATAATACTCCATACAAAATAAGCCCATATAATGCTCCATACAGTATGGGCCCCATATAATGCTTCATATAGAATAATGGCCCCTTATTATGATCCATACAAAATGGGCCTTATATAATGCTCCATACTTCACAGTGAACCCCATATAATGCTGTATACAGAATCGACCTGATGTAATGCTCCATACAGAATGGACCCCATATATTACTCCATACACAATAGGCCCCATATAACACTCCATACATGATGGGCTCCATATAGTACTCCATACAGAATGAGCCCCATATAATGTTCCATTCAGTATGAGCTCCATATAATGCTTCAGACAGAATAATGGGCCCCTTATAATGATTCATACAGAATGGGCCCTACATAATGCTCCATACGAAGTGGACCCAATAATGCTGTGTAAAGAATGGGCCTCATATAATGCTTCATACAGAATGGGCTCCTTATGTTACTGCATACAGAATGATCCCCATATATTACTCCATACAGAATGGGCGCCATATTTTACTGCATACAGAAGTGGCCCCATGTATTACTCCATACAGTATGGGCACCATATAATACTACATACAGAATGGGCCTTATATATTACTGCATACAGAATGATCCCCATATATTACTCCATACAGAATGGGCGCCATATTTTACTGCATACAGAAATGGCCCCATGTATTACTCCATACAGTATGGGCCCCATATAATACTCCATACAGAATGGGCCCTATATATTACTCCATACAGAATGGGCCCTATATATTACTCCATACAGAATGGGCGCCATATAATACTCCATACAGAATGGGCCTTATATATTACTGCATACAGAATGATCCCCATATATTACTCCATACAGAATGGGCGCCATATTTTACTGCATACAGAAATGGCCCCATGTATTACTCCATACAGTATGGGCCCCATATAATACTCCATACAGAATGGGCTCCATATGTTACTGCATACAGAAATGGCCCCATGTATTACTCCATACAGTATGGGCCCCATATAATACTCCATACAGAATGGGCCCTATATATTACTCCATACAGAATGGGCCCCATGTATTACTCCATACAGTATGGGCCCCATATAATACTCCATACAGAATGGGCCTTATATATTACTGCATACAGAATGATCCCCATATATTACTCCATACAGAATGGGCGCCATATTTTACTGCATACAGAAATGGCCCCATGTATTACTCCATACAGTATGGCCCCATATAATACTCCATACAGAATGGGCTCCATATGTTACTGCATACAGAATGAGCCCCATATATTACTGCATACAGAAGAGGCCCCATATATTACTGCATACAGAAGTGGCCCCATATATTACTCCATACAGTATGGGCCCCATATAATACTCCATACAGAATGGGCCCTATATATTACTCCATACAGAATGGGCCCTATATATTACTGCATACAGAATGAGCCCTATATATTACTCCATACAGAATGGGCGCTATATTTTACTGCATACAGAAATGGCCCCATGTATTACTCCATACAGTATGGGCCCCATATAATACTCCATACAGAATGGGCCCTATATATTACTCCATACAGAATGGGCCCTATATATTACTGCATACAGAATGAGCCCTATATATTACTCCATACAGAATGGGCGCTATATTTTACTGCATACAGAAATGGCCCCATGTATTACTCCATACAGTATGGGCCCCATATAATACTCCATACAGAATGGGCCCTATATATTACTCCATACAGAATGGGCCCTATATATTACTGCATACAGAATGAGCCCTATATATTCCTCCATACAGAATGGGCGCTATATTTTACTGCATACAGAAATGGCCCCATGTATTACTCCATACAGTATGGGCCCCATATAATACTCCATACAGAATGGGCTCCATATGTTACTGCATACAGAATGATCCCCATATATTACTGCATACAGAATGGGCGCTATATTTTACTGCATACAGAATAGGCCCCATATATTACTGCATACAGAAGAGGCCCCATATATTACTGCATACAGAATGGGCGCTATATTTTACTGCATACAGAATAGGCCCCATATATTACTGCATACAGAATGAGCCCCATATATTACTCCATACAGAATGGGCGCCATATTTTACTGCATACAGAAATGGCCCCATGTATTACTCCATACAGTATGGGCCCCATATAATACTCCATACAGAATGGGCTCCATATGTTACTGCATACAGAATGATCCCCATATATTACTGTATACAGAATAGGCCCCATATATCACTGCATACAGAAGTAGCTCCTGAGCCCTATATATTGCTCCATACAGTTTGAGCCCCATATCTTACTCCATACAGAATGGGCACCATATATTGCTCTATACACTATGGGCTGCTTATAATATTCCATACAGAATGGGCCTTATATATTGCTCCATACAGAATGGGCCCCATATATTACTCCATACAAAATTGGCCCCATACAGTACTCCACACAGAATGGGCCACATATAATACTCCTTTCAGAATGGGTCCCATATAACGCTCCTCTCAGAATGGGCCCTATATAATGCTCCATACATAATGGGCTCCATATAATACTCCATACAGAATGAGCCCCATTTAATACTCCTTACAAAATAGGCCCCCTATAATGCCTCATACAGAATGAGCCCCATATAATACTCCATACATAATGGGCCCACATATTACTCCATACAGAATAAGCCCTCATATAATATTCCATACAAAATAGGCCCCATATAATGCTCCATACAGTATGGGTCCCATATAATACTCCATACAGAATGGGCTCCATATATTACTCCATGCAGAATGGGCTCCATATATTACTCCATAGAGAATGGGCCCCATATATTGCTCTATACAGAATGGCCTCCATATATTACTCTATACAGAATGGGCCTATATATTGTTCCATACAGAATGGGCCCCATATAAACTCCATAGCAGAATGGGCCCCATATATTCTCATACAGAATGGCCCCATATTTTACTCATACAGAATGAGCCCATATAATGCTCCATACAGAATAGTGCCCCATATATAATCCATACAGTAATGGCCCCATATATTACTCATACAGTAATGGGCCCTATATAATATCCATACAGAATGGGCCCATATATAATGCTCCATACAGATGGCCCCATATAATACTCATACATAATGGGCCTCATATAATGCTCCATACAGAATGGGCCCCATTATTACTCCATACAGAATGGACCCTATAAATACTCCACACAGATGGGCCCCCATATATTACTCTTACAGATGGGCCACATATAATACTCCTACAGAATGGGTCCCATTTAATCTCCATACAGAATGGCCCATTATATGCTCCATAAGAATGGGCCCCATATAATACTCCATACATAATGGGCTCCATATAATACTCCATACAAAATGAGCCCCATTTAATACTCCATACAAAATAGGCTCCTATAATGCTCCATACAGAATGGGCCCCACATAATACTCCATACATAATGGGCTCCATATATTATTCCATACAGAATAAGCCCCATATAATGCTCCATACAAAATAGGCCCCATATAATGCTCATACAGTATGGGTCCCATATAATGCTTTCATACAGAATAATGGAGCCCTTCTTACAGAATAAATTCATACAGAATGGGCCCTATATAATGCTCCATACAGAGTGGACTCTATATAATGCTGTATACAGAATGAGCCTGATATAATGCTCCATACACAATGGGCCCCAAATAATACTCCATACAGAATGGGCTCCATATGTTACTCATTAGAGAATGGGCCCCATATATTGCTCTATACAGTATGGCCTCCATATTAATCTATACAGAATGGGCCTTATATATTGTTCCAAACAGAATGGGCCCATATAATGCTCCATGCAGAATAGGCCCCATATATTTCTCCATACAGTATGGGCTCCATATAATACTCCATACAGAATGGGCCTTATATATTGTTCCAAACAGAATGGGCCCCATATAATGCTCCATGCAGAATAGGCCCCATATATTTCTCCATACAGTATGGGCTCCATATAATTCTCCATACAGATTGGGTCCCATATAAAACTCCATACTTAATAGGCCCCATATAATGCTCCATACAGAATAAGCCCCATATAATACTCCATACAAAATAGGCCCCATATAATGCTCTATACAGTATGGGTCCCATATAATGCTTCATACAGAATAATGGGCCCCTTCTAATGATTCATACAGAATGGGCCCTATATAATGCTCCATACAGAGTGGACTCTATATAATGCTGTATACAGAATGAACCTGATATAATGCTCCATACAGTATGGGCCCCATATAATGCTTCATATAGAATAATGGGCCCCTTATTATGATCCATACAAATGGGCCTTATATAATGCTCCATACTTCACAGTGAACCCCATATAATGCTGTATACAGAATCGACCTGATGTAATGCTCCATACAGAATGGGCCCCATATATTACTCCATACACAATAGGCCCCATATAACACTCCATACATGATGGGCTCCATATAGTACTCCATACAGAATGAGCCCCATATAATGTTCCATTCAGTATGAGCTCCATATAATGCTTCAGACAGAATAATGGGCCCCTTATAATGATCCATACAGAATGGGCCCTACATAATGCTCCATACAGAGTGGACCCAATAATGCTGTGTAAAGAATGGGCCTCATATAATGCTCCATACAGAATGGGCTCCTTATGTTACTGCATACAGAATGATCCCCCATATATTACTCCATACAGAATGGGCGCCATATTTACTGCAACAGAAATGGCCCCATGTATTACTCCATACAGTATGGGCCCCATATAATACTCCATACAGAATGGGCTCCATATGTTACTGCATACAGAATGAGCCCCATATATTACTGCATACAGAAGAGGCCCCATATATTACTGCATACAGAAGTAGCTCCATATATTACTCCATACAGTATGGGCCCCATATAATACTCCATACAGAATGGGCCCTATATATTACTGCATACAGAATGATCCCCATATATTACTCCATACAGAATGGGCGCTATATTTTACTGCATACAGAAATGGCCCCATGTATTACTCCATACAGTATGGGCCCCATATAATAATCCATACAGAATGGGCTCCATATGTTACTGCATACAGAATGAGCCCCATATATTACTCCATACAGAATGGGTGCCATATTTTACTGCATACAGAAATGGCCCCATGTATTACTCCATACAGTATGGGCCCTATATAATACTCCATACAGAATGGGCTCCATATGTTACTGCATACAGAATGAGCCCCATATATTACTCCATACAGAATGGGCGCCATATTTTACTGCATACAGAAATGGCCCCATGTATTACTCCATACAGTATGGGCCCTATATAATACTCCATACAGAATGGGCTCCATATGTTACTGCATACAGAATGAGCCCCATATATTACTCCATACAGAATGGGCGCCGTATTTTACTGCATACAGAAATGGCCCCATGTATTACTCCATACAGTATGGGCCCCATATAATACTCCATACATAATGGGCTCCATATAATACTCCATACAAAATGAGCCCCATTTAATACTCCATACAAAATAGGCTCCCTATAATGCTCCATACAGAATGGGCCCCACATAATACTCCATACATAATGGGCTCCATATATTATTCCATACAGAATAAGCCCCATATAATGCTCCATACAAAATAGGCCCCATATAATGCTCTATACAGTATGGGTCCCATATAATGCTTTATACAGAATAATGGGCCCCTTCTAATGATTCATACAGAATGGGCCCTATATAATGCTCCATACAGAGTGGACTCTATATAATGCTGTATACAGAATGAGCCTGATATAATGCTCCATACACAATGGGCCCCAAATAATACTCCATACAGAATGGGCTCCATATGTTACTCATTAGAGAATGGGCCCCATATATTGCTCTATACAGTATGGCCTCCATATATTAATCTATACAGAATGGGCCTTATATATTGTTCCAAACAGAATGGGCCCCATATAATGCTCCATGCAGAATAGGCCCCATATATTTCTCCATACAGTATGGGCTCCATATAATACTCCATACAGAATGGGCCTTATATATTGTTCCAAACAGAATGGGCCCCATATAATGCTCCATGCAGAATAGGCCCCATATATTTCTCCATACAGTATGGGCTCCATATAATTCTCCATACATATTGGGTCCCATATAAAACTCCATACTTAATAGGCCCCATATAATGCTCCATACAGAATAAGCCCCATATAATGCTCCATACAAAATAGGCCCCATATAATGCTCTATACAGTATGGGTCCCATATAATGCTTCATACAGAATAATGGGCCCCTTCTAATGATTCATACAGAATGGGCCCTATATAATGCTCCATACAGAGTGGACTCTATATAATGCTGTATACAGAATGAACCTGATATAATGCTCCATACAGTATGGGCCCCATATAATGCTTCATATAGAATAATGGGCCCCTTATTATGATCCATACAAAATGGGCCTTATATAATGCTCCATACTTCACAGTGAACCCCATATAATGCTGTATACAGAATCGACCTGATGTAATGCTCCATACAGAATGGGCCCCATATACAGTGCCTACAAGTAGTATTCAACCCCCTGCAGATTTAGCTGGTTTGATAAGATGCAAATAAGTTAGAGCCTTCAAACTGCAAACGAGAGTAGGATTTATTAACAGAAGCATAAATCTTACAAAACAAAAAGTTATGTTGCTCAGTTGAATTTTAATAAATTTTAAACATAAAAGTGTGGGTCAATTATTATACAACCCCTATGTTTAATATTTTGTGGAATAACCATTGTTTGCAATTACAGCTAATAATCGTCTTTTATAAGACCTGATCAGGCCGGCACAGGTCTGTGGAGTTATCTTGGCCCACTCCTCCATGTAGATCTTCTCCAAGTTATCTAGGTTCTTTGGGTGTCTCATGTGGACTTTAATCTTGAGCTCCTTCCACAAGTTTTCAATTGGGTTAAGGTCAGGAGACTGACTAGGCCACTCCAACACCTTGACTTTTTCCCTCTTGAACCAGGCCTTGGTTTACTTGGCTGTGTGCTTTGGGTCGTTGTCTTGTTGGAAGATGAAATTACGACCCATCTTAAGATCCTTGATGGAGGAGCGGAGGTTCTTGGCCAAAATCTCCAGGTAGGCCGTGCTATCCATCCTCCCATGGATGCGGACCAGATTGCCAGGCCCCTTGGCTGAGAAACAGCCCCACAGCATGATGCTGCCACCACCATGCTTGACTGTAGGAATGGTATTCTTGGGGTCGTATGCACTGCCATCCAGTCTCCAAACGTCACGTGTGTGGTTGGCACCAAATATCTCGATCTTGGTCTCATCAGACCATAGAACCTTGAACCAGTCTGTCTCAGAGTCCTCCAAGTGATCATGAGCAAACTGTAGACGAGCCTTGACATGACGCTTTGAAAGTTAAGGTACCTTACGGGCTCGTCTGGAACGGAGACCATTGCGGTGGAGTACGTTACTTATGGTATTGACTGAAACCAATGTCCCCACTGCCATGAGATCTTCCCGGAGCTCCTTCCTTGTTGTCCTTGGGTTAGCCTTGACTCTTCGGACAAGCCTGGCCTCGGCACGGGAGGAAACTTTCAAAGGCTGTCCAGGCCGTGGAAGGCTAACAGTAGTTCCATAAGCCTTCCACTTACGGATGATGCTCCCAACAGTAGAGACAGGTAGGGCCAACTCCTTGGAAAGGGTTTTGTACCCCTTTCCAGCCTTGTGACCCTCCACGATCTTGTCTCTGATGGCCTTGGAATGCTCCTTTGTCTTTCCCATGTTGACCATGTATGAGTGCTGTTCACAAGCTTGGGGAGGGTCTTAAATAGTCAGAAAAGGCTGGCAAAAGAGATCATTAATCCACACATGTGAAGCTCATTATTCTTCGTGCCTGAACTACTTCTTAATACTTTAGGGGGACCAAACAGAATTCTTGTGGTTTGAGGGGTTGAATAATAAATGACACTCTGATTTAACTTTTAACGTTTAAAAAAAAAAAAAAGAAAATTAAAACAAAAATTTTTGCTGCAGTGCATTTCCCACTTCCAGGCTGATCTACAGTACAAATGTCACAATGCCAAGTTAATTCCGCATGTGTCAACCAGCTAAATCTGCAGGGGGTTGAATACTACTTGTAGGCACTGTATTACTCCATACACAATAGGCCCCATATAACACTCCATACATGATGGGCTCCATATAGTACTCCATACAGAATGAGCCCCATATAATGTTCCATTCAGTATGAGCTCCATATAATGCTTCAGACAGAATAATGGGCCCCTTATAATGATCCATACAGAATGGGCCCTACATAATGCTCCATACAGAGTGGACCCAATAATGCTGTGTAAAGAATGGGCCTCATATAATGCTCCATACAGAATGGGCTCCTTATGTTACTGCATACAGAATGATCCCCATATATTACTCCATA
The DNA here is from genome assembly GCA_033576555.1 of Oophaga sylvatica. Lineage (NCBI taxonomy): Eukaryota > Metazoa > Chordata > Amphibia > Anura > Dendrobatidae > Oophaga > Oophaga sylvatica. The sequence continues at coordinate 321,516 of JARQOD010000025.1, forward strand.
CAGAATGGGCGCTATATTTTACTGCATACAGAAATGGCCCCATGTATTACTCCATACAGTATGGGCCCCATATAATACTCCATACAGAATGGGCTCCATATGTTACTGCATACAGAATGAGCCCCATATATTACTGCATACAGAAGAGGCCCCATATATTACTGCATACAGAAGTAGCTCCATATATTACTCCATACAGTATGGGCCCCATATAATACTCCATACAGAATGGGCCCTATATATTACTCCATACAGAAGAGGCCCCATATATTACTGCATACAGAATGGGCGCTATATTTTACTGCATACAGAATGGGCTCCATATGTTACTGCATACAGAATGAGCCCCATATATTACTCCATACAGAATGGGCGCCATATTTTACTGCATACAGAAATGGCCCCATGTATTACTCCATACAGTATGGGCCCCATATAATACTCCATACAGAATGGGCTCCATATGTTACTGCCTACAGAATGATCCCCATATATTACTGCATACAGAATAGGCCCCATATATCACTGCATACAGAAGTAGCTCCTGAGCCCTATATATTGCTCCATACAGTTTGAGCCCCATATCTTACTCCATACAGAATGGGCCCCATATATTGCTCTATACACTTATGGGCTCCTTATAATATTCCATACAGAATGGGCCTTATATATTGCTCCATACAGAATGGGCCCCATATATTACTCCATACAAAATTGGCCCCATACAGTACTCCTCACAGAATGGGCCACATATAATACTCCTTTCAGAATGGGTCCCATATAACGCTCCTCTCAGAATGGGCCCTATATAATGCTCCATACATAATGGGCTCCATATAATACTCCATACAGAATGAGCCCCATTTAATACTCCTTACAAAATAGGCCCCCTATAATGCCTCATACAGAATGAGCCCCATATAATACTCCATACATAATGGGCCCCACATATTACTCCATACAGAATAAGCCCCATATAATATTCCATACAAAATAGGCCCCATATAATGCTCCATACAGTATGGGTCCCATATAATACTCCATACAGAATGGGCTCCATATATTACTCCATGCAGAATGGGCTCCATATATTACTCCATAGAGAATGGGCCCCATATATTGCTCTATACAATATGGCCTCCATATATTACTCTATACAGAATGGGCCTTATATATTGTTCCAAACAGAATGGGCCCCATATAAAGCTCCATGCAGAATGGGCCCCATATATTACTGCATACAGAATGGGCCCCATATTTTACTCCATACAGAATGAGCCCCATATAATGCTCCATACAAAATATGCCCCATATAATAATCCATACAGTATGAGCCCCATATAATGCTTCATACAGAGTAATGGGTCCCTTATAATGATCCATACAGAATGAGCCCTATATAATGCTCCATACAGAGTGGACCCCATATAATGCTGTGTAAATAATGGGCCTCATATAATGCTCCATACAGAATGGGCCCCATATATTACTCCATACAAAATTGACCCCATACAGTACTCCACACAGACTGGGCCCCCCATATATTACTCCTTTCAGAGTGGGCCACATATAATACTCCTTTCAGAATGGGTCCCATTTAATGCTCCACTCAGAATGGGCCATATATAATGCTCCATAAAGAATGGGCCCCATATAATACTCCATACATAATGGGCTCCATATAATACTCCATACAAAATGAGCCCCATTTAATACTCCATACAAAATAGGCTCCCTATAATGCTCCATACAGAATGGGCACCACATAATACTCCATACATAATGGGCTCCATATATTATTCCATACAGAATAAGCCCCATATAATGCTCCATACAAAATAGGCCCCATATAATGCTCTATACAGTATGGGTCCCATATAATGCTTCATACAGAATAATGGGCCCCTTCTAATGATTCATACAGAATGGGCCCTATATAATGCTCCATACAGAGTGGACTCTATATAATGCTGTATACAGAATGAGCCTGATATAATGCTCCATACACAATGGGCCCCAAATAATACTCCATACAGAATGGGCTCCATATGTTACTCATTAGAGAATGGGCCCCATATATTGCTCTATACAGTATGACCTCCATATATTAATCTATACAGAATGGGCCTTATATATTGTTTCAAACAGAATGGGCCCCATATAATGCTCCATGCAGAATAGGCCCCATATATTTCTCCATACAGTATGGGCTCCATATAATACTCCATACAGAATGGGCCTTATATATTGTTCCAAACAGAATGGGCCCCATATAATGCTCCATGCAGAATAGGCCCCATATATTTCTCCATACAGTATGGGCTCCATATAATTCTCCATACAGATTGGGTCCCATATAAAACTCCATACTTAATAGGCCCCATATAATGCTCCATACAGAATAAGCCCCATATAATACTCCATACAAAATAGGCCCCATATAATGCTCTATACAGTATGGGTCCCATATAATGCTTCATACAGAATAATGGGCCCCTTCTAATGATTCATACAGAATGGGCCCTATATAATGCTCCATACAGAGTGGACTCTATATAATGCTGTATACAGAATGAACCTGATATAATGCTCCATACAGTATGGGCCCCATATAATGCTTCATATAGAATAATGGGCCCCTTATTATGATCCATACAAAATGGGCCTTATATAATGCTCCATACTTCACAGTGAACCCCATATAATGCTGTATACAGAATCGACCTGATGTAATGCTCCATACAGAATGGGCCCCATATGTTACTCCATACACAATAGGCCCCATATAACACTCCATACATGATGGGCTCCAAATAGTACTCCATACAGAATGAGCCCCATATAATGTTCCATTCAGTATGAGCTCCATATAATGCTTCAGACAGAATAATGGGCCCCTTATAATGATCCATACAGAATGGGCCCTACATAATGCTCCATACAGAGTGGACCCAATAATGCTGTGTAAAGAATGGGCCTCATATAATGCTCCATACAGAATGGGTTCCTTATGTTACTGCATACAGAATGATCCCCATATATTACTCCATACAGTATGGGCTCCATATAATTCTCCATACAGATTGGGTCCCATATAAAACTCCATACTTAATAGGCCCCATATAATGCTCCATACAGAATAAGCCCCATATAATACTCCATACAAAATAGGCCCCATATAATGCTCTATACAGTATGGGTCCCATATAATGCTTCATACAGAATAATGGGCCCCTTCTAATGATTCATGCAGAATGGGCCCTATATAATGCTCCATACAGAGTGGACTCTATATAATGCTGTATACAGAATGAACCTGATATAATGCTCCATACACAATGGGCCCCAAATAATACTCCATACAGAATGGGCTCCATATGTTACTCATTAGAGAATGGGCCCCATATATTGCTCTATACAGTATGGCCTCCATATATTAATCTATACAGAATGGGCCTTATATATTGTTCCAAACAGAATGGGCCCCATATAATGCTCCATGCAGAATGGGCCCCATATATTTCTCCATACAGTATGGGCTCCATATAATACTCCATACAGAATGTGCCTTATAAATTTTTCCAAGCAGATTGGGCCCCATATAATTCTCCATACAGAATAAGCCCCATATAATACTCCATACAAAATAGGCCCCATATAATGCTCCATACAGTATGGGCCCCATATAATGCTTCATACAGAATAATGGGCCCCTTATAATGATCCATACAGAATGGGCTCTATATAATGCTCCATACACTGGGACCCCAAATAATGCTGTATACAGAATGGACCGAATATAATGCTCCATACAGAATGGGCCCCATATAATGCTCCATACAGAATGAGCCCCATGTATTACTGCATACAGAATGGGCCCTATATATTACTGCATACAGAAGTGGCCCCATATATTACTCCATACAGTATGGGCCCCATATAATACTCCATACAGAATGGGCCCTATATATTACTGCATACAGAATGGGCCCTATATATTGCTCCATACAGTATGAGCCCCATATAATACTCCATACAGAATGGGCCCCATATATTGCTCTATACACTATGGGCTCCGTATAATATTCCATACAGAATGGGCCTTATATATTGCTCCATACAGAATGGGCCTTATATATTACTCCATACAAAATTGGACCCAAACAGTACTCCACACAGAATGGGCCAGATATATTACTCCTTTCAGAATGGGTCCCATATAACGCTCGACTCAGAATGGGCCCTATATAATGCTCCATAAAGAATGGGCCCCATATAATACTCCATACATAATGGGCTCCATATAATGCTCCATACAGAATGAGCCTCATTTAATACTCCTTACAAAATAGGCCCCCTATAATGCCTCATACAGAATGAGCTCCATATAATACTCCATACATAATGGGCTCCATATATTACTCCATATAGAATAAGCCCCATATAATACTCCATACAAAATAGGCCCCATATAATGCTCAATACAGTATGGGTCCCATATAATGCTCCATACAGAATGGGCTCCATATATTACTCCATAGAGAATGGGCCCCATATATTGCCCTATACAGTATGGCCTCCATATATTATTCTATACAGAATGGGTCTTATATATTGTTCCAAACAGAATGGGCCCCATATAATGCTCCATGCAGAATGGGCCCCATATATTTCTCCATACAGAATGGGCTCCATATAATGCTCTATGCAGAATGGGCCCCATATATTACTGCATACAGAATGAGCCCCATATATTTCTCCATACAGTATGGAGGTTCTGATCTGATGCACCCTCTTTCCCCTTCCCCCTTTAACCCATTTCCCACCTTGGACAGATCCATACGTCGCTATTACCCATGGCCTCAGCCAGGATGACATAATCTGGTCTGAGCAAACAACGATACCGGCGTTAATAGGCACATATGGCAACATCAGGTATTTACAAAAATGCCTATTTAAAAAGTTTAAATCGATGGGCGCTTTACACAATGTACAGTCATGGCCAAAAGTTTTGAGAATGACACAAATATTATATTTTCACATGATCTGCTGCCCTCTGGTTTTTATGTGTGTGTTTGACAGATGTTTTTATCACAGACAGAAATATAATTGCAAACATATGAGTAACAAAAGCTTATATTGACAGTTAGAATGAGTTAATGCAGCAAGTCAATATTTGCAGTGTTGACCCTTCTTCTTCAGGACCTCTGCAATTCTCCCTGGCATGCTCTCAATCAACTTCTGGACCAAATCCTGACTGATAGCAGTCCATTCTTGCACAATCAATGTTTTCATTTTGTCAGTATTTTTAGGTTTTTGTTTGTCCACCCGTCTCTTGATGATTGACCACAAGTTCTCAATGGGATTAAGATCTGGGGAGTTTCCAGGCCATGGACCCAAAATCTCTATGTTTTGTTCCCTGAGCCATTTAGTTATCACCTTTGCTTTATGGCAAGGTGCTCCATCATGCTGGAAAAGGCATTGTTGATCGCCAAACTGCTCTTGGAGGGTTGGGAGAAGTTGCTCTTGGAGGACATTCTGGTACCATTCTTTATTCATGGCTGTGTTTTTAGGCAAGACTGTGAGAGAGCCGATTCCCTTGGCTGAGAAGCAACCCCACACATGAATGGTTTCAGGATGCTTAACAGTTGGCATGAGACAAGACTGGGGGTAGCACTCACCTTGTCTTCTCCGAATGAGGCGTTTTCCTGATGTCCCAAACAATTGAAAAGGGGATTCATCAGAGAAAATAACTTTACCCCAGTCCTCAGCAGTCCACTGCCTGTACCTTTTGCAGAATATCAGTCTGTCCATGATGTTTTTTTCTGGAGAGAAGTGGCTTCTTTGCTGCCCTCCTTGAGACCAGGCCTTGCTCCAAGAGTCTCCGCCTCACAGTGCGTGCAGATGCACTCACACCTGCCTGCTGCCATTCCTGAGCAAGCTCTGCACTGCTGGTAGCCCGATCTCGCAGCTGAAACACTTTTAAGAGACGGTCCTGGCGCTTGCTGGTCTTTCTTGGGCACCCTGGAGCCGTTTTGGCAACAATGGAACCTCTCTCCTTGAAGTTCTTGATGATGCGATAGATTGTTGACTGAGGTGCAATCTTTCTAGCTGCGATACTCTTCCCTGTTAGGCCATTTTTGTGCATTGCCATGATGACTGCACGTGTTTCTTTAGAGATAACCATGGTTAACAGAAGAGAAACAATGATGCCAAGCACCAGCCTCCTTTTAAAGTGTCCAGTGGTCTCATTCTTACTTAATCATGACAGATTGATTTCCAGCCATGTCCTCATCAACACCCACACCTGTGTTAATGGAGAAATCACTGAAAAGAGGTTAGCTGGTCCTTTTAAGGCAGGGCTGCAATGATGTTGAAATGTGTTTTGGGGATAAAGTTCATTTTCTAGCTAAAATATTGACTTTGCAAGTAATTGCTGTTAAGCTGATCACTCTTTATAGCATTCTGGAGTATATGCAAATTGCCATTAGAAAAAGTGAAGCAGTATACTTTGTAAAAATTAATATTTGTGTCATTCTCAAAACTTTTGGCCATGACTGTAGTGGATCAACTCTTTAAATATGACACATTTCCTTTGTATTGTAAAATATATATATATATATATTGATATAGGAAAGATGTGTATCTTCGTACCGTGTTAGCCAGTAGATAGAAAAATATTTAGACTTGAGAGTCCTCAGTGGTTGATACCTTTTAATGGCTAACTGAAAAGATGGTAACAAGCTTGCAATTTGTTACCATCTTTTCAGTTAGCCATTAAAAGGTATCAACCACTGAGGACTCTCAAGTCTAAATATTTTTATATATATATTGTATTTTTCACTTTATAAGACTTACACAAGTTTTTTAATGAGCTAAAACTTTTAATAAAATAGAAAATATTATTTTAATGGGGATGAAGTGGGAATCTGTGGATGAGGCACTGTTATGGAGTACTTTTGTAATTGATTTCAGATCTTCTATCCGAAATCTTCCCCACTCCCTCACCCTTGTAATTGCAGACCTGTGATCTGAGTGCTGCAATTACAAGGGAATGGGGTATCTCATCTGAGGTCAGGGCCGGCTCCAGGTTTTCTTGGGCCCCAAGCAAAAGAGTCTCTGAGCCCCTTTAACACACACCATGATTCATGATGCACAGATATGGCAGAGAAATATAGGTATGGTACAATGCCAAAGATTTTGCTTCTTACATTATGTAAGTGATATCTATTGTAAATTCTGAAATAACTCAGAAACCGGTTAATCCTCACAGCACACAGTGCATCCCCTGGTGAAATCAAAAGTTTTCATTTTAGAGTGGACAGTATAGTCCTCCATACAGTATTTTGGGCACCACATAATTGAACAGCACCGGAATTTTAATGGTAGTACCGCAACAGCGGTCGCGGTGCCGCTTTAAAGATGAGACGTAGCCAAACCTACCAGGTCGATAAGGCACAGGTCACAGGGATGTATGGATACGTCCCAGGTGGAAAGGAGTGGAGGGGAAAGTGGGAATATCAGATCCTACTCTACTCCCTTGTAATTACAGACCTCATACAGGGCTGGAGTCACCGCCAAGTGCCGGGGCTCTCAGTAAGCAGGGGGCCCACTTGCCGTCGACATCAGCAGTCTATGGTGCCCGTGAATAGAGAGAGTCCGGTGCCAGCGCACGTAAGTGGGCCCCCTACTTGTTCAGGCCCCCAGCACTTGCAATACTTATCTCTCCCCAAAAATATCTGATGTCTTCTCAGAGGGTGCGATGATGTAACTACAGTGCTCCCTCTGCTCTAAGTAGTCACCCTGCATAGAACCAAAAGACAGCGACACTGAGGAGTCCAGACATGCGGCCACCGAAGGGAGATGAGTATTTGCTTATTTTTTTTGTATGGAGAAATATATGGGGCCCATTTCCTATGTGCGTGCGTGCCCTGGGGTAAATCAAAAGTTTTCATTTGAGACTAGACCATATAGTCCTCCATACAGTATTATGGGTACCACATAGTTCTCCATACAGTATGATGAGCCCCATATATTGCTTCATACAGAAAAATGAACCCCATAAAATGGTTCATACAGAATAATGGCCCTCATTTAATGGTCCATACAGAATAATGGCCCCCATATAATGCTCCATACGATAAGGCCCCAATTAAAGAATTGCTTATATATTGTTCATACATATGGGCCCCAAATGTATATATTGCCAACATGGGCCCATAATACCATCAATGAATATATTGCTCTATGCACTATGATCCATATATTTCCATACAGAATGGGCCTAATATTGCTCCATACAGGGCTATATGCCATACAGAATGGGCCCCATATATTGGGCACCATATATTACTCCATAAAAATGGCCCATAAACAAAGAATGGCTCCATATTTATTCCTTTCAGAATCGGCCCATATAATACTCCTTCAGAAGGGCCCATATATGCTCCATCAGAATGGCCTATAATGCTCCTTCAAAATAATTCTCCATACAATGGGCCCATATATTACTGCAACAGAATGGGCCCCATATATACTTACACAAAGGCACCATATATACTCCATACAAAATTGGCCCCATACATTACTCCACACAAAATGGACTCCATATATTACTACTTTCAGAATGGGCCACATATAATACCCCTTTCAGAGAATGGGCCCCATATAATACTCCATTCAGAATGGGCCCGATATATTGCTCCATACAGTATGGGCCCCATATATTACTGCATACAGAATGGGCCCCATTTATTGCTCTATACACTATGGGCTCCATATAATATTCCATACAGAATGAGCCTTATATATTGCTCCAAAACTGGCCCCATACAGTACTCCACTCAGAATGGGCCCCATATGTTGCTTCATACAGAATGGACCCCATAATGCTTCATACAAAATGGACCCCATATATTACTTCTTACAAAAAAAGGCAACATATATTACTCCATAGAAAAATTGGCCCCATACAGTACTCCATACAGAATTTGCGTATATATTACTCCATTCAGAATGGGTCCCATATAATGCTCCGTACAGATTAAGCTTTATATATTGCTCCATACAGAAAGAGTCCCAAGTAATGCTCTATACAGAATGGGCCCCCATATAATGCTCCATAGATAATGGGCCCCTTATATTTCTCCATACATAAAAAATCAAATGCTCATCTCTCCTCGCTGGCCGCAGGTCCTGACTCTTCAATTTCGCCATTTTCTGGCTCTCTGCACTGTGACTGATCAGAGCAAATGGCTCACTGCAATGACATCATCGCGCCCTCTGCCCTGAGACGGCACTGTTAGAAACGCTGAATAGACACCAGAGGTTTGCAGGGAGAGGTAATCAGTTTGCCTCCATGTAGCTGAATTACTGATATGCTATGAGCACCGACCACTGGGTTGCGCTCACAGCAAGCCGCACCGACAACCATAGAGGTGTCCAGGAGACCTCGGGTTGTCATGCCAACACATCGGTGACCCACGATTACGTGACGCAGGTCACCGGTGTGCGTATTTCCGGCACAGTTGCCGGAAGCGCCATTTAAATGCCGCTGTCAGCGTTTGACAACGGCATTTAACTAGTTAATAGTCGCAGGTGGATCGAAGTTCCACCCGCGGCTATTGCGGGCACATGTCAACTGTTCAAAACAGCTGACATGTCTTGGGAAAGATGTGGGCTCACCACAGGAGCCCACTTTAAAGGTGGGGATACTGACATCAGCGTAAATGTACGCCTGATGTCAGTAAGGGGTTAAAGGTTCCCCGGTTAACATATAAAAAACACTTAGTTTAATAAGTGGTCCCAGAGAATAATAAAGAAAGGGTAATAATAAATCAAGAGAGTGTTACCTCATAAACCTCATGGTGATGTTATGCTGTGTTATTAAATGTCCTTCTACTGATAACACGTCGGCGCAGCACCGAAGAGCAGCAAGGAGCATTCGTCAACGGCCGGGACAGCATCCCTACTCCACCGCTCCGACTTACCAGCTGTCTCCAATCAACGCCGGGATGGAGCGGAAGGTATTGGGAGAGCGGATGGACATTTAAAGTATACCGCAGCTTAACATCACCTTGAGGCTTATGAGGTAACTCTCTCTTGATATATTATTACCCTTTGGTTATTATTTAGTGGCACCACTTATTGCACTGACTAAATGTTTTATGCATATTTCCTGTGGAGCTTTACACTACCCTAATGCTAGCACTTCTCTTGTGTATTTTTCTGCGGACCTCCCCGAGCCCTGCTGAGAATTGTTTGTATCCCGTTTGTCTTATTCTGGAAGAGCATTGTCACGTAAATAACCGTATGTACTTGAGTATAAGCCGACCCCCCCCCCCCCCCCCTAATTTTGCCACAAAAAAACTGGGAGAACTTATCGACTCGAGTATAATCCTCGGGTGGAAAATGAGATTATGCCCCATATGCTGTCCCATGTATTATGCCCCACAAGATGCTCCATAGATTGTGCCTCCATAGATGCTCCATATATTGTGCCCCCATAGATGCTCCATAGATTATGCCCCAGAAGATGCTCCATAGATTATGCCCCCCTAGATGCTCCATAGATTGTGCCCCCATAGATTATGCCCCTATAGATGCTCCATAGATTATGCTCCATAGATGCTCCATAGATTGTGCCCCATAGATGCTCCATAGATTGTGCCCCCATAGATGCTCCATAGATTGTGCCCCCATAGATGCTCCATAGATTATGCCCCCACAGATTATGCCCCTATAGATGCTCCATAGATTATGCCCCCATAGATGCTCCATAGTATAGGTCCCTTATGGTGCCGCAGCTGCTGCAACCAAAAAAAAAAAAAAAATGACATACTCCCCTCTCGTCGCTGGGGGCCAGGTGCTGGTGTCCTGAGCAGGCGGGGACACCGGCGCCTATAGGGGACAGGTGCCGGTGTCACCGCTCGCTCAGGACCCCAGCACCTGACATATTTACCTGTCACCCGGTCCACCGCTGAGCGCCGCTGTCTTCCGGGTCCTCCAGCAGTGAATGCCTGAGCATTCACAGCTAGAGAGGACGCGAGGACACAGCGGCGAGCAGCGGTGGAACGGGACAGGTGAGTATCCCTTATACTCACCCTCCCACCGGCGCGGTCTCTGCAGCCCCTGCTCTTCTCCCGCGGTCTCCGGCGCCAGTGTTCAGCGGTCACGTAGTACCTATCATTAAAGTCATGAATATGTGCATATTCATGACTTTAATGAGCTGTACCACCTGACTGCTGAACACAGGCGCCGGAGACCGCGGGAGAAGAGCAGGGGCTGCAGAGACCGTGCCAGGAGGAGGTGAGTATATAGCACAGCTGCGCTCCGCCTCCCCCGCCAACCCCCTGGTATATGACTCGAGTATAAGCCGAGAGGGGGACTTTCAGCCCTAAAAAATGGGCTGAAAATCTCGGCTTATACTCTAGTATATATGGTAGTTACTTTATAACCTATGACTACTGTGGCTGCGGTCCTGTTTCGCAGCTATCTATTTCTTCCTCCTTATACCAGCTCCAACAATTACAATTGATTTTTACTTACCGTATATACTCGTGTATAAGCCGACCCGTGTATAAGCCGACCCCCCTAATTTTGCCACAAAAAACTGGGAAAACTTATTGACTCATGTATAAGCCGGGTGTATAAACTGCCGTCCTGCTCTGTGCTGCCCCGTCCTGCTCCTTGCTCCCCCATCCAGCTCTGTGCTCCCCCATTCTCCTCTGTACTCCCCCCCCGTCCTGCTCCGTCCTCGCTGTGCTCCCCCATTCCTTCTCCGTCCTCCTGTGCCCCCCGTCCTGCTCCGTGCTCCTCTGTGCCCTCCATCCTCTCCCTGCTCTCGTGCTCCTCTGTGCCCTCCATCCTCTCCCCCGTCCTGCTCCGTGCTCCTCTGTGCCCTCCATCCTCTCCCCCCGTCCTGCTCCGTGCTCCTCTGTGCCCTCCATCCTCCCCCCGTCCTGCTCCGTGCTCATTGTCCTCCTCCATGCTTCCCCTGTCCTCCGTTCTCCCCCCCGTCCTGCTCCGTGCTCATTGTCCTCCTCCATGCTTCCCCCGTCCTCCGTTCTCCCCCCCATCCTGCTCCGTGCTCATTGTCCACCTCCATGCTTCCCCCGTTCTCCCCCCCCTTCCTGCTCCGTGCTCATTGTCCTCCTCCATGCTTCCACCCTTCTCCCCCCCACCACCCCCCCGTCCTGCTCCGTGCTCCTTGTCCTCTCCTCCATGCTTCCCCCATCCTCCATCATACTCACCCTCCCCGTGCCATCGCTGAACGTCCCTGCAATCCTGCGTTGTCCCCGGCTTCCTGCAGCTCTCCTGTGCTGAGCGGTGACGTAATACCGCTCATTAAGGCCATGAATATGGACGCCACGCCTATGGGAGTGGCGTCGCGTCCATATTACATGACCTTAATGAGCGGTATACGTAACCACTCAGCACAGGAGAGCTGCAGGAAGCCGGTACAACGCAGGATTGCAGGGACGTTCAGCGATGGCACGGGGAGGGGTGAGTATGATGTCCCAGCCACCGACTCCTGCCACGGCACCCCCTCCCCCTCTGGTTTCTGCCCAATGACTCGTGTATAAGCCGAGGGGGCATTTTCAGCACGAAAAAAGGTGCTGAAAATCTCGGCTTATACACGAGTATATACGGTATATACTAGCTGAAGAGCCCAGCATTTTCCGGGTATAGTAACTAATTGTGGTTAATTGTAGCAAA